>OX381715.1:68432492-68840858 GCA_947462335.1 Harmothoe impar | reverse complement strand
GCACGTGGGCTCATACATGTATACCATTGTTTACATTATAACCCTGGAGGGAGACTAGTGGCAGGCGGCTATAGCAGCTTTATGTAGGCCTATAGTGGGGTGTTTATCTGACTACTGGGCCCTATAGGGAGCAGCTCACAGAGGGAGGAGCAGCTCACAGAGGGAGGAGCAGCTCACAGAGGAAGGAGCAGCTCACAGAGGAAGGAGCAGCTCACAGAGGAAGGAGCAGCTCACAGAGGAAGGAGCAGCTCACAGAGGGAGGAGCAGCTCAGAGAGTGGGGAGCAGCAGTTATTATAGCAAGGAGGAACTGCTCCATAGCACCTCTACCATTGACACCCTACTGACCCTACTGGAGTACAAAGTTGATCCCGTCCGGCCAGCTTTCAGGGCAAGTAGGGCGTGTGATTGGATCCCGTCCTCCCCCCTATACCTCCCTCTCTACCACCAGACGGAGCGCCTGGGAAGAAGACTCGGTCCTCCAGGGTGAATGGGGGACGTCTAGGTGCAGCACAATAGGACCAGCTGTCACCCACCCACCACCCTCCCTCACAAAGGTGCCGCCTGCAGATCGCAAGACGCACGTGCCCAGCCTCAGAAACATAGTGGGCGTGGTCAGAGCAGATTGTGGCTGTCAATCAAACCCCGCCGCCCCGCCCACTCAGCCTGGAGGATGACCCGCTGACCCGCTTGGATCCCGTTCCCGCGAGTGCCGAGATAATCCTACCCGATCACACGCATGACATGAACCTTAAGCGCTGCCCAGGAGGAGCCGCCTAATCCTACCCCTCCCCAAGCAGCCCCACTGCCCTGGAGAAGGGATTCGGGGATCTAAGAGCTGCTGGGCTCTGGGCCGCGGGATCAAGGCTTCCCTTCCTACCGATCATAAAGGATCGTGGCGGACCACCATCCTTCATACCACAGGCCACACACGGCCGCCTGGAGGAGGCTGGCGGTCAGCATGCTACTAGAGGTAGTAAGGGTAGGTATTGTAGACATACAGCCCTCCTGCTGAGGTATATGGGGCAATATATAGATGGACATTGGTATATGAGTAAGGCCATTTTTTTGGAAGGCATTTAAGGAATTTCTCACCCTACTGAAATATTTTTTTACTGAAATTATACGAAAATGAGAGGAATTTAGTCTCAAAATCCTTTTAAAAAATTGGTAAAAGAAAAATCGACCTGCCTACCCTAATTTATTTGGGCCGTGTTACCTGAACACAACTACCGTATTCGACGTAATAAGCGCCCTCCCCCTAATAAGCGCCCCCCCCCCTTTTTCAGATTATCCCCAGATTTTTCCAATGTGATCCTCCGATTTTGGTACTAATTTTCACACCTGTGTGTAATAAAGCGCAGTTCACACCTGTACAGGTGTTAAGGCCAAGCCAAGTGTGAAGTCATAGGGGTGTGTAGAAGCCTTGTAGAGGCCACTGAGGACTGTATAGGACAGCCATTGGGGGCGCTTATTAGAATGAATATTTGAGGCTTATTTTTCCACTTAAAATATTTTTTTAAGCGCCAAGGGCGCTTATTACGTCGAATACGGTATATTCTTTTAGGCCTAATGCGTACAATGTATTCCCGACTGACTGAAAACTACAGTTGATCAGTGGTCATTATATTGCATTATCTAAAACAAGATCGGCCACATCAGTCTGAACAATAGCAGGAAGTTGGACAACAATGTTACCAGCTGCAGCAGTGGGAGGGCCCAGAATAGCACATGGCAAGATAACATTCAACTCCCATCGATTTCCGTCCATTGGTATCACACATGCTGCCAAAGGCAGAAACCAGCCCCATTCCAAATAGGGGATCTGGATATGGGGGGTGGGGGGGTCCCAATTTCCCATGTCGATTTTAAGAAATGACCATGTCGCCGGCCATGTCGCCCTGTCGATTTTAAGAAATGTCCATGGCCCATGTCGCTATCTCTAATATTCCTCATGTCGCATGTCGCTAGGCCCGAAAACGGCCATGTCGCCATGTCCAGTTTAGTGGTCCACACCCATCAAATACCTGTGCTACTATCGTACATCTAGTATAACACCCATCCCCCCTCCCCCCTCACCCCCCCCCCCCCCCCCCCCCCCACCCGTCCCTAACAGTACCACCTTCCTCCTGTCTCATCCTACCCAATCCACGGGAGGCCTGTCGGTGTCAGTTATCGTCAGGACGATCTGCAGTTGTGTGTTCAGAATAGGGAGAATGCATGAATGAGTGAGTCTACCTCTGTGTGTGTTGGGGGGAGGGGGGGGGGGGTCAAGACAGGGAAGGCAGGGGGGGGGGGGGGGTGGTCAGAAAGAGGGTTGTGGGTTGGCCCGGGACCAGGCCGTCAGGGACACGTGTCGATTTCACGCCGAGACGCGCTGACGGCGTCCGCTGTGGCCGACCTGGGTATAACGGCGGCCACATAATGCTAACGTGGGATCAATGCTTGGGTGCGGGAGGCACAGGCCTACACTGTGCTGTGGTGGAGATCGTCGGCAGAGGGTTGGTAGTATTAGTGTAAAGGTCTGACACTGTGGTGGCCCGGTCATCTCGGTGACCACGTGACCAAACACTACATACAGCTAGTTCCCAGACCAATCAATAGATGTCACTAGTATAGGCCTGGTGATTGGTCTGGGAACTAGCTGTATGTAGTGTTTGGTCACGTGGTCACCGAGATGACCGGGCCACCACAGTGTCAGACCTTTACACTAATACTACCAACCCTCTGCCGACGATCTCCACCACAGCACAGTGTAGGCCTGTGGCGGGAGGAGTGTGTGTGTGGGGGGGGGGGGGGGGGCACTCACTTCTCACGGTCAACCTGGCGCGCATACTACATCCCCCCCCCTCCTGCTGGTCAGGACTGTGCTTACTCCACAGCCTCGGTCAGCATCTATCTTACCAGTTGGATAGCCTGGGAGCATGCTGCCATCCTATTCCAATACATATATCTCAGTTACCTTTGTCAAGTATAGGTCTTAATCACACAGTAGGCCCAGGCTATTTCAATCACCACTTTGATCTAGATAATGATCCGTCTGTAGTTGGATGTGTATTGATCAACACACCCATTTGCGCCACCAAACTGGCGCAAAACTGAGATGCAGCCCTGCTCCCAGCCCATACATTAGTATAGGGCTGGGAGTCCGAGACTGGTTACTCCAGGGCGCGGTCCGGCTGTATAACCTCGGGTGGACGCTGGCTGGGCCTGCTGGAGGAGGAGGAGGGGGTTTGGTAACATTGTGAACACGCCAGTAGGAACACAGCCTCCAGTGGCATCAGTTGGGTAAGGATCAACATCTACAGGAGTACACTGAAAAAGTAAACTTGTCTCCAGACTCATTGAAGTGACTATCATAAAATAAATGAGTCAAAAGTTGTCTAACCTATCATGCTACCATCCTACAAATAGAATCTGGAGCTGGTTTTGGGCTGGAACATGCCAAGTGAGTCTTTTATCTCCAGCTAGAAGACCCACTTCCTTGTCACTTACACAAGTTTTGGACTCGTTTATTTTATGACCGTCACTTGGAAGAGTCTGGAGACAAGTTTACTTTTTGAGTGTAGTCCCAGGAGGGGTTAATATCCCTTTCTGTTGTATAGATAAGTAGGTATTGTAGATGGAGTCCACGTGCAGATATGACATGGTTCTTAAGTCAGGCCTGGAACACACATCCAACATTCTTAGAGAATGAATGTCTTTAATTGCAAAAGAGTTGTCAGCAGGTCCCATTAGGGCGAGTTTATCTGATTAGGAGATTCCTCCAGCTCTAATGCTAATTAGCTTAATGGTGGGCTTTAGTAGAGGCAGTGGCAGTTGTTGTACTTTCTCAATTGTAGTCTTAAGCAGTTAAGTTATATTTGACATATTTGCTGTTGAGAAATGAAAGATAGCTCAACCGCCCGCCCCCCTCTATCGGTGAGAGCGGTTTCAGGTAATATAACAACATTTATTTGATATATATTATACTGCAGGCACATGAGCTCTGCGTGTCATGCAAGCGCAAACCCCATCATAGATATCTAGACAGAGAAACTGGCTGAATCTTTAAGTCTGCTTATAAAGTCTGAACGCCATTGTTTTATGACGTCAGACGGAAGTCGTCGTCGGAGGTTATCGATGACTATGATTACAACTAACAACAGTGGCACAACAGTTGTAATTGGACACAATACTAATTGCTAACTGCCTATCAATATTTGCGGCTTCGAAAAGAAAGAAAGGAAAGTCACAACAATCATTAAACAGGATTCAATAATCAATTATAACTGTGTGGATAGGGCGGTGGGAGGTCCCGGTGGGAGGTACATCAATAAGACTACATGTTTGCAAAGAGACTTTAGATATCCTCATATCTGGATGAGCGAAAGGACATACCATATACACTGAAAAAGTAAACTTGTCTCCAGACTCGTCAAAGTGACTATCATGAAATATACGAGTCAAAAGTTGTCTAACCTATCAGCTTACCATCCCGCAGATAGACTCTGGAGCTGGCAAATGTCGGGTTTTGGGCTGGCACATGCCAAGTGGGTCTTCTATCTCCAGCTAGAAGACCCGCTTTCTTGTCACTTAGACAAGTTTTTGACTCGTTTATTTTATGACCGTCACTTTGAAGATTCTGGAGACAAGTCTATTTTTTGAGTGTACACTATACTTTTAACCGATAAATAGGTAGAACTCTATGTCCTGAATGCTGGAGGTTACCTGTGGATGCCCATGTTATATAGCTAATGTAGCCAAGACCCCGCCCTTCCTGTCCCCAGAGGTAGGGCGGTCTGTGTGACTTCCTGTGTGTGTTAATAGGACAGGAGAGGGGTCTATTATGGTCTATAACCTCCTGACTCTCGTTATGTAAAACTAATACATCAGCCCGTATGGATCCATGGACATATGGGTTTACACAACACCAATGTTAACCTTTGCCTTATAGATTTATAAGAACATTGCGGTACATACTATACGCATAAGGTACACTGTTAGAAGTTAATATAGCTGAGCAGTAGCATCTACACCCTAAGAAAAGTGAGAGTCATTGTCGCTAAAACTACCCTCACCTGAGAGTCAGGTGAGGGTAGTTTTGCCTGACTCTCAGGTGAGGGTAGTTTTACTTTTAGCGACAATGACTCACACTTTTCTGTGTGTGTATTGTATTTTTCCGGATATACTGCGGTATCAGCATACGCAGGCAGTAGAATAGCAATGTTGGTTTACTGTATAAAGGACATATTTTTGGTTGCCCTGTTTACAGTGTATATACCCTA
This sequence comes from Harmothoe impar, assembly GCA_947462335.1. Lineage (NCBI taxonomy): Eukaryota > Metazoa > Annelida > Polychaeta > Phyllodocida > Polynoidae > Harmothoe > Harmothoe impar. The sequence continues at coordinate 68,835,593 of OX381715.1, read as the reverse complement.
TTTACAGTGTATATAGCATTGACCCTTGACCTGCTTTGACGATGGAACTACAACTCATACGGAGGCGTACAATAGCCCTCGGTATTATTATAATGAGTATTTACTCTACCCTTAAAGTGGCATTCTCACCAAGCGTTTCCCACTCACAATTCTAGTACTGTTCTAGTCTGCTATGTGGTAAGTGCGAGTGGTGAGAATGCCCCTTTAATATATCGTGCACCTTGCAGGCCAAAGCAACGTATCTCCATGTGCCTTTAGTGGGAACCCTGTATCGGCCAACCAGTGCTGTGTGGTAGGCGTTTATACAAACTTACATTGTGGAGCTAATGTCCTTTATGTGCCTTAGGTGCTTGTACGCTAGTCATGTAGGTACGTGAATAGGTTAAGTCAGCTGCTCTTTATAGGTTAGGTACATAAGGCACGCCACATGGAGGATCATGACGTTACGTCACAACTACAGTAGGTGTAGGCACTCAGCCTACGTCAACGTCCATGCATGTTAGTTCGCTAGTAACAACAACACTATATGGGAAGTCCAGATACTTTATAGGTGAATATGATATCTCACCCCAGCCACAAAAAAAACATTATAACTATCTTCTGTTGTCCTACACCTAGAAATAATTCTTTAAACCAGATCATGAAAAATATATGTTTCTATGTGAAAGATGGGGTTTGGACCAGTCGAAAATGATAAGCACATGTTAATCTAAAACATCGCTTACTGTTGAACAGTTCCGATGGTTTGATTGGGAACACTGTGGCCATAGGAGCTCAGTTCATATCCACATCCACCAAGAGTACAGGCCCCACCCTGTTTGGGATCATGTGACTGAGCACACCCAGAGTATAGACATCTGATATCCGCCCTCTTTGAGCTGCTCATTTAGGATAACCGGAAGTGGCCTGGCCTTCCTGCGCATGCGCCTGACATAGGAGCTTGGATATGCTGCCAATTTGGCGCCATCTTGGCGTGCGGCGTCCGGCACCTGTTTCCCCTGTTTCCACATTGGACGACTGTATAGAGGCTAGGGTGTAGGGGGGGGATGTTTTAGGTAACTCAGACGCACACGGTGATGGAGAGATGTAATGTAAACAGGTGTTGGTATAAAACCATGTGGCCAGGTAGAAGAGTCCCTTATTAGGCAAGGGTATGTTTATGGACTACTTACAAAATGTAGGTTTTGGTCTGGCGAATCACACACTAGGTCATAGTGGGTTTTCATGTAAACCCTTGTTTAAATAGACTACTTAAACAGATTACATACTACTTACAAAATGTAGTGTTTGGTCTGGCGAATCACACACTAGGTGATAGTGGGTTTTCATGTAAACCCTTGTTTAAATAGACTACTTTAAAAGTTTATAAACTACTTACAAAATGTAGTGTTTGGTCTGGCGAATCACACACTAGGTCATAGTGGGTTTTCATGGAAACCCGTTTTTAAATACTACTTACACAGTTTATATACTACTTACAAAATGTAGGTTTTGGTCTGGCGAATCATAGATACTAGGTCATAGTGGGGCTCAATGTAAACCCTTGTTTACAGACTACTTACCGAATGTAGATTTGGGTAAGGCAAATCCTTAATTAGATCGTAATAGGTTGCTATGTAAATCCCTGCTTCCATACTACAGGTTGTACTTACAAAATGTAGCTTTTGGTCTGGAAAATCCCTTATTATGTCATAATGGGTTAATATCTGAACCTCTGTTCATAACATATTTACAAAATATAGGCTTGGATTCCGTATATTACTCACGATAACCTCCAGCTTTAATGTTTCCATATTGAATTTGTATTAGCATGGCAAACAACAAAGACACCCTAAAACAATGAGGCCAGGGCAACCAGCCAAAATGTGAGAGAAGATAGCGCTGGGAACGTGGAGACAACTGTATGGCCTTGCAAGATTCCCATTGCTTACTTTCCATTAGCTCCAACTGTCAGTAATGGTTAAAGAGCAAAGGGAAAAGCTAAAGATCACAGATATCAGGCCTTCCTCATCTACCCTAAGACTTCCCGTCCATTTGAGTCCCGTCCCTGTGTGTACAGGATCTGAGGGGGCAGGCTCTACTGGGATCCATCGCTTTAAACAGCGTTGAAAGCAGTGGGCAGCAATGGGCCGTGGGAGCCGCTCGTGCCTCTACACTGATATTCCCAGGCTCCCTATACGACCAATCTCTCAGTCACTAGTACCTAACCTAGTCAGTCATTTTTTTTGGATCCCTATACGACCAACCTAGGTACATTTTTATTGTCAGGTTGGCCAGTACTGACCAACCCACCTTAGTCTTTTAATTGCCACTGAGTGGTCATCATAGTATCTTACAGGTGGCACCAACTAGTGGTATATAAATGCAACACACCAATGATAAACCTAGGTTAACCACTACTGACTGACCCCTCAGTCATTTTTGAATATAACTTTGCCATTGTGACTAACACACTTATGACAAACCTAGGATAGTCAGTACTGACTAACCCCTTCAGCCTATGGACTTTTAGTGCAGTGCCCCTACCCGGGGAGTGTGTGGGCAGCTGACGGTGGGGGCGGGGGGTGCTTTTAGAGCCCTGACCATGGAGGGCCATTTGTTCAGGAACCAAGAGCCATGTTAGTCACTGCATGGGTATCAACACATCCTACCCAGGTGACCCATTCATGTGTACCAGGTCTACCACACTAAACAATTATAGTGGTGCAATGTATACTGTTGGATATGATATTATCTTTCTGCTTACATATCCCAGCACACTGAGTCAATCGTTGAATACGATGTCGAACTACAGTTAGCAAGACATCAAAGCTATGTGTTATTACTTTAATTGATATTTAACTTGACTACTTTAAGTTAGTACACCTCGGTTGTATCTGTCCAGTGGAATAACCAGTGAACACCCCTTGTGGCCCTTATGGTAGATCGTAATGCCTAGGCTACCCTATAGGTTTGCTCCATAGGTGTCCCATACCCTGCCCTAAGCATGTATCCCTCTACACGGCAGTGGCTGTCTAACGTGCTCAGTGGTGCGTGGGCTACCCCCCCCCCCCGGGCCACCAGCTGCTGGTGGCGACCCCTGCCTGCTGAGCAGCTCACAGAATTGATGTCCTTAACCTAGCAGTACAGAGCGGCTCATAGACTCTGTGTATGCCGCAGTTTGCGTCTTAACTGAGCAGTACACAGCAGCTCATATACTGTGTATATGCTGCAGTCTACGTCTTAACTGAGCAGTACACAGCAGCTCACAGACCCTGTGTATGCCGCAGTCTGCATCTTAACTGAGCAGTACACAGCAGCTCATATACTGTGTATATGCTGCAGTCTACGTCTTAACTGAGCAGTACACAGCAGCTCACAGACCCTGTGTGTATGCCACAGTCTACGTCTTAACTGAGCAGTACACAGCAGCTCATACACCCTGTGTATGCCGCAGTCTGCGTCTTAACTGAGCAGTACACAGCAGCTCATATACTGTGTATATGCTGCAGTCTACGTCTTAACTGAGCAGTACACAGCAGCTCACAGACCCTGTGTATGCCGCAGTCAGCGTCTTAACTGAGCAGTACACAGCAGCTCACAGACCCTGTGTATGCCGCAGTCTGCATCTTAACTGAGCAGTAGCAGCTCATAGACTGTGTGTATGCCGCAGTCAGCGTCTTAACTGAGCAGTACACAGCAGCTCATAGACTCTGTGTGTATGCCGCAGTCAGCGTCTTAACTGAGCAGTACACAGCAGCTCATAGACTCTGTGTGTGCCGCAGTCTACGTCTTAACTGAGCAGTACACAGCAGCTCATAGACTGTGTGTATGCCGCAGTCTGCGTCTTAACTGAGCATTACACAGCAGCTCATAGACTGTGTGTATGCCGCAGTCTACGTCTTAACTGAGCAGTACACAGCAGCTCATAGACTGTGTGTATGCCGCAGTTAATGTCTTAACTGAGCAGTACACAGCAGCTCACAGACTCTGTGTGTATGCCGCAGTCTACGTCTTAACTGAGCAGTACACAGCAGCTCATAGACTGTGTGTATGCCGCAGTCTACGTCTTACACAGTACACAGCAGCTCACAGACCCCGTGTGAATGCCGCAGTCTGCGTCTTAACTGAGCAGTACACAGCAGCTCATAGACGCTGTGTATGCCGCAGTCAGCGTCTTAACTGAGCAGTACACAGCAGCTCACAGACCCTGTGTATGCCGCAGTCTACGGCTTAACTGAGCAGTAGCAGCTCATAGACCCTGTCTGTATGCCCCAGTCTACCAGCTATACCAACCTCAGCTAATACTGCTGGATGCTGTTTCTCCACAAATTTGTAGAGAGGGGTAATTTGTAGATTATTGCGGTTGGGGAGGAGAGGTAGGTCATATGTGGAGTATATAGGGACGAGTTGAAGATGGAATGGTTAACTTAAAGGGAGTGGAGTGGTGAGGGGAGGGGACGTGTAGTGTGTGGCTGCAGTATTGGGGCTGACATGTAGGCAGACCGTGAGGCACAGAGGGCGTAATGCCTCCCCGGGGGTACACACCTACACCATACACCTCCTCCAGGCACCTAACCAACCCTGACCTCTCCATTCAGCCTTAAACCTACGGCCAGCCCCCCTGGGAGCAGGGCAGGGTGTGGGTGGGTACCATTGGTGTCTGAATGAACTCAGCTGAGGGGGGGAGCGGCAGGCCAGGAAGGGCGGGGCAGTATCCCTGGTCACACATCCCATATAGGTAGCCATTTTGGTCGAACCGGATGGCTTGTGTTTGGTAGTGTTGCTCGTGGTGTCTGAATTCTGCGCCCACAGTAGCACTACAAATTACCCCTCTCTCCAATCTCTACATATATGAGCTCTCTCCGCCCCTCCCTCTCCCACCTCCTATATGTATGCGTTCCCATCGTTTCCCCCAAGTATCAATAGGGTAAAGGCACCCTTACTTGGACAGTTACCTTGAGTCGGACACCATTGGTTTTGAGTTACATAATTGATATACATGTAACTATGGTCCATTATAAACATTAATATAGTGTGTTGAATACCTAGGTCAGTTAGATAGCCGTAGCTACATGCATACATGACTAAATGTTGAATGAACAGTTCATCTGATTGGGACCACAAGAATATTGCATTTACTGTCAAGCATACACATCAAGCCAATGGAATGACAACAGTATCATCTGTGCCATGAAGTGTCCCACTTTAGGTGTAGTTTAATCATGGGAAATCAAGGTTTTCGATGTAAATTTATTTATAATTATATTAGAGAATTTATTGTGATCTCATCAGGAATATAACCTATATAAATAATGTGTCCAATGTGTCCAATGTTAAGAATCACATCTTATAAAGGTGTTTATTTCAACAGGCAAAAGTGATCACATCTTCAATGTAAAGAAGCGTCTGAAATGGGTACACAGAGAAAAGAAGTAGAATCACTGTGACTCCCGACATGATCACTGAGGTATCTCTCCCCAGGACTCTGAAGTGACTCCCTAACATTAGCAGGACTCTAAAATAACTCTATAATGACTCCTATTCTAAGACTCCCTAATGATTGGGAGTCACTTTAGAGTCCTGGGGAGAGTTACCTCAGTGAGAGGGGCTGGACTCCCATTTGAGAGTTACAGTGATTCTACTTCTTCTCTCTGTGTACCTTTATCCTAGTAGCAATACAAATGTATTGAAAAAGAGTAGGTACTCATTTAAGATATGTGACTCCTAATTGATACCTAAATTGAGAACTTTAAACTGTCTTTCATCCTATATTTAAAATGAGATTTTAAAATGCAATTGCATCCTCATTCCCATGGATTGTTTACGCAATAACAACAATTGATCAAAATCCAGCAGACCCGGAAAAACTTTCCGATCATACCATTCAATAGAAAATAGCACAGTGTGATTTTCAAAAGCAAATTTACACTGCCTATTTGGAGCAGTGCAGAAAGCACTTATCACTAGAATGTTCCGCCATAGCTGTAGCTGCTCGCGGCAGAGGCGTCAGACAAGTGGGGCCTCGTGTAAGGCGACTCGGGTCGAAGCCGTGCCAAAGTAAATGTTCGCGCCGCGGGCTTTTAACAAATGAAAGGCACTACTTTTGGTCTCTGGAGGGAAACAGTTTATGTTACTATTATTCAAACCCATCCCGTGCATGACTGAACAGTGTGGCGGCTGTTATAATTAAGGATCAGGATCCTGCAAGTGCAGGCGCCACCCAGAAAGCTGGGGGTATCTGAGTTGTATTAGTTTTATAATGCATTCGCAGTGAGGAACCTATTAAGTTAAAGCTCCACTATTAAAGTTGGAACAGAGGATTTCAGTTAAAATGAGATGGCATTCTTTGGCTCGTCTATACAACGTGGTGAGGTAGGGTGACGTAAAGATGACGTAGTATCTAGAGCGGCCGTCCTCGGGTGCCGCACTAAACCAAAACTCCAATCAATAAGGCGATAGCGGAGGTGCTGCCGGGCCTATACGGTGGAATTGCTTTGGCCTACCGCTAGGAGGCAGTGCGACTAGGGTTGAGACCGATCTTAAAAGATAGCCGACGTTTTCATTAAGCTGTCACTGATTGGCTCACATCAGTAGCGGACGCCGAGTGGTATATAGCTGCGCTGAGGAAAAGTAGTTCCTGTGGAAATTAATCTGCTCTGCAGCAAATGCTCCCTCCGCTGCAGAAAGTAGGACTGGCAGGGATGCTGGGGTCGGGGTTGAGAACCAATCAGAGGACGACATCATAGAGCTCTAACCCCCGAGAGCGCATGCGCCATTACCGGACGTCCGGTCGGTGACATGGCGGAGGGATATTGGCAGTGGGAGGCGGAGAGGGGTGGTATGTCGGCTTTGAGCTGGTATAAGGGCTTGGTCAGGCAGTGGAGGAGGGAGGATTGGAGGCTCCCATTGAGTAGACTGATAGGGACTGCTGCCTACATGGCTGCCGCCAGGGGGAGGGGCAGGTCCTGGAGGGGCTCAGAGTGCCCCACTCCGACAGGCTGTGAACAGTCCCGTCAGTACCAGAGATCTTTACGACTAGTGCCTTTGCAGGGGAATTTGAAAGGAGGAATTGCAGTACTACTGTAGAGAGCTAGGTACAGAGAGGTTGGGGAAGGAGGGGGCGGGTGTGGAGCAGAGGGGTAAACAGAAATATACGAGGTCAGACTACGGTTGTTTATTTTTATTACAGGCTACTTTACCTCGTACTGTTTAAAGCAGATTTTTCAAACACCAAATGGTATGTAAATAATAGTTTGCCACACCCAGCAAAATAACATGAGCTTGCACAAGCCTTGCGTTTATCCAAGAGTCAGAGTCCTAGGAAGGAAATCTTCATTGGGGGGAGGGCCAGAGGGCCTACCCTAAACAGGTTTAAGCATCTGCTTTTATGCTTGATGTCGCATAATATATAGACAAAGGTTCACGAGTTTTAGTCTGTTGGCTTGGTTATTTCACGAGTTGACTGTCAGGCCGTATTTCACGAGGCCGTAGGCCGAGTGAAATGCGGCCTGACAGTCAACAAGTGAAATAACCCAGCCAACAGACTAAAACGAGTGTTCCTTTGTGTTTATTTTTTACCTTTTTCGATTCAAATTAAATTATTAGGGCCTTATGGGGGGTGAAGGGCTTAAACTAATCTTTTTCTACATTGTTCAAATGTAAACAAACCGCCATTTTGATGACGTCACAAGGCCGTAAAATACGGACATGGGTTATTTCACGGGGGTGTGAAATACGGCGCTCTTTGGTTAAATCAATTGCACTGCAGTATACCATAAAAAATAAAGGCTTATATTAGATTTGTGAAGAAAAGTATAGTTTGAACCCCCTTTAGTTCTGATTGGGGATTCATGCCCCTCTGTCCTCACTTTTTCATATGTGGTAGAGGTAAGTTTGGGAAATTTGTGTGGTATATGATAGGGTCTTGGCAAATTTTGGGGGCCCAGGGGGGCCCTGTCGGAGTGGGGCACTCTGAGCCCATGGCCCCCTTTTTCCTATGCCACTGAGAGTATATCGAACTGGGTTGGCTTTGGTATACACATGGCTAGCTGGGTATTATATTCCTGTACTACCTCTTCATCACTATACTAGAAAGGGTGGGTGGAGGCCCCACGTTATACATCTTATAGTAGGGGGTGACTGTGTGATAGATGGTAGGAGGGATGCATGTGTTGTTGTATGGAGGCGGCACCTCCCCACTGTAATCATTTACCACTGTCTCACATAGTGGGGTCTGTTAAGGTTAATTTTGGGTCAAAGGATAACCGGCTGGACAAAACTCTGCAATTTTGGCTACAAGTTCATTTTGACCCACTATTTCAATCTGGACAGGGTGCCAAGGCGAACTTTCATTCCAACCCCCCGAAATCCAAGATGGCCGCCAAATTTGGAACATTTTTCAATATTCTGCTGTAAAATCTTTGTATATTGACCAAAATAGTTGTGTAATACATGTCCACTCTTACCTTTGCAGGAGCCCTGACGCTGGCGACCCTAGTAATGAGCAGTTCCCCCTACATGAGCTGCTCCAGCTACTGCTGCGGCCATCCTCCAGCCTGAACCGAGTGGTCAAGTCTCTAGAAACGGCAGCAAGATGCTCCATGTGTGGACTGCGGCTCATGGGGTGTGCTACCACCTGATGGTCACCCTAATCACCCTGGTGGTTATCGCCGAGGTGCTCAATGTGCGACCATACGTGGACAGTAGCCGGCTCCATGCCTGCCCGCGGCACTGCCACTGTAGGAATGTGACAGTGGACTGCAGCAACAGCCACATGGTTCAGCTGGGGCAGCCCTTCCCTCTCAAGACCATGCGCCTGGTCCTGGACCGCAACAGGATCTCCAGGGTCCCCGCGAAAGCATTTCAAGGATTATCACAGCTCACGTATCTGGGCATGTCAGAGAACAACATCAGTGTGATAGATGTGAATGCCTTTGAGGACTTGAGTAATCTGCAACTTTTGTTTTTAGATAAGAACAATCTCAGAACCCTGCCCGAGGATGTATTTATGCGGACACCGAAATTGGGGAATCTGTCGCTTACCTACAATTCACTCTCTTTAAGGTCATTAAATGAGTCAGTTTACAATATGCCAAACGTTGAAGGAATCAACCTTAAGAACAACGCCCTCGAACTGGACACCAAGTTTCCAGATGGCTTCTCTGCAATGTCTAGTTTGAGGATCATTGATCTCAGCTCGAACCGAGGGGTTCAGAACCTCACCGAGGATTACTTCGAGGCTCTCCAAGGTCTTCCAATTGATTGGTTGAGCCTTAGTGACAACCCTATTGTTGAGGTACACCCTGATGCTTTCATGAACCTTCCCGGTCTGAAATACTTGGATCTATCAGAGACCTACATGCCTTTAAAGGCTATTGAAGGTGTCCTGCATGGTTTGAGGAACTCTACGCTTACCACCCTCAACATGGAATACATGTTTGTCTACGGTGACCTCCATGGTCACATGGCTCCAGATTTCTTCTTCCATCTAAGAGACACTGGGCTTGAGGAGCTAGACATGGAGGGGAACTATGGGGGCTACTTGAGCAACCTTCATAACGGTTTATTCAAATGGGTGCGTGAGCTGCGCCATCTGACTCTGGATAAATGTCAAATAACATCAGTCGCGAGAGATGCCTTTAAAGGTTTACATAGACTAAAGAAACTTAGCCTTCGCCACAACTTCATAAGTTGTATGACAAATTGTGACTTCATCAGCTTTGGTCCAGTTCTGCACCAACTCATGTGGCTTGATTTGAGTGACAATGTTATCACCCATTCTAAAGGGAACGTCTGGTTCCAGTCATCAAAGTTCCCTAGGCTCCACCATTTGTACCTACAAAACAACAGAATCAGCCTCCTGGAGGAGCGTATGTTTGAGCTGAAGGACCTGAGGACACTGGACCTGTCAGGTAACCCGATACACCACATACAGCCAGAGACTTTCGGCAACCTGCACTCCCTGGAGACTCTGACCATTACTGGCAGCATCTACCTCCAGGTCCTGCCAAATGGCACCTTTAAGGGGCTCAAAAACCTGCTCCACCTCAGACTCAATAATAACCAGCTACAGTCAATCCATCCCAGGGCCTTTAACGGTCTGAAATCCCTGGAGGTGCTAGAGATGAATGGGAATAGGATTGGGGGGCAGGGCAACTTTGGTGACTTGCACCTAACAGCTGAGCTTCGGAGACTGAAGCGCCTCGACCTTGGTAATAATCGCCTCGAGTCGGTGCCGGTCGACATCCTTGTGCGCCAGCCGAGGTTAAGAGTACTGCTCCTGCACTACAACCGCATCGCCTACGTGGACAAGAACTCGTTACTAGCCATGAAGGAGCTGGAGAACCTGGACCTCAGCTACAATGACATCATGGAGGTGGGGGAGGACGCGTTCAGCCACCTGCCAGCCTTAAGGAAGCTGGATCTGGCAGGCAACCCTTTCCTGTGCACCTGTAACCTCAAGAACTTCCTTGACTGGTTGAGGGTGACAGATGTGAGGCTCAACTCAGTGGACCAACACAAGTGCAGCGGTCCTCACGATGTACGGGGTCTGAAGCTGCTCGCCTACAGCCCGACCGCCTGGGAGTGCCGCATCAAGGCGGTATTGGTGCCGATACTGTCAGCGCTCGGCATTGCTGTGCTGGTTATTGCGCTGGCGTGCGTCACATACCGCTGTATCTGTCGGCGTAACGACCACATCGGGAGTGAGGACAACAAGGACAGGAAGGGACGCAACTGGGGCTGGATCCGCGAGCTGCTGCCCGTTAACGGGGATATGACCCCGAGTGGAAGCGAGGAAGGGAACGTAGAGGACCCCCTCATAGAGCGGGAGCACGAACTCTGCCAGGAGACCACGTGTCAAGAGTCACAAACTGAGGAGAACCACATCCTCTAGCCCCCAGCACCACCAGCATTATACAAGCCTGTATAGATCATGATGTATGATATAAGTAACATGGATGGGTGATGATACCTTACTGAGACAAAAATGCCTTGTATTGTTGTACCACGTTGGTCTATGAGTATGAGTACTTATTTTTAAATTGATGCTGATGGAATTACCCCAACAGTTAGGCGCGTTATCTGGTTTAAGTATGTGCATCGTTGTGTATAACGCTGTTTATGAGGAATACGTGAGTGGTGTGGTTCTGTTCGTATCATTCCAGTGGAAAGATAAGACAATTTTCATGATCTGTTGTCATTGTTTGCAGTTGCTAAGGATGGTTTTGATGTTACAGTGTGATATGTTACTCCATTTTAGGTAGATAAGCTTTAAACTGCTAACCAAAATAGGCATTCATAAGGGCAGGAAAACATGGCATAACAATCTATGAAATAAACTTGCATGGACATAACTATGTTTATTTCATAGTGAACAGTACGAAGCATTTTGTTCATAGTTGTATATTAATGTGCCTTTTGATGTATATAGAATTTATTCTGTCTTTAAGAGGATAATGTTATCTTACATATTGTATAATGACCAAGATGTTCTCTTATAAGAGGAATATTCTGCTCAATTGTTCCTTCATCGTTTCTATAGTGGAAATGAATATGGAGACAATGTCATTGAATGACAGTCTTGTATTACTAGTTGATAGAGGGAGTTATTCTTTCATATATCTTCTTTTGTACAGAAACATATTTAAATAGAATGGGTGTACAGGCTTTATTCCTTAAAACCAGACGAAGGAGATATTCTTAAAGTGTAAAAGGAGACGTGCAAGTAATACCTGTTTATCAATTCATCAAAAACAAGACATCTGCATAAATGTTATTTTAAAACATAACTTATAAAACATTATTATTTCTAGTCATGATAATTTATTGTAAATGGATGTTTTACGATATATGCCTCTGCACGTAGACAACAATTCCTTATTTTCAAAGTTTTTTTCGGAGTTTAAACAACTACACCTGTATATAATAGCAGTATCAGGTCTAAGGTGACAGGTGGCATCCCAGCAGGGCTCAAACATGGTCCAGGTAGCTACAGCCCTATGCTCTCCCAACTGAGCTATGGGCGCTGGTAGTCCACATAGTTCATTGTCTAACCACTGGTAACACTGGTAGCTACAGTCCACAGCACCCCCAGCTTGATAGGTTGATTCATTAAGGATGTATAGCATTTATCTGACCTGGCTTTGAAAATGGAATTATCAAATTAGTATTAGGCATCAACCTTATCTTATATATTATTTTTTAAATACACTACAAGCGTGGGATAACCAGCAGTGGTAAGATATGATAGGTGTGATGCAGCTGTTTGTGATGCTACCCACGTCCGTCAGGGCTAATTCCCACTACTGCCCCTGGCTGCAGCAGTAATTGCAGTGACCTGCTGAAGCCATCAGACCCATACCTTAATGAAAACCGACCACCGTGCAACCAAATCAATGAAATGGGATCAATACAAAAGAAGGGGGTGGACTGCATCAAGTCCTGCTGGGTTAAAACGTCCCAGGCGTTGACCAATGACAATATCGATCGCTGGCTATATAGGGCAGGACGCCTGTGTCTTGGGGGGGTTGGGAGGGCGGTGGGGTGCTGTGCTAGCCTGGGTTAGAACTAGACCCCACTAGTGTCCACCCCATGGCCCCATAGCAGAGTGGCGGTCTGGAGAGCAGTTCTGCCGCGCATGTGGCTTTCTTCTAACCTGAAGTCAAATGTAATATGGCTCTCATTCTGAGTGGTGCAATTCCTGAATAGCAGCGATGTTGAAGGACATATACCATACCCCAGTAGTCACAACTAAAATAATATAATAGGGTCAAAAAAAGAAGAAGGTTGGTTTCCGGTAACATGGTCAGACAAACTAGGCCCGGCCGGCCGATTCTTTATCTTATTTAAAGTGGCATGGTCCGATTTTTTCCAAATTTTAAATCCTACTTAAATATGTTCGAAATGGTATATCAGTAACATATCCACAGGATGGGGCACAGAAAAACATCTTTGATGAGTAATAAGAGTCAAATTAACAGGCCCCATGAGCCAAAGCATACCCTTTTTCAGTGTATTTTAAATGAGTGGACTTATAGTGTGCACTCCAAAAGTCTTAAATTGAGCATAAAATTGATAATCAGCTAAAGTCTAAGCTGAATTCTGGGGAATAATCTTCAATAAAGTAAAAAGGACATGAAGTATGACCATATTAAACATTTTGGTTCATTTTTAGCAAAAAAAATTTTTGAGCCCTCATCATCGGACCATGTAACTTTAAATTGTTTTGCTTTTCACAATTTTGGGGCCTGATCTAGGGTTTTCTCTCTAAAATCCTTAATAATTGTCTGATTTACGCGCGGTAAAAGCTGACATGTAGCAAAATTTTCAGTTATTAAAATAAAGAGGGGTACTGTTCTGCTAGACCCGGTCGCGTCACCGGAAACCAACCTTTTTTTTGTGTCCTAGGTTGATTCATAAACCAGTGATATTTTGATGGATGCATGTATGTACGTGTCAAGTGGATACTCTGACCTTGATGATCTATTGGGTGCCCCTGGTAGATAGACAGGTGTCTATGTTGTCATCAATCTTGCTGTCCTTGGTTAATATATTTTGATGTCAAGGATGTATTCTATCGTGTAGAAAAACATATATATGATATTTCATAAGTGTGATATGTACTTGTGAACGGACAAGGATAGAGTTTGACCTTGAGATGAGCAGGTCTGCGTGTGGGGAGCTGCTCTATTATCGGGATGAGCTGCTCGTGTTACTCCACATAATGTCCTGTACCCGGGGCATGAACCATAAAACAACAGGTAAAAAGTCCTCTGTTTGTAATTATAATGTCAAGAGTATTAATACCGCGATATGTATGTATATATATATATATATATATATATATATATATATATATATATATATATATATGTATATATATATATATATATATATATATATATATATATATATATATATATATATACAGAAACAAACAACATTGTTATTTTATGTTTGTGTGTGTATTATACTAGTTTTGGGCAATTTGCCACAGAAGGGTGCTTCATTTGATTCATGATTAATGAACAATAGAGGATGACATGTTGAATACAACGGCGATCTGCATGCATGTTGAGATCTTATTTCCTTGATCCTACTTTCACATCATAATGATTTAAAGCACTTCCAGTAAACAGTAAAGGGTCGGTAAATGCGGCCTTATAATGAGGTCAAAAATAAATGTTTACTTTCAAATGCACATGATTACATATGAAAGGGTTTCTCTTACAGCTGGTGGTTAGACCTTAAATCCTTTAATCACTGCCCGGAGTCCTCTGTATGTATTAAAGATACTGCGCTATGATATGCCACATGATGCGTCTATGAATGCATCAACCTAAGGGAGTGGTCATTTTTTAACAACAGGGGGGGGGGGGGTCGGTGGATTTTGGCGCAAGGGGTTCGAAATTTTTTTGGCCCCCCCGCGGTAGGGGTCGAAATTTTTTTGGTCCCCCCCTCAGGCAAGTTGAGCTATAGTAACGGGCGGGCTTTTTCGCTTAAAAGGGGTGCAACTTTTTTGGGCCCCCCCTTAAGAGGGGTGCAAATTTTTTTGGTCCCCCCCCTTCAAGGGGTCCAAATTTTTTTGGTACCCCCCCCAAAATCCACCAACCCCCCCATGTTGTTAAAAAATGACCACTCCCTAAGTCAGCATATAGTAATTACATGTAAAGAATCTGTCCATTTTTTGGTACTTAAATACTGTGATGTTTGTTTAGCCCAGGCGGCTTAACACCAGACTCCCAGTGCACTCTGTCAGAAAAACAGATGATTCTGGGTTTTCAAGAGAAAAATGAATAAAGCTGTTCCATCATGTCTGGGTTTTCGATTTGCTCAATTACTAGGTGGAGTTGGGGACTACCGGTGTGCCAGTGTGATCAGTAGGGGTGATATGAGAGCATCTAGATCAATTGCTCAATTAAGGGAAATAATTATGGTGCTCTGGTCCGTTTCGATCTACGCTGATGCAGGAGTTAGTGCATGGTAACAGCAGATAGAATAACTAGGTCATCCGCGTGAGTGTCCGGGGGCTACCTCAACCCCCGGGGGGGGGGGGGGGGTTACTCAACTTTTTTTTTGACACGGGTGTGTGGCTGGCCCTTTGACAACCCTTACCCTTGGTGAGGGGGATTTTGGTCAGAAGTGACCCTTGCTGAGGGGGATTTTGGACAAAAGTGCCTAGGTTTTAGAAATTTTCCCGAGGAGTCGGCCTTGGTGTAAAAATGTTGGTCAAACCTGATCCTTGTTGCAAAGAATTTGGCAAAATTGACCCTTGTTGAGGGAGATTTTGGTGAAAATTGACCCTTGGTGAGGGGGATTTTGCTCAAAAAGTGGCCTTCCCAGCCGCACACATGTGTATACAACATATATGAAGTGCCCCCCCGGGACCTCAACCCATAAATGCCAACCACTAGTTCTGAACTGGAATATTAAACCTCGTTATCAGATTAAATCACAAGGCATGGGTCCATCCATAGGCTATGTAGTTCCCACGCTTTTTGATGAAACGAGCCCCATTAGGGGTGTAATTATTGGGGGTATCAGGATGACGTTTATATAGGGCCTAGTCGGGACTGGAGCTGGTTGCGGTAGGCAGCACTGATAAGAGCTGATAAGACTGTTACTAGCCTGTCCCCTGTTTGTCCCCGAATTGTACCCATAGTGGGATGTCTTATCAGGGGGTTTAACCGCAACCAGCGAAATATAAAATGGCGGACCCACAGGGCATAGCTCCAGATTCCTATACGTCATGGATGCATCTCACACTGGCCTGGTTCGATGTAGGGTAGATTCACCATAAGTTGGACACATACCTTGAGACGGACAGTGACATTTGAGGTTATTCATGTTCAATTATGACTTCCATTGTTTGCTATTTGGAAAGAAAAACACTTGGGCTTTACACTTATATAGAAATAAAGAGCTTAAAATGCTTGAATAACCACAACATTAGGTGTCCGTCTCAAGGTATGTGTCCGACTCCAGGTGAAGCTACCCTACACCTATGACTATAATTATTACCTAGATATCTACATGCAGATGATGCCGAGCAAGGCGTTCTGAAATAGTTAGTGTAGGTACACAATAGAATCTACTGTGGATCTACAGTAGAATCTACTGTAGAATGGATTTACTGTAGAATCCACTGTAGATTTACAGTAGATTCTACTGTTTACCTGTTTAGCAAACTGTACACCTACAGTAGAATCTACACCTACAAAAATGGCAACTGCGTGAGCAGTATGTCAGTTTTCTAATGTGCCCTTCTTAAAGGGAAAATACCACTACTCACATTTAACTACATATTAGACTAAACAGTACTAGAAATGTGTATGGGACATGCTCGGTGACTATGCCGCTTCAATGGGTTATCTGCTACATAACGCAGAAGGGATAACGGCCTGTTTTGCAGATATAATGTCTTTTAATGCTCCCTAAATTCTCTGGATGAATCTCAAAACCCCGCGCTTTATTCTTCCTGAAATGCCCGCATACACTTATATCAGTTTAAGGAAATGCCAAGGTAAAATAGCGTGCTATACGTAACCTGACTTGCTGTAGGTCTACAGCACAATCTATTGGAACCAAAGTTGCCCCCAGTATTTGCTGTATAGGAACACTACTTACTTCTAACAGTGTACATGTACTTATCCATGCTCCCGTTAAAACGGGGTCGGGTAAGTAGCACATCAGAAATCCAAGACTATTGGAAATAGTATCACCAACTAATAATGTGATTCTATACAAGGTACCATCACATCTTCCAATCCTAGTGCTTCAATATCAGATGAAGCTCTGGCGAGTAACTTGCCCGGCTTGCATCATGTTGTTGTTGTTGTTGTTGAATTTTATTTTGGCAAATTAATCTTAATACATTCGACCAACTATTGGTCAGTGTATCAGCCTCGTCCAGTCAGGCCAAAAAAAAGGCTTTGTTTCAAGTCACCCTACCGACCCTATCAAAACAGGGCCGACCCTACGTTTTTTATGCAATCTGTAAGAACATTTTGTATTTTTACCCTTTTTTGGTCAATTTATTATATTTTTGTATATGATTTCCCAGTAAAATGGTTCCGATGTGACTAAGAAATAAGAAAATAAGAATTTGTATCCGTCTCTCCTGTTTCTCTCTATAGGCCTACATGTATGTACCAACGTCTATGGATGCATACAACTGCACATTGGTCAACCTATGAATCCTATATCACAATCCCAATCCACCAACCCTGAAAGATACACGGGGCAGCAGGCGCCGGGGGGGGGGGGGGGGTGGCGCCCAGCTCTGCGGGGAGTATTGGCGCATTGATTGGGCGCTGTGAGCTCTGACCCGGCATGTTGCTGGCTTGTATCATCCATGCCCCAGAAACCCACCCCGGGTCATGCTGGAACCAGCGTAAACCGGAAGCGATGAATACAGAGGTCAACTTGTGGGTTGCAGCGACGTGATGGCGGGCATAAGGCCAAATAAAAAAATAGGTGTGTTTCAGGTTACCCGACCCTACCCTAGCAAGACAGAGCCGACCCTAGACATTTTTATGCAAATTTGAAAAAAACAAGAGAAAAATTTTAGGTAATTTTGTGCTATTGAGGGTTGATCAGATAGCTTGCGAATCAAGACTGTCGTCGGCGAGTCGGCATTGAAGTTCATGAGTCGATTTCTGGGTACTTTTCTGGCCAAAGTAAAAGAAAAAAGAATTAAAAAAAAAAGAAATCCGAACTACCTACCTTAGATTTTCAGACCATGCAACCTGAAACACACCTTTTATTTTGTTTGGCCTAACCTTGTTTTTTTTTGTGTAAACTGACAAACAAGGATGTATGTCTATGCATGACGTTATTATAGAGATGCTCTGGACGCTGCAGGGTATTGGAAAACGTGCACCACGAAAGGAGTATATCATGCTTAGTAACACACAAGGGAAAGAATGATTCCAAGCAGGACTTATAATTGATTAATTTACAATGCATGCAAAGACCGATATCACTTTATAAACTCTAATGCCAAAAATATCTTCTGTTTCTATCCAATATAAATGCTAGGAAGGAATCTAGAACGTTTTTGTTCACACACTTTCTACAGACTCTATCATATTCGAAATAACGGAAGAGACCGTATTATAAAAGTACAATGTCGGACAGTTTCTTTTAAATGTTACATATATGGCTGTGTTTCACAAACTTGGGCCGATGTGTTTGTCTATGACCGGGTGCCGTCTATGACCGGGTGCCGTCTATGACCGGGTGCCGTCTATGACTGATTGCCGTCTATGACCGGCTATCCCAAAAAGTTGTTTAGTGGGATAAAAAAAAAAATCTTTTTTTTTTTTACAATTTTTATTTTATTTTATTTTATCTTTTTTATTTAAAAAAATCCTTTTTATTCCTCCAAACAACTATTTTAGATAGCCCGTCATAGACGGCACCCGGTCATAGACAAACACATTGGCCAAAGTTCATGAGACATAGCCATATATGGAAGCATGGCTGCTGAGAGTCCTAAATCATGCCTGACATGCCCCACTACAGATGGAGTTGCACCTAAATCAGGTTTTATCCATCGGCCAAATTTCTAAAATGGTGTACACGTTTCTGGGAAGGTAACCCTAGCTGCAAAACAATTAAGATCCACCCCTAGCAATATCACCCTGAATATTGTGAAAAACGATAATGATGTCTGAGTAGAAGATGTAGATGTCAGGCGCAGAATCAGAATCTGTACAATTCCGGAATTGCCCCTGTACAATTCCGAAACTGTGCAGGGCAATGCCGGAATTGCACCATAGTTAGATTGCACAGTTTCAGAATTTCTACCTGCGTTTATTATAGCTACAGATATAGAATATAAATATATATAATAGTGATGTTTGAAGATGCTGTTCTGCATCTTGGAGGTGTGAAAACAGTCAGGGAAACCCACATGCATCTCACACCTGTATGTAGCTGTGAATAAGGTGTGGCAGAAGTGCCTCTGCTGTGATAAAACACTGGGGGTTTGGCTGCCTGGGCCCCGAATGACTCAACATGATGTGCATTTCTTGCCATGCATTTCTCTTTGAGGGGTACACTGATATGTTTTATAATATATTTTATAATCATGTAGGAGTTCCGATATTGCGCAAATTCCGATATTGCGCGTGCCATAGACATTACGACCACTACCTGTGGTTCAGATTGGTTTCTATATTCATTTCCCCACTAAAACAAATGCTGATGTTTCTGGTGTTCCATGTACCATGGAAATACAACGAAATATATTGCCCACTGTCCCATCACCACTGTATCTTCAACCATTCCCCTGTACCATTTTCAATAAAGAAAAGAATCCCTATCCATACAACAACTGAGTATGATCAACACAGCAGAAAATAAATTTCCCAAAGGAGGAGTCTTCCATAGTTTTTCTGCGTCTGTCCAATTCCGCTGTGATAGTCTATGCCGCCTGAAGTCCCCTCCCTGCGCCTCAAGTATCATGCTTTACGGCGACTGGTGCCATTGTATTGGCCGATTCGGGACCGAATCATATTTCATCATTGTCTGGTATTCGCTATAAACAAGGCTGTCCGGGGCAAGTGTGTTTTTTTCCAGTTGTGTAATACATAGGAACTGCAATGTTTGCTTTCTGCTGCCAAGATGTCTGGACTGGATGGATCCTCTCGTTTGTTTTCATGGGCATGGATAGTACCAGTAAGTGTGTGTGCATTGGGGTGGGGGGGGGTGGGGTGGGGGGTTATAGGGGGTTATAGGGAGTAGAGTGTGAGGATAGAAGGCTCAGAGAGATAGTATACACTGCGGCTCTAGGCCAAATGGACATGGGAAGGAGTGTAGATAGGGGGCATCATCCGGGATTAAGTGGCGGTTTATATGGTTGAGGAAGGATACCATGGGCTCCCGGGATGGGGGGGGTACTTGATTTTTTTCTAATAGGGGTGTGCGGCTGGACCAATGACAACCCTTACCCTTGCTAGGGAGCTTTTGCTTCAAAAACCGACCCTTACTTTTGAAGAGGAAAAACACAAAATATATCATAAATGAGAAATTTCACCGAGAAATTTCACCCGTGTCTGCCAAAATTTGGCAAAAAAATGGGCAAAGTGGGACAATTTGGTGAAAAACAGGTCATTTTGGTGAAAAAGTGACCCCAGGGACATTTTGTTGAAAACTAGACCATTGCTAGGGAATTTTTTTCTCTGAAACAGGACCCTGGCTAGGGAGATTTTGTTGAAAAAGTACCCTTGCTAGCCGCACACCTGTGTATACGAAATATATTAAGTGCCCCCCCAGGCACGGGCTCTATGTGGCGGTACTAGGTGGGGCCAGAGCTACACGGATACAATGTACAACAAGAGACACGTGTCTTGGAGGCAGAGAAGAGATACAACAGAAGAGGTACTATACAGGGGCATTAGGTTAGCGTAAGGGGAGATAGAGGAGTTGTGTAGTGGTCAGAGAAGAGATACAACAGAAGAGGTTCTATACAGGGGCATTAGGTTAGAGTAAGGGGAGATAGAGGAGCTGTGTAGTGGTCAGAGAAGAGATACAACAGAAGAGGTACAATACAGGAGCATTAGGTTAGCGTAAGGGGAGATAGAGGAGCTGTGTAGTGGTCAGAGAAGAGATACAACAGAAGAGGTACAATACAGGAGCATTAGGTTAGCGTAAGGGGAGATAGAGGAGCTGTGTAGTGGTCAGTGTCCCCGGCCCTCAGTGCCCTGACAGAGCAGCTTACTGGTTGGTGTAGCCGCCTGAGTACATGCGATAAGCTCACTGCTCACCCTCACCCCGGGGGGGGGGGGGGGCACTAAGTATATCTTATATACACAGGTGTGCGGCTGGCAAGGGTACTATTCCAACAAAATCTCCCTAGCAAGGGTCCTGTTCAAAAGAGAAATGTCCCTAGCAAGGGTCACTTTTCCACCAACATGACCTGTTTTCACCAAAATGTCCCACTTTTGCCCATTCCAAGCTACATTTTGTGTTTTTTCCTCATCAAAACAAGGACTTTCAGCCAAAAATGCCCAAGCAAGGGTAGGTTTTTGAAGCAAAAGCTCCCTAGCAAGGGTAAGGGTTGTCATTGGTCAAGCCGCACACCCCCATCAGAAAAAATTCAAGTACCCCCCCCCGGGCCCCTCAACAACACACAAAGAGCAGCTATAGATCCATGCATCAAGAAAGGGTGACTTTTCAGAAAAGTTGTTGATAAAGTTTTTAATCAATTTTGTCACCGTGACCTACAAATTCATCATATAATCTCAAAATCCTCCATTCTAATGTACACTGTTTGAAAGAGAATTGTCTTGTGAGTCTCCTGATATGAGGCAATTGTAAACTTAGCGATTACAAATAATGTTGTAAGGCTTCTGCTAAAACCAACTTTATTTAAAAAAAGTCACCCTTTCTTGCTGCATTGGTCTATAGGAGCAGCTCCCTCAGACCTCAAACAGCGTCCCTTCATGGGCCGCAACTGACACGGGGCCGTAACATTACCTATTAATAGAAGAAGGGTGCTTCACTCTGGGTTCTACACTGGCGACCTGTGCATGGTTCTCTGTCATATTTAGCTCCCCCACAATGCTGTGGCTATGGAGGTCAGCAAGGTTGGTGCAAGGCAGAGGGGGGACTTTGATTAAAGGGGCTATATCATTAGTTAAAGAATTATTTGCAAATTCTAGATACCAGGAAAATTCTTTATTATGCCTCATGATAATCATGTCACCTTTCAATGCATTTGAATACATGTATCTTCATCAGAATAGGATGCCGGAGATGGGGGACTTCTAGTAACGGACCCTTATTCTATAATACCCACCCAACCACCAGAACTGCACTCGGAGATGTAGGTTCATGCCCTTGCTGCCCTTACTGCCCCGGGCCCTGATATCAACACACCGAGCCACAACGGAACACGCGGTTTCCCCTATCGGTATCTCCCGCCGCCCTGTCTGGCGGAGGGATACAGGCCGATCAGGAGGAAATTAGTCCCGGCTATGGGGGCGTGCGGCGCCCTTGAAAGGACGATCAGAGAGCGGGGTGTGTGTGGTGGGGCAGCTCTGAAAGGGCGTAATGCTGTTCACAAAGGTGGAAGCCTCGAAATGGAGCAGGTTAACCCTTTAAGGGCCGCATAGTGCTTTAATCCAGTATGTCCATTATCGAGCTGGTGCATTCAAGCATCATGCTGACCTATACTGGTTGATGCACCCCAGAGAATCTGCATGATGCATAAATCTATAGCACTGGCATTCATGCATCATGACGATAAAGGGCGACCTGATGCAGCCCCGACAGGTTTAAAGGGGGCAGCCCTTCTGTAGAAAACACCAGCAGAGGGAGCTGACAGACACAAGTCTAGAGAAAGGAGACACTATTACAAACAGACTAAAACAAGAGGAGAGAAAAAGACGTACGGGTAGAGGGGTTAAATGACCCTAAAACCCCTGTGGATTGATACCATTCAATATTCTAGTCTGTTCCTCTACTCCCCTGTATCACACAAATGCTCAAATGTCTTTTGCA
This sequence comes from Harmothoe impar, assembly GCA_947462335.1. NCBI lineage: Eukaryota > Metazoa > Annelida > Polychaeta > Phyllodocida > Polynoidae > Harmothoe > Harmothoe impar. Next base: position 68,813,102 of record OX381715.1, on the reverse strand, counting down.
CTGAGCTGAATCTCTAGAATAATGAATCTCTGTGATTTGTACATAAGAAAGTCTAAAACTACAGATAAAATCATTGCATTGAGGATCGACAGAATATATTCATCATAGTCCAGAGAAAATGCCCAAGCATTTCGATGGTATTTGAGCCACAGCAACTCAATATAAACATATACAAGCGGTCCTTGCCAGAAGTGACTTGAAAATATGGAAGAAGTGCGCCAAAAATCACACTCCACCTGCTAGGAATTCCTGAGATAAAACACATCATATAGTGGAAATTGACGTTCTCTACTTTAAAGGTGTGTAAGACAGAATCACATGCAGGGATGTGTGTGTACGATAATGTCGATAACATCAGCAACAGACGTTGTGCAGAAAGCTATCATTGATTGCATTATGTACCAGTACAGATACCATATTTCTTATCAGAGATAGAAGGTGCCCTTACATGTACGGTACATGCAGGACCTACTATTGCTCTGACCCTGACTAGGCCAAAAAAAAGAAGGTGTGTTTCAGGTTACATGGTCCAAAAATCTAGGGTAGGTAGGTCGGATTAAAAAAAAAAATCTTTTTTTATTTTTACTTTGGACTGAAAAGTACCCAGATATCGACTCGCGAACTTCAATGCTGACTTGCCAACGACTGCCTTGACTCGGGAACTATCAGAGCGACCCTTAAATAGCCCCAAAATATAAATATTTTTTCAAAATTGCATAAAAATGTCTAGGGTCGGCCCTGTTTTGCTAGGTAGGGTCAGGTAACCTGAAACACACCTTTTTCTTTATTTGGCCCTACAGTCAAGGATTATATAGGGTAGGATGTCCGACTCGGTAGATTCCCATGTTATAGCCCCCCCCCCCTCTACCCCCCCATGAAAGTGGGCGACTTAGTGTGCTCACTATTGAAAACTATGGAGAATAGGGAGTTTTATGTGGTTCTTTTGAGTCTTTATTAGAGTGATACCAAATGAAAAGAAGGGGTTTTCTAGACCAAAAAATCCTGCTGAATCCAAATTTTGTGGTCTTGATTCCCAAAAACTGACCAAATTCACTCAAAAATGATGTTTGATGATGTAAAGTATTAAGAAAATGTACAAAATAATGTGGAAAATGTTTGGGACATTACCTATATATAAACCTGTCAATCAAAATCAGTACCTCAATCTACCTATTCAAAATTGGCCCTCAATCTGACAGGCATTCTTCCTATGTATCACTCTACCTATCCTGCGCACTGCCTATCCCTCAGCCTACCTATCCCTCAAGTTACCTAACCCTTGAATTAGAACCTTCTCTTGGATTAGCTCATCCCTCCAAAAGCTTAAAGGCTAAAGCCTATCCATCTCCTTGCTACTCCTGCCCACTTTCTGTGCCTACCTTTCACTGAGTCTACCTATCCCCAATCTGCCTATCACCTAGCCTACCTATCCCTCATTGTGACTATCCCTCACTCTGCCTATTTGTCATGTTTTATCAGCTTTATCCATATTTTAACTAACCCCATCTGCTGAACATAACATTCCTCACCATGTCCACTATGATTTGTACCTATCCTCGATTTTCCTATCACCCAGCCTACCTATCCCTCAATGTGACTATCCCTCACTCTGCCTATCCCTCATGTTTCATCTACATTCAATTTATCTAATCCCACATGGAGCTCAATATAACATGTCTACTATTTCTATGTATAAGTTAATTTTCCTATCATCTAGTCAACCTATCCTTCATTGAGCCTATCCTGGCATATCCCTCATGCTTAACCTACACATCCCTCAGACTCCCTAGCCCCCATGGCTTTACATATCCCCACCTTGCAAGATACCCTCCATATCTATCTCTCACACTGCTTATTACCCACACTACCTATCCCTCTCAGACTTCATTTTGCTGAATACCTATCCCTCATGTTATAACTAGCCCTTATTCTGCCTATCCCTCATACTCCCTATAACCTTTTACCTATCTAAGGTCTCCCAACCTTCCTTTTTCCCAATGTACCTACACTATTCCTTAGTAAACATACACCTAAGGTACCTATCCCACAGTATACATACACATGTACCTTCATCTACCTATCACTCATGCTTCATATAATTGAGTCTACCTATATCCTCAGAGTGCCTATCCTTCATCCCCTTCATGTTTTTATGTGAAGCCCTTAATGTATCCATCTATACTACATGTTGCATTTCCCTGCCCCCGACATTTCCCCTGTCCTCCTATCACCCATGGCCAATATCTGCTGATGGGTAAATAGAGAAATGGGTTAAATGAAGAATATACAGAATGTGTGATATACAGCATGGGGGATAGGAAGATAGAGAGAGCTAGAGTAAGCAAGTAGGATAGATAAAGAGAAATCTAGGCATCTTCAGGGAAGGCAATGTCAGGCATAGATCTGGACAAGCACGAATATTTAAGAGGCTAAGGGCTGTGCACAGAGACATGAGAGATATGCAGGCTGAAGGATAGGCACAGAGGGGGACAGGCATAATTTATAAGAGGCAGACTGAGAAATAAAAAGAGAGAACAGAACACAAGGTGAGGGATATGTATACAACAGGTTAGACACACTGAGGGATATACCGCAACAGCATGAAGGATAGGCATCATGAGGGATAGGTAGGCTGAATGATATGAAACTTGAATGATAGCTAGATGGAGGTATATGTGCAAGTAAACTGTAGGATAGATACCTTAGGGGTATGTTGACTAAGGAATGGTCACCATTGGTAACAGTAAAAAGTTATAGGGAGCATAAGGGAGAGGCAAACTGAGGGACAGTCATAGAGGGCATGAGGGATAGGTATTCAGGAAGATCAAGTGTGAAAAGAATAGGTAGTATGTGTCTAATAAGTAGTTTGAGAGATAGGTATGGAGAGCATCTTTCAAGGTGGGGATATGTAAAAGCCATGGGGCTAGGGAGTCTGAGGGATGTGTAGTTTAGACATGAGGGATATGCCAGCGTAGGCATAATGAAGGAGAGGTATACTGGGTGATAGGAAAATTAACTCATCCATAAAAATTGTAGGCCTGTTATCTTTAGTAGATAGGATCAAATAAACAGAAAAATAATGCAAGTTAAACATGAGGGATAGGCAGAGTGAGAGATCGTCACGATGAGGGATAGGTAGGCTGGGTGATAGGAAAATTGAGGATAGGTACAAATCATAGTGGACATGGTGAGGAATGTTATGTTTAGCAGATGGGCATAGTTAAAAATATAATATGGATAAGGCTGATAAAACATGGCAAATAGGCAGAGTGAGGGATAGTCACAAGAGGGATAGGTAGGTTGGGTGATAGGCATATTGGGGATAGGTAGAATCAGTGATAGGTAGGCACAGAAAGTGGGCAGGAATAGCAAGGAGATGGATAGGCTTTAGCCTTTAGGCTTTTGGGGGGATGAGCTAATCCAAGAGAAGGTTCTAATGATAGGTAACTTGAGGGATAGGTAGGCTGAGGGATATGCAGTGCGCAGGATAGGTAGAGTGATACATAGGAAGAAAGCCTGTCAGATTGAGGGATAGGCCAATTTTGAATAGGTAGATTGAGGCACTGATTTTGATTGACAGGTTTATATATAGGTAATGTCCCAAACATTTTCAACATTATTTTGTACATTTTCTTAATACTTAGCATCATCAAACTTCATTTTTGAGTGGATTTGGTCAGTTTTTGGGAATCAAGACCACAAAATTTGGATTCAGCAGGATTTTTTGGTCTAGAAAACCCCTTCTTTTCATTTGGTATCACTCTAGTAAAGACTCAAAAGAACCACATAAAACCCACTCTTCTCCATAGTTTTCAATAGTGAGCACACAAGGTCGCCCACTTTCATGGGGGGGTAGATGGGGCTAGAGGGGGGAGGCTTGTCACACTATGCCCATAGGCGAGGTGCTAAGTGAGACCTCCTACCCTATATGCTTCTTGCTACAGTATCTATAAGCATCTACCAGGGGCAGGGCCAGATGCCTCTTGCCTCTGGATGCCACATCATCAATCACGTGACCCCTGCATCTACCAATCATACGTTTGCCTTGCCACTTCCCATTTCCGGTTTTCGGACAGTCCGCGATTGGAGCACCACCTTCGTAGACGCGATGTAACCATGGGGCTGTAACTAAAAACAGGCCGAATCTAAATCAAACCGTGGTCGTCAGTTCGCGACACGTTAATTCGGCCGTAATCACAACAAGACAAATAAGGCATCGTGTAGGTTTTGTCCTTTCCGAAGATCCATCAAGGTTTAAGTCTGATATGCACACGGTCTTTGTGCGATAAGCCCGATTGAAAGGTCCCCGAACTGCCGAGGGTGGCAAGATAGATGGCCACCCATTCACGGCACCCCAAACGCAGCCTCGCAGGCAATTTCCAGAATACTAGGGATTTCAGATAGGAGCGATCCCTCATTTTTCACAGTGCCAGGAAAAATATAACCAATGGCGATACCGTGCACACACTGCTCGGTCCCAGAGGCCTGGGCCAAGATTCTGGCTAACTGCTTGGGCTGGTGGTTTGGGAAGGATTGGCGATTGGGGCAGATGCTGAGGCACAGTAGGGGCCATCCGTTTTCCTTCTCAATACCCCTACAGTCAACAGCCAACACATAGTACCACGCTGCTCTGCAGATTCCATCTATATAGGCAAGAGCTGGCTATATAGGCCTAGGTCCACGACAGCAACCATTGAGAGGAAACTAACTGTGTTCAGCCAAATGCTTAAAAGTCATTGTGGATACAAATATTGGAGAAAGAATCATCAAGCAACCTTCACATTCTACATAGATATTATTCTCAAGATATTAGAAGCTCTATTGGTGTGATGATTTCAATAATGCTAGAATCCTAGTTATATAAAAGTCTCTCCAGGAAACGGAAACAGCTGAGTAGTCACAAAAGGCAGGGGAACGTATTTGCAGAAAAGTTCGTAAACAGTCCCAATCCCAGAACCCCATCAGGTATCTTTGACTTTTGCTCGGGGATTATTTAAAGCCGGACGACTGGCATCATGATCATTCAGACTACGCCCCACTACGCCTCATTAAAAGTCTAATTGGCTTTTCTGTTTTCAAAGCAGGCCTGCCAGATTCACAACCACAGAGCTGCCAAGGTCTGTCGAGTCAAGTTTCTTCAGGGGGCTTTCATCCTTGGATTGGGATTTGCTGAGAGTGTGATTTAAATAGGGCAGAGATTCCGAAGAGCCTGCCGTGGCGGTGATGGGAGGAGGAGTGGGGTCCCTCCGAGCTCACCCGACAATCAATGCTATCGCCCTGCTTCAAATCAAAAACTGTGCCAGAAGCAATCGCAGCCTCTAAAAGGCACTGACGGCACTGATAGGCCCTCCCCCTGGAGGCCTAGTCTTTGCTGTTTTTGTCTCGTGATTGCGGCTTTACTTTTTACGCAGGACTTCCCCCTGTATACCGTACCATCGTGTTTAAGCGCTCCGGCGCTTATAACTTTGGAGGGATGTTTACCCCCGGTGCTTATACGAGTGAGGCGCTTATTCAAGATCCAGTTTTAGTGCTTAACAGTAATTTCAAGACCCTCATACCCCCAGCGCTTATACAAGACCGGCGCTAATTCAATACCCGGCGCTTAAACGCGACGGTACGGTAACTGCATTCTGATGAGGCATTCATACCTCCATAGTGAGCGTCTTAATGCGGATTAGCTATGCACTTGGGGGGGGGTGATGGCTACTGGGGTATTGATGATAAATCTCCTCCTGTTTGTGTCCAACAGCTTGACCCAGATCCCGCTATAATGGACTCAGGCCTGCTCCCCCGCGGATAAAACGAGCAACTCATTACAGCCATGCTTTATATCCGCCAAGGGAACCCGCGCCTTCTGTTTTTTGTCAGCACCCTATACAACAACCACAGCGGAGCTTTTACTTGTGAGGGAAATAGTGGAGGGGCGTTTTTGGGAGGGTGTGTGGGGATAGGGGACAGTGTAAAGAAGTGAGTATATAGTGTACAGGCGACTATGGTGTACCGTGTACAGGGGTTGTATATATAGGGAAGAGTGAATAGGAACAATACAAGGCTGTGTCTCATGAGATCGGGCCAATTGAAACGTCTTTGACTGGGTGCCAGGTTTGACCAGGTGCCAGCTTTGACCGGCCACCATAAAAAAAGAAATTTAAGAAAAATTTCTTCTTTGATATGTAAGGGATAAAATAAAGAAAATGGCGGTGGTTGTATTTTCTTATATGGCTTTGCCTGCCTTAAATAAACCATTTTAGGTCAGCCGCTCAAACCGGGTACTCGGTCAAAGCTGGGCCCCGGTCAAAGACGTTTCAATTTGCCCGATCTCATGAGACACAGCCACAAGGTATAGCCTTTCTACTAGGTCATGTAAAAGGGGTCGCATCAGGTTGCACAGAATCATAGAGAACTGCAAGCGGCCATGGCAATAGAGCAAAGCATGACATACTATCGGCCAGCTGACCAGTATTGTGTGGGCGGGGAGGTGGGGGGGAGGAAATGGGGGTCAGTGGGTACCCAGCCGGTGCATAATGGAGAAGCTGAGCGACTGGTCGGAGTGGGGGGGGGTTGTGATATTATTAAGAAGTCAAAGGCAACATGCTATAAACAAATTAGGAACATGGAGAGGTATCTTGAGTGGCGTGTGTACATTGCTTACTACGGAATGTTAGGAGTGGGTTGGTATGCTACTACAGAGATGAACTGAGGGGAAGGCATGATTAAGTAACCAGACACGAAGCGCTTTGGTCTCAATCTTTGAAAAGTGGAATAATTAATCATAATGATAGAAGTCATGACCCTTGGTAATGGGAGATACCAAAGGGGGCTTCCATAAAGCTGGTCTATTTTCTGAAAATCGGGTCTATTTTCTGAAAATCTTTGCGTACATAACCCCTTTATTTTAATGCGTACAAGAACTTTAGGGGGTGAGGGGCTCAATTGCTGGAGAAAATGTGCGTACATTCTTTATGGAAACCCCCTAACAGCCTTAGAAATGTGTCGCTGGATGTGGTGAAAACAGTTCTTTGCGATAACGATGATGGCCACTGCAAGAAATAAGCTTCGGTTACAATACACACACAGCATTTATAAACTCATTACTACCGCCAAGTGTCCCCTGATCTAAAGTGCTGACCAAGTATAATGTGTATAGAAGGGAATGCTGTTGTGGGTCAATAGGGGTTGTTTTGTATTGGAGATAGTGGGGGATGTGCAAGGCTGGTTGACCCCATTCATGCTCAATGCTCAATTAGTGGGGTACATGTTGCCCTGTAGTGACCAGAGCTGGCCAGAGCAGCACATTTATAATACACGAGGGCCGTGTAATTAGGATGAGCTAATGCGAGCAGATCCCTGCGGGGTTAAGGGTGCAACGAGCTGCTCACTTCCCACTAAACATCACACCAATTACCACTCCCACGCCTCAGCCCCTAATCTACCACTCCACAGGAGGGCTTTACCATCTGAATAGAGTTATTGCCGTGTAATTCCATTAGGGAAAATGCTTGGAATATTCATGAATACCTGAAAGGCAATATTTTATTTTCCCAAATGCTTAGTTTGAAAGAGCTATCATATCATAATAGGCCCAGCTAAGCCAAAGGCATTTGTCCATGATAGGTTTGGGATATTAAATTGGGTCGGCTAGTAGAGTGCCAATAGTTGTGGGCTAGAAAATGGATGAATAAAGCGTTGCGATAAACTTCTCCTACATCAAATGGGGTTGACTAGAATTAGAGGTATTGAGTTGATGGGTAACTAGTGGGTGTGGGACACTGTCTATACAGTAACCAAGTAAAGATTTAAGCCGGCCCTAACACACTTACACACAAATTGCCTAACAACGTTTCCGCCGGAACAATAAAGCGATTTCCAATCTGTAGACAGCGGCCCGCATTCACCCAGCCTCACCACCCACCACCGACTCCTCTCTCTTCCCTTTGCCTGGTATCGATGAGAACAACCGTCTTTATTGGGAAAGTGGGCACATCCTGTCTTCTATTGGGAGATACAAGCAGAAGCAGCCGGCCGGGGGAGCTGCTCTCTAATGTAATAGATGTAGCTGCACTCAAAAAGTAAACTTGTCTCCAGACTCTTCCAAGTGATGGTTGTAAAATAAACGAGTCAAAAACTTGTCTTAGTGACAAGGAAGTGGGTCTTCTTGCTGGAGATAAAAGACCCACTTGGCATGTGCCAGCCCAAAACCCGACATTTGCCAGCTCCAGATTCTATTTGTGGGATGGTACCTGATAGGTTAGACAACTTTTGACTTGTCTATTTTATGATAGTCACTTCGACGAGTCTGGAGACAAGTTTACTTTTTCAGTGTGGGTGTTTAGGGAGCAGCTCACAGGGTCGTCAGGAGCCCAGTGTACAGGTCCTCCCAGCCTCCCTCCGCCGCCTCCCCTAGTCGCCCCTTAACATCGTTTTGATGGCCACCCAGCGCAAGATTGCAATTTACTGCCATCTAGCCACCAATCAGATTAAGCAGTAAATGATAGTCACGTGCTGGCATTGCCTCCCTTCTTCTTTTCACAGTAAGGACAAACTGACTGCTTCATTGGACATTGCTTGGTTTCACTACAAACACACAGATAGTTATTGGCTGTACTGCTTTGTAGCTTTGGTCCTGGCCATGAAGTACATGTACCATTGCCTTGCAGCCGTATGACATGGTACTGAATGCCTATTGATGTCATGATGTTGCCGTATGACCTGGTATTGAATGCCTATTGATGTCTTGGTGTTCAGCTGCCTCCCAGTCATATGACCTGCACTGATATTCCTAGGCTCCCTAAACGACCAATCTCTCAGTCACTAGTACCTAACCTAGTTAGTCATTGTTTGGCTCTCTATACAACCAACCGAGGTAAGTTATAATTGTCAGGTTGGTCTGTACTGACCAACCCACCTTAGTCTTTTAATTTCCAGGGGGAGCCACCGAGTGGTCATCATAGCATCTTACAGGTGGCACCAACTAGTGGTATACAAATACAACACACCAATGACAAACCTAGGTTAGCCACTACTGACCCTCAGTCATTTTTCAATATAACTTTGCCATTGTGACTAACACACATATGACGAACCTAGGATGGTCTGTACCCTTTCAATTAATGGATTTTCAGTGTGGTACTGAATACCTATTGATGTCTTGATGTTGGGCTGCATCAATTAGTCCTCAAGGCATTTGCATTTCATCTGTGTGACTTAAAGCTGATATGATATGATATTTAACCTATATGTTTTTTTAAATTTCCAGTTCTTGTTAACTCTTTGGTGGGAAGGAATGCATTTGGTTGATCAGTTGGCAGCACTTATTTGTCTGTTGTGACTACAGATGGCACTACTCTGGTGTAATCAAGTGCTGGATACTTTGGTAGAAGAAAGTCATTTTTCATATTATTCCTTAAATTGAGCATGGTTGAAATTCACATAATAGGCTATATAATTACATGCTACCTTATACACTTCTAAAGATCCTTTTATGTGAGGTGCTATCTCAGCTTTATTGGTACCCAATGGCAATCGCCCTGAAGCTGTATCATTTGAGCATGATTTGGTCATGTATGACCTTTACAATTGATTTCCAGCTGCGTGACTGCATACTAAGCCCCAAATATACTATATTGCTGTCTACACTGAAAAAGTAAACTTGTCTCCAGACTCGGCGAATTGACTATCATAAAATTAATGAGTCCAAAGTTGTCTAACCTATCAGGTTACCATCCCACAAATAGAATCTGGAGCTCGCAAATGTTGGTTTGGGGTGGCACATGCCAAGTGTCCAGCTAGAAGACCCGCTTCCTTGTCACTTAGATGAGTTTTTGTCTCGTTTATTTTATGACCGTCACTTGGAAGAGTCTGTAGACAAGTTTACTTTTTGAGTGTAACTGTGTGTCTTTTGCTTTGTGTTTATGCGACTTCGTACTCATTGCTATTTACAGTGCAAATACGGCTGATTCATCCTTGACAGGGCTAATCAGTGAACATGACTTTGAAGCTTCATAAGATGGCATGTTGGTCAGAAGGCATATCACCTTGCAGCTCTCTGGCATGGTATATACCCAGTAGTCATTGTCTAACAGATGCACAGAGACACACACACTGGTGTTGTTGTTTGGCTCTGTGTGACTGACCAGCTGTTGTTGAGTTGTTACTATACCCCTAGGTACTGGCAGCTACTCAGCCACCATTGCTGTGCTACCGATGACCACCTGATGACTACTCTAAGGGACTACCCAAAAATACCCCCCCCCCTAAAAGACCACCCTGAAAGACCACCTTAAAAGAGACTGATCTGTTAATTTCTAACGCTTCTGTTACTTCATGTGATCCATGGAAATCAGCAAATTGATTTAACCATAGTGTGGCCTGTTTCCAACATACTAAGTGCAGTTTATCAAGAAGGTGTTATGTTCATGTCTAAAGGTAATGCATCTATAGTTGAATATGATATTTTGTTTGTCTTTGTTAGAAGTTATTGATCGGGAGCCTCTTTCTCTGTCAGTGAGAAAAAATCGCTGTGTAGCATGCAAGGCGTGCTGTTTGTACTGTTGATGTTTACCCACTTACCCTGCCATCGACAACAAGTCCCTACATATACAACAACTCTTGACATCAGAGACCGAGCCCCTTCAATGCGCACACACTCCCCGTGCCCGCTCCAAGACCGGAAGAGGAAGCAATACTCGCCGACGCGCATGCGCAGCGGCTAGGCGGAGGCTGATTACCAGCGCCGGCCGTGGAGGCGGCATGTCGCTTGTCGGCATGTCGTTAATCTGATTTATCAAGTGGTAGTCACGTAGGGGAGCAGTGGGGTCGGGGGGATAATCTGCGGGCAGGTGGGCGTGAGAAAGTGAGGCCTTAACGTCGTTAAGCACTGGGGGAGAAGGCGCCTCCATGGGGGGGGGGGGGGTTGGGGGGGGGGGGGGGGGCATGCTCACGGCACCATCCACTGGAGGCGCTCACTATAGCCGTGAACGGTAACAGACTCAATTATCGCTCACAGCTTTGGCGTCAGTTACCCCTGCGCCGCCTCCTAATGGTTTTGTTATAATACAAAGGAAGCCATCAGGGTTCATTGTCAGCAGGAAATTGTTTTATGCCCGCATAACTCTTAGCTTTTCTTGTTTTGCGCTCTTGGTTCTTGTTTAATGCTTCCTGCTTGGGTAATGTAACGCCTTCAGAACCGAACAATAGTTTTTTTTAATTTTCTCTCCAAAGCAAAAGCTCTCATGCATTATATATCATTCGTGCCTTCCTGAGAGCAAATGCATGCTTGAACTTTTTTTAAATGTATTAAGACATTTCAGCCGTGCTTATTTTGAGTTGACTTTCTTGAAGTGCGAGAGTCAATATCTATATGAAAAGCTTTCATTGTTAGACTTGAATGTTATATCTAGGCCGGACGTGATATAGTCGTCTTTAGAAACAAATTGCAAGAGCAGACAGCGCGGACAATGTACAAGTAATCTTGGCGTCAATGTTCTCATTACTGTCATCATCTTCTAATAACAAAGGGGGAAGGTAGCATATACTATACGTGGCTCACCGACTAGTGCCATGTTCGAGAAAAAGCGTTGTTGCTTACACATTGAGCAAAATAAATTAAATGTCATCTGTGTATGGTTCCATTCATGGTGGAGATATTGGCTTTTCTTTATCCAGATTGTCTATCACCCAAGGACGCATTAAACCTGGAACTGCAACAGCAGGACATCTGCCTTGTGTACCACGACCGGCTCCTCTATACATTATTCAACTGCAGCCGTAGCAGGGGCGGATGTAGAGAAAGTGACGCGTGCTCGGCGGGGCACATCGATTTCTCTAATTAAGTGGGTACATTGGACATCTGTTTGCCGCCACAATAAGCGGGTCCTGTAGGATTCACTGCCATCCCCTTATTCACACAGTTCTCACCCAGATGCCGGATAGGGTTCTGTAATAAGGTGCATAAAGATGTAGAAAAACGTCCTTCATAGGCCACACCATATTCAATGTGCTATGTCCTCGGTTAGGCCAAAAAAAAAGGTTTGTTTCAGGTAACCCGACCGACCCTATCAAAACAGGGCCGACCCTGCGTTTTTTATGCAATTTTGAAGAAATTTCCGTATTTATACCTTTGTTTTTTGTCTATTTTCGGGTCTTAGGACCGGCCAGCTGGTATTTTCATGTTAAAAAAAAGAGTTTAAAAAAAATTAAAATCTGACCTACCAACCCTACATTTTCTGCCCATGTTACCTGAAACAAAACCTTTTTTTTGGCCTTAGCATGATGCACGAATGTAACGCTAGCAATTCAATTCACCAGAGCTGCAATCAAATATCAGACATTGGCATGATGCTTGCATGCAGCGCGCGGGTTCTTTGCCAGGGCTGCATTCATGCATCCTGACGACCAGGGGCATACTGTATTAAAGCACTAGGAAGGAGGTGAGGAAATAATCAATGTGTCTATTCCATGTTTGGTGGGGAAGAAGGCATGTGTATACTTGAGTGTGAGAGGGGGGAGTGGTCTTCAGAGCGAGGCGAGGGTCTTCCCAGAACGAGGCGGATTCATCACGTGACCTAACTAGATTTGTGAAGCCCACATCGGCACAGCATATAGAGGACATGACCGGGGGATAATTGCCACAGAAGGTGTTTGGCCTCTTTCCGAATATAGAAGATGTTCTGGGAGCATCCTACAGATGATGTATACATACTACATGGCCATAATAGGAAGCCCTCTAGCTGCACTTACTATACGGGACTAGCGCATTGTGCTTAGGCCCCCGACTCCAGAGCAGTGCATCATGGGAGAATTTCTTATCAGCCCCTTTTTTCAAGGTGTGAGGGGAGGGGATTAGCCTGATAAGGTAATGGAGTTTAGGCCCCGGCTACCTGAGGTACCAGGATGGGCTAGTCCCCTATATGTATGGATGCTGCTACAGTAACATACATTGTATATTGGAGACCAAACAAGTTTCCTTTAAAGTCAGTGGGATGCAGGAGAATCTACTGCCCAAAGTTAGCACAATGTATATCTATATTCAGTAAAATATCCTTGTCTCACTCTATTTTATGTTTAGAAAATGATGATACATCACCAGTATTCCTGCAGTCTTCATAAGGACAGGAGATTATTTGAAAGTGTAATTATTAAGGTTAATAATCTGGAGTTAAGTGCAGCACATTTCTGAACACAGAGCAAGGCGAATCACCTTTCTACCGGTCTCTAGGGATAACGTCAACCTGCTTCTAGAGTAGTCGGTCGTGGAGATATAAAGCACAAGAAAAGACGAGCATAAAGAAGGAAAACAAGGAAGTTGTAATTAAGCTAGTTTCAACAGTTTGCTCGATGCGTCAGGAAACCAACCAGTTCTTTTTCCCCTCCTGCTGAAAGCTGAAGTCGCTCTTCTGTGTGGTCTAGGACAGTTTTTGTATCCGACTCATCTGTTTGTTCTTCGTGGGAACATTGTCATAAGGTATACTTAGATACCAGATATGCTCCAAAGGCTCTCCAATTTCCCCTTTTCAAAATCTATGTGTTGAACAGCTGTTGAATAATAGCTGGCGATGTCTTCAAAAGTATAGTACAAGCTAGAATAGTAATTATCAATAATGTTTTGATAACCATTCGCATTCATTGCAGATACACTTATAGTTTGAGATGATCCGACACAGTGATAATTTGTCCGTTTTATTTCTAAAGGTAATCATTTATATGAATTTTTACAATTACATTGGACCTAAATTAAATAAGCCCACAATAATATATCATGATCCGGGGAGCAGGATAAGAAAACTAGAGCATTACACTTTTGTCAAGAAAGAGTCAATAAAATGGCGATCTACATTAACTCAAAAGTACACAAAAACCACCACAGCCCGCTTGAGAAACAAACCAGCCTGGTCAAAAAGCCAAGCTCCGTTTCTAAAATGATAACCTCCTTTTTGAGTCAGCTAATTAAGCCGCTCTAATTAGGCCGCCTCTCCATTACAGCAATCATTAGTGCGGGAACAGTGCAGCGGCCACTTGTGAATGATGGCTAATCTAAGGCGGCCTGATTGGTTAGAACGTGATAGCAGGGTGCTGATGGTGTACAAGGCACTAGGAGGGAGCCTCCGCACCTGCCTCAGTAATTCAAACACCAATAAAACCTCCAACTTCAGGGTCATAAAACACCGCACCACGTGAGAAGCCACCACCACCACCGCCCGCAGCGCCCCCTGACGGTTGTAAAGGGAGAGCATCCTGTGCGGCTTGGTAACCATGGAAACACGCCAACTTGGACAACAGTTGGTTGCTGGGGTACACAAGTTAATTTCAAGGTTGCGCGTCTATTGTAATTGGCTGATTCTAAACCTTAAATCAACGGTGGTGAAATTACTGAAATTGCTTGTCTGGATTCCCGGGCGCTTCCAGGCACTTCCGGGTGCTTATTTATTTCATTACTGCTATACCCATAGCTCTGAAACAAAATCAATATTTATTCAAGACCTGGTTTTTATGTTTAACATTTCAATACCACGATATACCTGGCGCATATTAGAGACCTGCACGTCTTGGAAGATCCAATGGTTGAAAGAGCCATTGTGGTATGATAAAAAGTGGCACATGAAAATCTGACTTATTCACCAATTCATTGATAATGAGCGCTATGATCAATTCAATCCTGAGTAGACACTGTTAAGACTCACTGCTTCCCACCTTGCAATAGTATGTGTCGGCGAGTGACCAAGTTGACTATATAGACACAAAAGACCAAGTTGACCATTGACACAAAATACGGAATTTAGGATATAGGGAGCTTGGATTGATACCCCTTTAATATTTTACTCAGGATTAAAAAATATCCAGAAATTTATCCCCAAACTGTGTCTGTAACAGTACTTAGACTATCAAATTGACATTAAAGCATGCCCCTATTATCTGACATACATAATGTGGGTCCATGCCCTGATATCATATTATCTACCCACAACCACACATCGATTGCCAGCATAGCCCTCCCTTCTACCTTACACAACAATCCTGCTATTTGAGGTATACGGCAGCCAATCAGGTGACCCGTTACAAAGCAGCGCGGCTGTCCAATGACTGTGGGCATTATATCCATAAAACTGTATTGACACTAATGACCCCTTAGACTGTGCGGAGGTGGCCAGCTCTCTCAGGGCAGCCTCTCCACGGTTCTAGATCAATGCCATTTTAAGGCGCTTAAGAGGCGGACTCTGCGGCCGCCATTACTGTCTGCACCAATCACCCTGCGGGGTCTGGCCCCTGCATACAAAGGGCCAGGTAGCCGGCTTGTTATGGCCTCTACGTGGTGGGCGATAATAGCAGCTGCCGCAGTGTGTTCTCTCTATATGACGGCCCTTACGACCTCACGCCCTATTTCCGGCAACGCCGAGGTCGTCTGTTAGAAGCGGCCGGCGGGGAACGGACCAATCAGCGCCGGGTTTACATCATCGTAGAGCCGCCATTTGCAAAGTTGCCGAGTCATGATTATCATGGGTCCCAATGGACGACGGCCTCTTCGTAAACTTGGGGAAATTATTGAGAACCGACCTAATGTTAACACTATATTGCTGACATAGGCCATTGGACACGACTTTATAACACGGTGCCAACGAGTACATCAGTCCATCTAGCCTCTTATACATTGGTTAGAATGTATTGCTAACATCTTATCGATTTGCAGCTCGATTCATATTTCAGAATCCACACTTCACTGGGTTCAGACGCCTCACTCCAAATGCACTTCCCATTTACAATATAGATTCAAGTAGTTGCCCCACGTTTGATTGATGGGTGGCTATTCAATTAAACTCGACAAGCATTGGATTTCCCTGGGTTGTGAGTAGTATAATGAAATGGGGATATAGTCAGGGCGAAACCACTTGAGGAGAGCCTCTATAAATAATTATCAATTCCTTTTACTCACACGCCACACCCTGAAGTAAATCAGCCCAAGGTTGTTCTATCATAAAACGAGCAGCTCCAACGACTCAGATGTAGCCCTCATACACCTGCATCCACATGTTGTAAGTACTGGTTGATATGAGGCCAGGTGAGGAGAAGTAATACATCTGCTTGGTTATTGGATTTCTGGACAATCTTCAAATTCTGCCCATTCACTGCATTGTTTCCCGCCCATCACACGCCATGTGCTCCCCCTGCTCCCAACACGTTATACTCCATCCACATCTATGGGTGACAGACTTGAGCAAAGGCAAAAAATAACCAGACATATGAGAGAGTTTGTAGGTTTATATCCAAGGTGAGTCATTTGGTCATCCCTTATATGGCCATGTTGGGCTCCAGATTGTTGGATCTTACTCAAGTATGGTATTTGATTCCATTAAAACTGGCCGCATTGCACAATGGGAACGACTGTACATATAGACGAAAATGAACAGGAAGTGTAGGATCTTTTTTTATTCATGACACCACGCTAGAACAAGTGGGTTGCATGCTTTAATATCAAAGGTAGGCAAGGAAAGTACGGTAGTTTAAAGCACGTTTTTTTTAAAGACAAGAGAATTGTGTACATCAAACCACTCCTCAATCATTAAAGATTTATATCATTTGCCCCTTTGTACATATCAGGGTCCAAGCAGCAATCCTACACTTGCAGACTTGGGTTCAGATAAAGCATTGCCAGGAAGGAGCTCGGGGTAGAATCCATATAATGGTCCCTTCTCCTCCACCCATCGGACTTGCTGGGCTGCTGTGCCGGGGTTAAAAGATGTCAGCATATTGCCGACCCAATTAGGCACCTCTGGGGCTTGGACCCAATTTATCAAATCGAATTTGCCTCGTTTGATTTGAAATTGGTTCAGCGGGGAAAGTGGGGTTTCCAGATGGGTGGGATCTGGATGAAACGATTACAAAGGGGCCTCCTCGTTTTTCAGTTCATGAATTATGATTTCTGCAGTGGAGGAATCAAAGAGATGAAAAATGGTTTGCACAGGAAGAAGGAGAAAATCGTATTATGAATCGTCTATGGTTTAAAGGGCAGGGTACATCATTCATAAGCATGTCTATGTGAAAACTCATTAGGGAGGTAGTTATAATAGAGAAGGAGTCGTTTGGAAGCGAAATCCATCTTACTTGCATGATTTTGACGGAAAGCCAAGTTTGATCTGATATTTATGCAACAGTGTAGACTGTTCAGCACCAGTCACATCGGTTTGTTCAGTGATTTGTTTTCTGCTTAGAAAATGGTCGTCACCAGTTTATTGAAAATGACTGATTCTGAAAGTGAGTAAAAGAATGAGGTTTATTGCATACTAAACATTCTATTCTGGTACACTGTAAAAACAGTAAATGCGCATGTTTAGGGGCCAAACACCTTTAGAAACACTATCTTGTCCCACATTTTGATACACCCTTTTCCATCTAAACATGTTTAATTTCTAAACATGTTTAGATAAAACATGTTTAGTGTGCAAAGTGTTTAGATCTGGCATGTGTTTACATGTATAGAGTTTAGACACAAATAAACATATGTTTAAAATAGTAAACACCATCTGCAAGTGTTAACTTTCTAAATGTCTTCGGTGTTTAGACATTTAGAAATGATGTATTTAACAGACATAATGTCTGTTTAGATGTCTTAAGTGTGTACAGATTAAACATGTTTATATTTTTTGGTGTTTAAACTTAAACACAGTTTTTACACTACACTTACCTATGAGGATACCTTATACTATAAGTTATAGGCCACAGATGAGGCTATCTGTCTTCTGGCAGTTTTGGTAAACGAGGTTGTTGAAGTGGACTGGGTGGGGAAAAAACCAGCCGGGCCTGGAGGCAAATTGGGGGGAAAGATAACCAGAAAAATAGAAGCCATCTTGAGCCTGTCCTAATCGTCACAAGTCAATAACTAATCTGTCCTCCCCACCGCCCCCTCCAGGGGGGTTATCATGGTTGACTAAGGGAGTCGTCAGTTTTTGACAATTTGGACCCCTCTTGATGGGGGGGGGGGGGACTTACATATTGCACCCCTTTAAAGCGAAAAAACCCATGCGTTACTACAGCTCAAATGGGACAGCCGTGCTCAATTTCAACTTGCCTGAGGGGGGAACCAAAAAGATTTCGACCCCTCCCGTGGGGAGCACCAAAAGAATTTCGACCCATTCACGTGAAAGTCCACCAACCCCCAACCCCCCCCCCCCCCCCCGTTGTTAAAAAATGACCACTCCCTAACGTTGGAATCAATGGATCTATGGATTAAGAGGAGGCGTGAACGATGGGGACGTTATGCAAACACTTCTGCAAACACCACCCGCAAACAAATTAAAATACCCATTTAACAGGTTATCAGTCACATATGAATCCCCTGTCAGAGACCTATTGGGTCCACACAAGGTGTGCTGGGCAGCAGGGGTGTCGACCTACATCAAACATGGGGTGTGTGGACTGATGAGAGCTTCTGACAAATTATTCAACGCACTATAGTGTTGATATCCCACCATGCAGTGTGAAGAAAACAGGTGATATCGATTAACCTTTGTTCCACTGGGTGTCCTTTCCCCTATAGGGCCTAGTCGGGACTGGAGCTGGTTGCACGGCAGCACTGATAAGAGCTGATAAGACTGTTACTAGCCTGTCCCCTGTTTGTCCCCTAATTGTACCCATAGTGGGATGTCTTATCAGTGGGTTTTACTGCAACCAGCAAAATATAAAATGGCGGACCCACAGGGTATAGCTCCAGATTCCTATAGAAATGACACCGGAGGCATCATCTTTAAGATAATCAGATTTATGAAAGAAAAGGCTAACTGATAATATGGCTTTAAAAAAAAAGAAACCTTGCCTCGTTTATCAGGTATATAATCGAATTTATAGTTCCCAAATCCAATTTAAATGATATTATGTTAATGTAAGTATCAGTATGTAAAATGGGCTCCTTCAGGGAGTTTGGTGAAGGATTTGACTGATGCAAGCATGATGTGTGTTTTTGATCATTTAATGGGATTACAACGTAATTACACCTAGAAACATTGTAACAAGTTATACCATGCACATTTGGCCAGCAGTACAAAATGAAATGACCCGACTGTTTATGACGTACAAAACGTGAGAAAACACTCACCACTGGTGTGGCCTAAGTTAGTTAAACCACTGCCAGACTGCTGTACTAAGGATAATGGCTTAGTCTCGGCTGAACACACTCGTCTGCGACTCGTGATCAGCCTTGACTGTCGTCATTATCCTACGTACAGTGGTCTGGCTGTGGTTTAACTACTACAAACAATTGTAAAGCCGAAAATATCAGAACATCTCTTGAGCTACCTGCTAAGTAGATAATGTATACTTTTACGACAGCCATATATAAGTTTCCATATTATCCTGTTGATGTATGTGTGGTAGATGTAAATTCTCATTCTGAGTTAGTGCACGCTATCCCTACATTAAACTTAAATACCAGGAAAACATGACAACTCGATCTACCGATCTAAGACGTATCTATAGACATGGACTTAGGTAATGGTACACTCAATGCGAATACCCGAGAACGTAGAATAAAACTGTTCACTCAGTTAAAATTTAGATGATATAGTGAAATTAATTTTGAATCATAATTATAATCTAAGCAATCTCAAAGTACCTTGTGGATAATAATTGCTGTATAACCTTATCAGTGAATTGGCCTACCTGATGGCTTGCTGTAGGTTAACACCTACTTCCGGCTAAGGATATGCCGTGCCCGTTTTCTTCATAATACTATTATATACCGGACATCCTATACATTATGTCGCATTTACAGGGTATTAGGTGGTGTCTTGCACTAGTGGTGGTGACCGTGTATACCTAAGCACGTATCAGTTGGTGCTATCCCTGGTAAGTGGCATTTATTTGACCCTGGAGCCAGCCCAACCTTAGGCCACTCAAAAAAAAAGTGGTTTCTCATCACCAAGGTCTGAGAAATCTGACGAGGGAGGCTTTTAAAAAAAGTGTGTTTTTTTTTTACTCGCGGCCTAAAATGTATCGGATAATTTACGTTTTTCATGACCAAAATTCACATTTTATTTGGATAAGAATTAATTGATCTTTAAAAGTGAAGAAGATGTAAGTTATTTCTATACCACTGCATTGCTGGTATCATTAGCTTCAATCTGATACCAAACATGCCAATTTCTGACCATTCTTATCATGTTTTTCATCCAAAAATTGCTACAAAAAAAAAAAATTTCCTCAAAACCTGATTTTTATGATGCGCGCGGTGATGAGAAACCATTTTATTTTTTTGAGTGGCCTTAGGTCCATGTTACCTTGACTCTGTGACAAATTGCGGAAAGCTTTTCGTGGCCGTCACCAGGCTCACTGGGACCCTTAATGTTGGGTGGAGCGGCGTCTGGGGCGCGTCTATCACGGTAAATTAGAGGGTAATGCACGTCACCGGTCTTATATAGGACATAAAACCAGCCTTAAATCAGTCTTTGACCCTCCTTGGCTTTGCAGACGTGAACGCCTTGGCAGGGACTCGCCGCGGCAGTTTTGTGAGTAAGTCCAAGGAAGGAGAGATGAAGCCTTCAGGTAATTTCCCAAAAGGTTCCAACAATCAGACACGGGCCCTCCTACTCCCTGTTTTAAATTTATGGGCTTCTATGCTAGGATGATTGATTGAATTTCTCTTAGTTAGACTTCTTATCTTTAGGCAAAATATAACTCTAGCTCTTCCATATCTAGTAGAAGCTACCCTATGTTTGACATCTAAATTCCTCCACAGTTATCTGCATGTCTGTCTGCCTTGCCCCTGCGTCCCCTCCCAGATTGTTTTCTTGTGTTGGGATTAATGATACCTGTTGAACAAGGCACCACCAACGTCAGAAACCGACTTTTTACTGCTTCAAAAAGGATAAAATTGACCCCTTTCATGTATTTCCGTCCCGTGCATGGAGCTCTGCACTTTTAATTTCCTTGGCAGAGTCAGGTGACTTTCACCCAAAGAAGGAAACTTCGATTAGAAAAAAATAAGGAAAATAACAGCAAAAACTAAGAGTAAAAAGCAATAACCAAAAAACACTCAGCTCACGTGAAAACACGACACCCTTACCCACGCCCAAAGGCCCCATCCAGTTCGGCCTTCATTCCCCTTTTTGATTCAGACTTACTGACCAGGGCAGCCCTCTGATTTACGTGCAGGGCTCTGAAAGGGGCGGCCGACTAGCCTGTATACAGCTCTCCGATGGGTCGGGCAGTTTTTACCAGAGTGTGTTCTGTGGCGAAATTAGACATTATCAACCCCCGACAGACTCCTGAGAATACAGATGGGGAGCTGGGAGAGCTGGGAGGCTGGCAGCCGAGGGGCAGGGTCAGCAGCTCCACTAGGGGACTGGAGATACTACACCAGGTTCAGTGAACTCACCAAACCATGACTAATGGATAAGCATTTGTTATAAGAATAACATAAATAAGTATTTTATGCTGGTCTCGTCCACTATTAAATATCGTCCATTACAAGAGATGTATCTACATAATTAGTAAATAATTTTGATGCATTTACTCTCCTTGCATTCATTCATTTCTAGATATAGCTATTAGCTATTATCTTTTTTGGTATTCGTGATAATTAAGTATTAACTCCCATGATGGGCTGGAAAGATTAATGATTCTTCTACTTTACTTACAACAAATAAATAACCACGCTCTTCACTCAAAAAGTAAACTTGTCTCCATACTCTTCAAAGTGACGGTGATAAAATGAATGAGTCAAAAACTTGTCTAAGTGACAAGGAAGCGGGTCTTCTAGCTGGAGATAAAAAACCCACTTGGAATGTGCCAGTCCAAAACCCGATAATTGCCAGCTCCAAATTATATTTGTGGGATGGTAACCTGATAGGTTAGACAACTTTTGACTCGTTTATTTTATAATAGTCACTTAGACGAGTTTACTTTTCCAGTGTTGCTCGAGTCCCGCTGAAACCTTCATGGCTGGAGACAGAACTTTAATCACGTGACTCGTCACTGGGGCCCTTCTCTGAGCAGGCTGTGTCTCGGGCAGGCTGTGTCTCGGGCAGGCTGTGTCTCGGGCAGGCTGTGTCTCGGGCAGGCTGTGTCTCGGGCAGGCTGTGTCTCGGGCAGGCTGTGTCTCGGGCAGGCTGTGTGTCGGTCAGGCTGTGTCTCGGGCAGGCTGAGTCTCGGGCAGGCTGTGTGTCGGGCAGGCTGTGTCTCGGGCAGGCTGTGTCTCGGACAGGCTGTGTGTCGGGCAGGCTGTGTCTCGGGCAGGCTGTGTCTCGGGCAGGCTGTGTCTCGGGCAGGCTATCAGTGACACAGACCCCGAGTCTGGAACAAACAACCCCTCCCCTCCTCACCGCCGGTTCATGTACTTGTGGATGGAATAGGAAGTTGTACCCGCTGCAGCACGGAGATACTGCAGCCCTGTGTCTTTGCGGCTCACGTTCTGACCTTTAGTGTTTATCCCGGGGAGAGGGGGGCACTTTGTATATTTTGTATACACAGGTACACATGGCAAGGGTTCTTTTTCAAAAAAAATATCCCTAGCAAGGGTCCTGTTTCAGAGGAAAAACTTTCCTAGCAAGGGTCTGGTTTCAACAAAATCGCTCTAGCAAGGGACACTTTTTCATCAAAATGACCGTTTTTAACCAAAATGTCCCATTTACCCATTTCTCGCCAGAATTTTCTCAGTTAAATTACTCATCTATTGTAAATTTTGCACATTTCCTTTTCAAAACAAGGACTTTTTAACCCAAAGTGCCCTAGCAAGGCTAGGTTTTTGAAACAAAAGCTCTCTAACAAGGGTGAGGGTTGTCATTGGTCATGCTGCACACCCATATCAGAAAAGAATTAAGTACCCCCCGGGTGTTTATCTTAAGGGTTGTTGTTTTTCTCTATGAAGGCTGGTGCTTGTACGTAGTTTACGGCTTCGGTGAATGTAGCCTCGATGAGACGTCCCATTAAGGCTGTGCTCTTGTGACGTGCCACTCGCTAGTTAAATAGAACAGTACTTGAAAAAAAAGTCAACTGTGAATTGGTTCTCCTATGATCAGGAAGGCAGAAAGGGACTGTCAAATCAAAATCATTCCTGGTTTACTTGAAATAATATCATGTCCATCTGAAATGGATATATCATAAAATATGAATTCAGAATGCATGTTCAGGCATAAGAAATATGCAAGCCACGTATAACCCATCAAAAGTACTACACTGTGTTAACCATAGACTACAGAATGATGTAGATATAACATTGTAAGATAGGAGGTGTTAGGAGCAAGGTCCATTAAACGCTCTTCTTGCCAAGATTTTGCGACATTCCCATCAATACCGTGCCAAATGGTGCAGGCTCTTAGCGGCAGAGTAGATGCCATTTCTCACCAAGCTGGTTCAGATGATGGTTTAGATTCATGTCAAATATTGGTGGCAAAAATCGTGAAATGGACCCACGGCTTTACTGTGGGTACCGTGCTCATTACGGCGTGCATGTTTGAGTGTATGGGGTATGGTTGGTCATGATGCGTAGCTCCACTGTTGACAGTCACTCCAGTTTAGAAGTGTGTATACACAGATATTCGATCTCATCTCCTATAGTGTGAAATCGATTCGCATCAAAATTTAATAAAGATTCCACCCCCCCCCCCTGTTTCCCTGCTTCGACCCTCCCGGCTGCAACCATGGTTTTCAATATATCTCAACCTATATTTTAGTACCTCTTCTCTTTAATCATTTCTCCCTATTTTTCTCTATTCCTGTCTTAGTCTTCCTTGCTGAGTCTGTCTCTTCTCATTATGTCTCTGTGTCTCTGTCTCAAACTCTCCACCAACGCTCCCCAACCCTGTATAAATCCTCCTCTGAATCCTGTCTCTGTTCCCAGCCCACCACACCCCCTTTTCCCCTTTGAGCTTGGTCTCCCACTGACACCTGACTATTAATAGTTTTATTTCACTCGTGACTCATAAACATGCGAGGGTGTTAACTCGCTGTTAGCAGTGCCAAAATAGAGACAACCATATATGGCCCAGTTACATGCCTATCCATCTACTCTCTCCGCATTATCAGCATGCATGGCTCTCTTATATTTACTGGTTGGTTGTATCTACGTCTTATTGAGTGTACATCAATGTACGCAATATCCATCCACCTATATAATAGTGGGTTATTCTTGTCGGTAGTGCAAACATGACACAAATAGGTACACATACGTACCACCCTTTGTATCTGTAGGCTGTTCTTCTACTTCATAATATTGATTCTGTTACAGTGGCTGGAACCAAATATGCAACTTTGTAAAGAAATGCCAAGTTTCTCTTTAACCAGAGAATCCCTTTGAAGTAAAGGATACATTCCTACATTTAAGGATCCTGCTTGAGGTTGGAACATACGACTTGTTTCTGAACCTCCTGGCAGGCACGTTTTGCAGCTGATCAGTATGCAATACAGATCCCACTCAGTGGATTATTGACAAGTCTATGTTATACACAGGTGTTACATAGAAATGTTGACTACAGAGCCCACAGGTCATATTCATGTAAATTGCCAGTGCATCATCAACCTTTTAGCAGAGTAGCACGCCCACATGGTCGGCATGATCGATACATGAGTTTGAGTTTGGTAATTCTTTTATTGACCACACTTCCACAGTATTCAATTGCGTCTCTCAGAAGGAGCCAATATTACAAAAAAAACATATGGATGCAACACTGCCGTGCAGATTCGTCAAGGCTGCATTCATGCATCATGACGACAAAGGGCATAATGCATTCAAGCATTATGTGGCCCATAACTATAAAACTGGAGATAAAGGGTCAACTGGCATGTCCAAATTCACATACTCTTTAGAGTCTGCAATAAATGACGACAAAATTAAATGATCAAACATCGTTTATTTTAATTATAACGAGACCCGATGAGTCTGAAGAAGGCTCGGTCACGTGGTTTAAGTTACATGTCACAAAAGGTGCTGTTATATTAGGAAAGGTGTATAGGGCGGTCGTCCCTGTTATAACAATACATGCAAACCGATATGCGCTTTTTTCATTTCTGCTCCTGGGTAAACTGATTAATTAATCTTTATTAGCATACATCAAATTCATAGATATAGTCCTTTATTAAGAACCTAAAGTTACAATCCGATCTCCCAATAAACAATACCCTATCAAAGTATGCCATTGTCACATACTTATTGCCATTACCTTGTTTCCTAACCTGCAGTACTTAATTCCTACTGTTCTGTGCTGAAAGATATTCTGGTCACAAAGACGTAATGGTTGTTTCCATTGTATGCTTAATCCTATAGCAAGCGTCCAGGCATCCCATTGGCTAATCTAGTCACGTGGTCTCCATCCGGGGCCCATTTCGCTAGTAGTGTTGAGTCGGGCACCTCCTGGTGGCTGATTTGTGTACTACGACTCATCCGTGACGTGCATACGTGACGTAGTACACGCTTTCACATTCTGTCACCAGGGGTCAGGGCAGACAGCACAGCCCCTATATGACATGCAAGCTGCCAGATCTCCAGTAGATAAAGTGTACTACATTGTAAGCTTCGGCTCATTTTGTATTCATAACATGTGTCACATAGCCTTTGGGGTCAGGGCCATCAATCTCACTTGGCATTGAACTGGTAATAAGCTTTTTTTCTGAGAAGACGTAATCTGTCGTATATCTTGAAAAACGACTAGCGTGGTAAGCTGAAGGCGTCTGAAGGGAATACCAATCAACCGCATACTGCGTTTGTTTTCTTTTGTCTTGCTTGGGTGTATGATTAAATACACAGTGTAAGTATGTCTAGAATTCTTGCCATCCCTGAACTAGAATAAATGTGATGTTCTTAGAACCCCGTCTGAGGTATATATAAATGCCTTGTATGTAATACATCGGACATAGAGTGTTACATGTAGGGTAACACTGAAAGGTAGATGCACTGCATGGGTACAAACATATTGGGTACAAATTAGGGAGTGGTCATTTTTCAAAAACAGGGGAGGGGAGTTGGTGGCGTGAGCAGGTCAAAAACTTTTTGGTCCCCCCATGGGAGGGGTAGAAAATTGTTTGGTTCCCCCCCATTAGGGAAGTTGAAATTGAGCGCGGCCGACCCCTTTGAGCTATAGTAACGTGCGGGCTTTTTCACTTAAAAGGGGTGTAATTTTTTTGGTTTCCCCCAAACTTCAACAACCCCCCTATGTTGTTAAAAACTGACCACTCCCTTATAACACAGACAGCTGGGACTTGTTGTCTTTCTGCAGACAACCAGATTTGTTATGATGACCCCTCCTTTCTGGCGGCAGTATTCTGTTGTCTGTAGCTGGAGAAATGATGGAGAGGAGGCCCCAGTAGTTATATGTAATCATGGAGTGCTATACCCTTATTAAGCTGCCAATCCTTCCACTGCCCATGTTTCTTTGACCTTGTCGGACATGTAACATGTAATTTCCTACAGCAAAGCTGTGTTTTGATGTACTACTCACAATGACAGGTCTATATGCACCTACCGGGCTGACTTATAGTAACACGCCTCCATATACTACTTACAGTACGACCCCTATTTCTATATACTTCTTGTAGCATCCCCGTGTACATTTACTATACATGCTATCCCCATGTCTTTCTTGCTGTATATATGAATATATTCACATGGAATTTAAGAGAGTGTCTAACTGACATTGAGTGGGACCTTGTGACCTATAATTCTGTATGGGCCTGATGACCTTTGACCTAATTACAAATGCCATTTGACCTACTCGTTTATCCTTAAGTGTCTCCAGGCAACATTAGGCATGGACCGACATACCTGGATTTCACATGTATCATTAGTAATACAATAACCCGCATCCCCATGGTACCAGTCTTAAACAGTCTCCATTCTTTCATTCAATTTTGACATGGATAAAATCAAACTTATATTTCGATCAATACCAATCTGAAACTATTACCTCTTTCCCAGGATAAATATATTCATATTAACCACCTTCATTTTGTGAAAAAAAGAGGCCTCTACCAATTTGGTAGGTCAATTATTAAAGTCAGGAGAGGGATTTTAGTGAGAGGTGCAAAGTGAACCTCTCTCAGGGGCAGTGAAAATCGGGTCACAGAAGCGGACCCTTAGTGGGCGCTACTGCTGGGTTTATCCAACTCCCTAATATAAGGCTGTGTCTCACCGACATGGACCAATGCTTTCGTCTATGACCAGGTGCAATCTATGACTGGCTTGGAAGAACACAGTTTATTTAGGCAGGTGTAGATATAAATTGAAATAAAATGAGTGATATAAAGTCCTAAAACACCCATTAACATTTTCCACCGTTTATATCTTCATCTGCCCTAAATAAAGTGTTTTTTTCCCAAGCCGGTCATAGATTGCATCCGGTCATAGGTTGCACCCGGTCATAGATTGCACCCGGTCATAGATTGCACCTGGTCATAGACGACAGCAATGGCCCAATTTCATGAGACACGGCCACAATGTTTACTCTCTCACCATGCCATTCTATATACTACATACGGTAACCCCATGTCCATATACTACTTATAGTATTCCCCTGTCAATGTGCTATTTACAATAGCCCAATGTCAATGTACTATAATGCCCATATATACTACCTACATTGTCCTAATTTCTATATGCTACTTGCAGTAGCCCCCTGTGAATGTACCACTTACAGTATTCTGCTGTCCATATACTCCTTGCAGTATCTTGATGTCCATATACTACTTGCAGTACCCCCGTGCCCAAAAAAGTACTTACGGTTCCCAAATGTCCAAATGCCATTTACAAGTAACCCCATGCCAATGTACTACTATATACATTATCCCCAAGTTTTTATGTTACCCACAGTATTATGTCCATATACTACAATACCACCTGTTTGTATGGAATAAGGAACTTTCCATACATTACTTATAATACCCTGTTTTCAGTTGCTACTTATGAGATACCAATATTGCTTTAATACAGACTTCCTAGTGTACGCTCAATTCATATACTACTTGCGATTATCATTTCATATCTTTGATTTATTTCATGTCGTATCTACAATCACAAAACTATAAAGACGGCGCCTAGTGTTATAATAAGGCCACCAAATCTTTACTCTTATAACTCCCCTTACATTCTGGCTTGGCGGCTGCAAATGCATTACCTAGTACTTCCACAGTGGATCTGAACCACAGGCACATAGCTCTAGTGCATACCTGGTACACATACCTAAACCAAACACTGTTAATGCGCTGTCCTAGTATGCCTCTATCATCATCCAAAACACATGCAAACAACTAGATCAGCCTATAAGGCACAACTAGGCAGTAGGTAGCGTGCAGAAGCTCGCATGCATCACTCCCTTTGAGAGGTCTCCTGACGGAAGGGTCTTGTACTTGCGTGATCTGATGATCAGAGACGGGAACTTTTTGCCCTATAAACGACAAAGGCTAGGAGAAGGGCGGTGACATGACAGTGACAAAAGGCTGATACTAGTGTGACAGAGGCCACCCTACCACCTGGGCGCCATCTTGGATGACGCATCGGGACGCGTTGAGTTACCCATGCGAGTAGTTCATGGGAGGCAATGAGAACTCTTGACCTTGTATCCCGGGGGGGGGGGGGCACTTAGTATATTTTGTATACACAAGTGTCCGGCTGGCAAGGGTACTTTTTGAACAAAATTTCCCTAGGCAAGGGTCCACTTTTGAGAAGAATTTCCCTAGACAAGGGTCAACTTTTGCAGAATTTCCCTAAGCAAGTGTCAACTTTTGCAAAATTTCCCTAAGCAAGGGTCATTTTGACCAAAATTCCTCTGAATCGACACCATTTTTACCGAAGTCTCCGCTCATTTTTCAAAAAAAAACTTTTAAAAGGTCCAATTTTACCAAAATCTCCCTAAGCAAGGGTTCATTTTCTTCCAAATCTCTCTAAGCAGAAAATCATTTTGACCAACATCTCCGTATGAACTGGTTCATTTTGAAAATCTCCCTAAGCAAGGGTCAAGGGTTGCCAGGGGTCCAGCCAGACACCCCTGTCAAAATGAAATTAAGTGCCCCCCCCCGGGCCTTGTATGTACGCATGCAGGTTTATATGTGTCACACGCTCACCATTTTCACCATAATGGACGTTTACCCAATGTTCACAGAAAGCAGGTGAAGGTTGAATTAACATTGGGAACTGGCTGATCAACGCTAATCAACCAGTTAGCAATATCAAGTTGATGTCTGCGTTTAGTCGATAACCATTTGAACATTAAAACTTTGATCTATCATGTCCCTGTCCCTGTTTATCTAATTTAATTGCTGCATATTCTACTTATGCGGCACCTGCCCTACCAATGTTCATCAAAGTAATTGAAAATGATCTATTATAAGGCAGGCCTGAGTCAATTGGTTTGATATTACCCTTCAATACCGTTGTGTAAAGAGTTATCGACATGTTAACTTACATGAACACAGCCATGGTATCAGTGTTCTGATAAGACCCTAATTTTAGGCTATCAGACAAGCGCCTGACCCTTATCTCCTGCACGCAGGAGTAATCCTACCCTGATGAAAGGGTGCGCCCTATCAAAGCCCTGAACCCATTAGCATGGTCCCCCTGGAGGAACCCCTCCTCCAGTAGCTCCCAGTACCTCAGAATAAGGGCTCCTCCTGGGGGGCCACTCCCTGAGATTTCCTGACTATGTGTGAACACGATTCCAAGGGAAAGGGTATGCATTTGGACTGTAGGCACGGACCCGCAAGGGCCCTTGGAAAGTGTTGTTTTTTGGGCAAATTTGGAGAAAAAGGGGTACATTTTAAATCCCAATGACTCAAAAACCGTTCAGACAAGACCTTTGTACGAATTTTCTCTACACAAGAAATATTAGGGTACATTTTAAGCCTAGCTTTTGTTGCGATTTTCTTTTATTTTCCTTGGTCATCCTTTAAAAGGGTATGTTTTCTGCTAATTTTCCCGTAAAAAGGGTGCTTTATCGTTAATTTCTCTCCCATGATAAGGGTGTCAAATTTGAGTTGATGTTCACACATAGTTATATATACACTATAGAAAAGATAGGGAGTGCCCCCCCCCCCCCGGGCTCCTGCTGATGTGCCAGCATGGACCAACTCTTCATTCGCGCCAAAATATAATCGGCCAGTGGTGTCCTCTAGCGGCCACCGCGGCGCCACCTGGAGGCTCCTTTTATCAAACGCTCGTGTCACGTGACGGGACAGCGTCTCAGTGGCCTCCTTCATCCTCATCTTTCCCGCCAAGTCTCGTTTTCATGCCGAATTCGCGCGTTGATCATGCCGGTTGCCGCTCCCCCGGGTGTCGTTAGGAGCGCGGCTTTATTTATGGGCTTGGGACAAGAATCTTGCAGCTGCAAGACAGCCCTATTCCCGCCGGACCCCCCATATCTGCCGTCTGTCTTAGCAGATACACATTTTTTCTTGAAGATAAAGTCTAGAGGGGCCAGATTGAGATTTATCTTTTTAACTTATAGACCTCCTCCGTGGACGAGCTATTTAAGAATTCCTTATCGAGTAATTAGTGTAGATTTATTTTCCATTTTGGAATGAGCCGCACAAACAAAAAAATTATCTACTAGGACAGCTCCTAGAAAGCCGAATACAACATTTAGCTGCAGGACACTGTATATAGACAAATGCCAATGCCCATTGATACCGTCTCTGTTAAATTTCACGAGTGGGGGCTGGGGCCCCGGGGCTGGGGCAGTATCCCATGAAGCCGGGGAGGTATCAATGTAGTTGGCATTTGCATTTATTTTTTATTTGAAGACGTTTAATGAAGAAAAAACAACCTTTTCTTAGCCCATCGAATACGACCAAATCGTATTCAATGGGGGCATTGAATACGGCTCTTCAATGATAAAGCTTAGGAAATGTTGTATTTCAAACAAATAAGAAACATTATAGAGGGAACAAATGACCATGTTACCAATTACAAAAACAAAATGTCTGGAGTAAATGGAAACTATGTCCCCATGCCCTGACCCAGCATTAGTTAGACCATATATATAGCTTGCTTTAGATATCTACAGCTATAGCCACATGCAAGATCAAAGCCATCTCCCTGGGGAGACGGACATCTTCCATCTCTTTGAGTTTTCATAATTGGAAGAATTTTCCTGGAACGCCGTAGGATACATTCCCAAAATAACCTACTTGAAATGGCAGCTCAAGAAGACACAGCTGGAACTAGATTGTAGTCTGTTAGGTCTGACTGCCATGAGAAGGTCAGTGATGGGGGGCATGTAGTCCCAGTATGCATTGCAGATTACCCTAATTCAAGTGGTCATTTTTTAACAACAGGGGGGGGGGGTGGGTGGATTTCCGCGCAGGTGGGTCGACATTTATTTGGTCCCCCCCTCGGGAGGGGTCAAAATTCTTTTGGGTCCCCCCTTCAAGGGGTTCAAATTTTTTTGGTTCTCCCCCAAATCCACCAACCCCCCTGTTGTCACCCCCCAGCTAACAAATATACGTATGCTTAATCTTACGTTAAAATAACGTTGTTAGCGTTATATAACGTTTTGCCACACTAAGGAGCCATAGAGAAACGTTGTATAACGTTGTATTACTTTTTTTTTGTTTACTGGGCCTAGGGATCGTACAATTTTGAAGAACAACCTTCTGTGGTTGATATACGAGACATGCGCCCCTGCTTCAGTTACACAAAGGGCCTTATGTACATTTTATTTTCCTCATAAGGCTGCGCCTATATATTAGACATGTTTCTCCACACCAAATAGAAACCCAAATTGAATTATTTAGGCCAAAAAAAAAAAGGTGTGTTTCAGGCAACATGGTCAGAATTTCTAGGGTAGGTAGGTCGGATTTATTTTATCTATTTTTTTTTTTTTTCTTAACATAGAGAGAACCAGGAATGAGTCGCGAATGGAGAAATCGACTCGCGACTCACCAGAATGATTCAATAATTCCTCTATTGACTAGGAATATCGAGAAGTTATTGCATATTCCTCTTAAAAAGCCATTTTCTGAAGTTAATCAATCATTCAGGCCTCTGAGGTCACTGGGACCTGTTTTTTTTTAAAGAATTTGTAAAAAATGAGAAAAATAAACAATGAAAAAAAAAGAAAAATTCTCCAAAATTGGGAAAAAAAATGCTAGGGTCGGCCCTTTTTTGAATCTAGGGTCGGGTTGCCTGAAACACACCTTTTTTTTTGGCCTTATCGAGCCCACTATTTGATTAATCATCAAGACTACTATTTTCCATATGCTTGACCATGTAACATACCAGCCTTGCATCTAAAGATAGATATGGTTTCCTTTGTATTTGAGGTCAGACATAACTGACTGTGTCAGCCATGCAAGAGGGATATCAATTATGAAGTACCCCATTCCTTTGTGCACCGTTCTCTTTATATCCCACCCAGCCCAAGGTATCATCATCCACGCCACAAATCAAGTGAGTGTGGCGGAAATTACTGCCACATAAAAAGGAATATTCCGCTCCATACTCCCCTTTCTAATCTCAGGAAATCGCCCTGCCCATATCACAGGGAAAATTACAGCCTATGCTCCATATTGACAATGGGCGCCCAGAAAGGAGGGCCTCCCCAGCGGCAATGACCCTGCTGCTTACTGGCCTGAGTGGGTGTCGTTTATCACTCGGTGTGTGGGGCGGGAGGCGTGGAGGTCTGGGAAGGAGAGGATTAAATCTCAAACTTATAGCAGCTTTAATTGTGCCACCTGTCACCTGGGGTTGTACGTCACCTTAAGGGTGACCGCTGCATGGATGGAGGGCGGGTTATCAGTAGATAAGGCCAAACAAAAAGGCCTGAAAAGTACCCAAAATCTGTCTCGCAAACTTCAGCGCTGACTCATTGACAACTGTGTTGACTCGTGGACTATCAAATTGATCCCATGGCATGAAAAGTACCTAAAAAATTCACTCACAAACTTCAGCGCTGACTCGCCAACACTGGCGGCGACTCATGAACCATCAAATTGATTCTGCAATAGCCCCAAAATTACTTAGAATAATTTTTTTTTTCAAAATTGGATAAAAATGTCTAGGGTCGGCCCTGTTTTTCTAGGTAGGGTCGGGTAACCTGAAACACACCTTTTTTTTCGGCCTCAGGTAACCCGACCTACCCTATCATTTTGGCCCGAGCCTAAACTTTTTTTCTATTTTTTTTTAGATTCATCTTGGTTAGGGTACCTAATGACCCGAGGAACCATCAGATTTATCATACGTTTTGGGATAAGAGGGGAGGAAAGTCACATCGTTGTGTCTCATTCTTTGTATAACAGATAATGGCAGTGTTTAGGAACTGATAATGCCTTAATAAGACTATTTGATTTGTTTGTAAACGGATAATGGATATATTAGTTACAATAAACATGATAATTGACAGTAGAAAATATATCAACTGTAAGCATGTTGCAAATCATAAGTATCCTTCCTTAGACTTTCCTCAAAAAAAAATTTCTTAAAAAAAAATAAAAAATCCGACCTACCCACCCTATTTTTTTGGCCATGTTACCTGAACACGAATTATTTTTTTGTTTGGCCTAATGGCCACTGGTTGTGGCCAGTGTCCTGCTGTTAGGCGGCATGCTATAGTGGCATTCTCCACATATGGCCCCCGCCTGTGAGGTCATCTATATGGGCCATCACCCTAGCGGCCACTCAGTATACCAATAAGCAATAACAGCAAACGTCAGCAGGACTAGCTCAATATTCTGGTGTAGTGAGCTATAGATCAGATAGAACCGGGGGTATATAGGGAGTGCTCATGGGGGGGGGGTTAAAAAATGTGGACCCCTTGACCGGGGGGTAAAGAATTTAGACCCCTCTTGGGGGGGGGGTGAAAAATTCAACCTGTTTTGAGGGAAAAAGCCCGGGCGTTACTATGCTACAAAGAGGTGTAAATGTGCGCAATTTTCAGTCGGCCGGGGGGGGGGGGTAAAAAAATTCGACCCCTCTAAGGAGGGGGGTGAACAAATTTCGCGCGCTCTGTGTGAAATGGCACTCCCCCTGTTGTTAAAAAATGAGCACTCGCTAACATCAGACCAAAACATAATTAACCAGAGTATATCTACACATTTTTGTACTACCACAAAGCTATTTTAAATTGATTCCAGCAGCTGGCTACCACTGAAGAGAACAAGCACAGACTTATCCCCCACCACAAAAAAAGATGAGCGAGTTAATTTGGACCGAACCTATATTTGTGTGGACTAGGGGCTTTATAATCAGGGATACGGTAGAATAATCCACCAGCTAGCGGTTGATTAGCTATTATAGTTCCCTTATTCATTTGTCATCATTTTGCAGCATTTACTATTCACCATCACTAACACTTCTGAGTTCTCTATGCACTCTCAATTACTATTCACATGAGTCATATGTGCCATTCACCCTATCTCTACCTCTGTGATCATTGGCGGATCTAAGGGGGCGGCGACGGGCCTTGTCCCCCCCCCCCCCCCCCCCCCCCCACCTCAAAAAGAAAGAGGAAGAAGAGAAAAGAAAGGAGAAGAAAAGTGGGAAAGAGATTGTGGAGTATGATTCATAGAGCCTGACTGAGGGCCTCTGATCTGGATAGGGGTAGGGGGCAGCATTTCAAGTGTAGATCAACAGAATATTCTTGGGGTGCATGCCCCTAAACCCCCCTAGTATAGCAAATGCACTTCACTCGCGGGAAACAGATAGTTACTCCAAGTTGGCCAGGTTTGGGCCCCCCTTCTAGACAATCCTGGATCCGCCACTGGTGATAGAAGCTCTCCTCATATGTGACGTTTTATTAATACCTACAGCTAGTATGAACAAGAACATTAGTCTTATGAGTTAGCCAACACTCAATACCACAACTTATTACTCCTAATCTTATTACCGTTGTAGTTTGTCACTTCGCTATACTGGACGTTATTTTCCTTGAAACAAGTTGTAAATGTACTGTTCATCCTATCTATGACACGACTATCACTGTAATGTACATACCTATCCTTTTTTCACCCTATGAAAATTGCAGCGAGAACCGTGACTTGAAATGTATAAAAAATCTTACAATCTTACAAATCTTACATATGTGCCATTCACCCTATCCCTACCTCTGTTAGAGAAGCTGTCCTTCACCCTCGACACTGAATACCTTTTGAGATGTGATTATTCAGTTGGAGTAAGACGGAAGTGTCCCATCTGTCGGCTAAGTTAACTACAAGTGACTTCCTGTGGGATGAAGCCATGTTAGAATGTCATAATGCCTTAAAATGAGTAATGTCTTCACATTCACCCGTATAGGGCCGCATGGTGCTTTAATGTGCTATATGTCGTTGGTTGTCCTGATGCATGGATGAAGCTCTGGCGAGTTACTTGCCCAGCCTGCATCATACCAGCTATTGGGGAGTGTATCAGCCTCATCCGGTCAGCATGATGCATTCATGCAGGACTGGTGAGTGCATCAGTAGACAAACGAGCATGATGCATTGAAGCATTTTGTCACCCGTAATGAGTAAAGCAAGGATTCCACCAAAGTAGTATAGTATGTATCGGAACGGGACTATAGTTAAGTACTGTTTATTACTCAATCGACCTGCAGCCAATCAGAGGCCTCCCTTTTGGCGGGAAATTCAAAAGCAGCCAATGAGAGGCCTCCCTTTTGGCGGGAAATTCAAATAGGTCACGTGACCGGAAGTGACCTACTTCCGGTCACGTGACCTTTGGGCGGGAAATTCAAATAGGTCACGTGACCGGAAGTGACCTACTTAAGAGGGTCACGTGACCACCATGTTGGCGGGAAATTCAAATAGGTCACGTGACTGGAAGTGACCTACTTAAGGGGGTCACGTGACTACTAGGTTGGCGCGAATTTCAAAATAAGTCACTTGAGATTTTTATGGATAAATAAATTTTAAAAAAGAAAAAAAAGCAAGCTGAAAGCTTGCTAAAAAATAATTTAAAAATGTGGCTCTTTTTTTTAGGGGGGGGAGGGGCACTCTGGGGGGCACTCTTTAAGATGCATGGGGGGGGAGGGGGGGAGGGGGGGAGGGGAAGGGTTTTTTAAGAGTGAGACTCGCTTCTCTGCCCTCTCTTTTAGAGGGCAGAGAGGCGAGTCTACTTACAATGAAAGGTAACATGATTGCGTTTATGATGATGTGCATCATGATGTGACTATCTTACAACTTTATAAGAAATAAGCAAGACATGGGCGTACTTACACGGGCTATTTGTAAACTAATGAATGTGACTTCCTCGTTAAAATCGGTATCTACAACTCTTTTAAGCCTAAGGCTTTTTCTTGAGTTTATTCTTTTGTTCAATTTTGGGCCCACCTCAAAAGAGGAATAGGCTCTCTGTAACAATTGTCGCTTGCTCATCAATCAGAGCCGGGGTGTAGAAGGCCCCTGCCCTGTCGGGTACGAGATAGATCGACCTCTGGTACGTTTTTGGTTAGTTTGGAGCTCTCAGTCGACTGTCTTATCCACCTTAAAAAAACCAGACTTTCGGTGTCTCATGATAAAACTGGTGCCTTATACTAAGTGCTGGATTACTTTCTCATTTTTTTAGTGTTCTATCCGATGCTTATTTAATTTTTGCACTGATAAAAACAGTTAGCTTGTACAAACACGCGGTCTATTTAAGTGTTAAGTGTAGAAAATGAACAGAACAGTGCACAGAAAATAGAGCTACCGACTACATTTCGCCCAGTCACTCAGCGGAGAACAAAAGAACTACTGACGTAGTGTACCCGCTATTCCGACAGTTGGCGCCACCGTTATACTTTTCCCGCGTGCGACATGAAGCCCTGGGGTGGGTACTGGCTGTTTTGGTTGTAGGTACCGAAACATAAAAAACTACAGCCAGCCCAATGTCATGGTGAGACAGCTCTCTTATTTTTACCTTGAGTAGCGTCCGTAGGGCCTATGACAAAACCTAGTCCCGTACACTGAGCAGCTTGAGGTCTGAAGGCTCATACAGAAAAATGTGTGGGTGTGTGGGTGCGTGGGGGTGTGGGTTGCTTTACGCCTTAGTTAACAGCTATGGTCATTTCAAGAGCGGTGATGGTGATCGAATCTATTGGCCCTTTTACCGAGACAAGGGTTCTTTTACATCCCA
This sequence comes from Harmothoe impar, assembly GCA_947462335.1. Taxonomy (NCBI): domain Eukaryota; kingdom Metazoa; phylum Annelida; class Polychaeta; order Phyllodocida; family Polynoidae; genus Harmothoe; species Harmothoe impar. The sequence goes on along the minus strand of OX381715.1, from coordinate 68,776,093 downwards.
CACTACATAGCAGAGAGACGTCTAGCAGCCCCTAGAGGCCCCGCAGGGGGCTCGAGAGGTGCCGTGGAGAAGAGCAGATATCCACGAGAGGACACGCCAACAACCAAATTCTATCTTTATCCCGCGAGAAAAGGAGATAAGGGTCAAGGTTATGAACCATCAAAAGATTTTAGAGTAAATTAAGTTATGAGATATTAATATAATGTACATATCTAGGGCCCGATATAGGGTCTCTGCAGATCTCCCTTCAGGGCCCCGATCCATGGGGCCTTAGAAACGGAACTGGGTCATGTAACCAAGGGAGATCAGCAGTTGTTGATGTCGGCGCTGCCGATAACGCTGGTAAATGACCGTTTTACTCATGTTTAGAGTCAGAATAGCTTGAGTATTACTTGAATATCGAAGAGTAGAGGTCAAATTACCCCAGACAAGGTGTTTCCATCTAGAAATTCTCGACAGTATTTCCGAAAATTGCAAATATTGGTCCCAGTCCCACGGGGCCCCATACCGAGTATTAAAAGTTTGAGATGCAACTTTCATTCATGCTGTTGACCAATCAGGGCGCCCTGTTTTTACGACCTTGACTACATAGTAAAAGTGATTGACAACGTCAGATATCACTTGACGACGTCAAATATCGATCTGATATTTGATCCCTTGATATTTGATTCAAAACCCACATCGAGTGGGATAAAGCCTTTTATCATCTTTTGATTGTGAGGCATACACTTTTCTTACACACAACAGCTGTCATCTATCAAGGGGCTCTGGATAGGGGGTCCCCATGTCGAATGTCGATCTTAGAAAATGACCATGTCACATGGCAATGTCACTTAATAATGTTCATATCCCATGTCGATTTTAAGAAATGTTCATGTCACCTGTCACTATGATTTTTTGGGCCTCATGTCACTTGTCATTAGACCTCATGTCGTTTGTCGATTATAAGAAATGGTCATGTCACCATATCGAATTTAGCGGTCCACACCCATTATCAAGTGTCAGGGCATGTTGGCTGCTTGAACACGTAGTCTGTCATCACCCTTGTTTCTGTGCCCTATCTAAACAGGCAATTAGTGGCCGCTAGCCGAGAGTACCTCCCTGGTCGCCTCTCCCGAATCTGCTAGACGTCTCACTGATAGGAGTGTGTGGGTGTGTGGGTCTGTGTGTGTCTGTTCGGTCTGTGTGTGCACGCGTCTTGCACTCTAGTCTTGCGGACCACTGTTAAGCCTGTGGTTGGAGAGCGCGACATAGCCGCCCGCTACACTCTCCAAACAGAGGTCCGCAAGACTAGGCAGGATCGCGCTCTTGCTTAAAGGTGCACCTCAACTCAGTGCGCCTTTAACAGCCGCCCCAAATAGGTGAAGTTCTTGACGCGGCACAGCGCCTCCCACCAGTAGCCAATCAGCGCGCCGAACGCCGGACACACCTCCACCGTGTGAGCCTCTAAGTAGGTCACACGAATCATACTAAGATGCCGATCTCTTCTGTCGGTTCGTCGCGGTGGCCGTGAGTGATCGCACGGTCGCCAAGATTCACTGCCTTGATTGGCAGAGGGGGGGGCTGATTACCCCCCGTCGGATGCATTGCGGCGAAACCATAATCAATTTTTCGCTGTTTTAGATAAAAGAGATCCAGAGCTATCCGCTCGTCCAAGAATTATTTTTCTGTCAGCCCGGGATCACCCTCAAATTAAGGCCTAAAGTCCAAAAACCCAAAATTTTTTCCCTATGAGATTTCAGTGTCTAAGCGTTTTTTGCAGCCCCAAGGAGCAGCTCACGGGTTCGAACCCTGTAAACGCTTTGACGCGCTTTCGTCGCCTTAGGCGACGTGGCTAGACGTCTTGACTAAAACTTAGTGAGGGTTCGAACCCGGAACGTCCGTATTAGACGCCTAATTTCTACTAGCCCCGAAAACGAGAGTATCACATCTATATAGGTCAACCATGTTAGCCTTGGTTTAAGTGCGTGCAGAACCGTGTATTGTGCATTTATGCAGCATACAGATATGGAGACAGGCTGCTACAGTGTCAAATTGATCGGCATTGTATGTAACTGGACATGAAGAAGGATATTTTTACTTAGTTTTCTAAAAAAAAAAAAGAGGGTAGTTCTCGGTACTACTATAATACTAATAGTGTCACTAAGGGAGAAAATGTAGGGGCACCGTAATTGAGAATTTCTTATTCATGTCGCATGTCGATTTTTAAGAATGCTAGTGTCACATGTCACTTAAATGGTCTAATGACACAGATAGCACTAAACCTATAGACCTACCCCCCGTCCCCTTAGTCTTTCTATACTGAATCCGGGACTTGCCGGCGAGGTCGACAAAGGACTTACCTAAGGCCAAACAAAAAAAAGTTGTGTTCAGGTAACCCGACCGACCCTATCATTTTGCCCCGACCCTAATCTTTTTAGATTTTTTTTATTTTTTTTAGACTTTTCCTGATCTAGGTTATCACCAAAGGGGAAAGGAGTACTTAATGACCTTCAACTATCCTATTTGTCATCATTTGAAAGATAAGAAGGGAGGAAATCCTTTCTATGACAAAAACAGTGCTGATAATGGCTTAATTAGACAGATATTGGTCCTACATTATCAAATAACAACTCTATACAATGTGATTCTCCCATACAACTCATCTCAAAACCCTAAAAAAAAAATCCTAAAAAAAAAAAATCGACCGACCTACCCTATTTTTTTTTTGGGCCATGTTACCTGAACACGGATTATTTTTTTGTTTGGCCCAATGAGCTCACAGCTAGACTAGATACCCCATGTTTTGGATTGGAGAAATCAGCAGAGCAATAAAAAGCGCGGTGAGGCTAGTGTGGCCCCTGTGAGTTGTAAAATTGGTGCTAAATGTGGTAACCAGGCGGATGCTGAGTTCATTGATATTGTCCGTTAATGATACTTAAGGTGGGTGTTGTCTAAAGTTTTAATTGATATTACCAATGTGGCCAATAATGACTTCACAGTTGGGGCCCTCGCCCGCAGGTCCCAGATTCAGGGTATTCTTTGTTTATTGTGTGGCCCCTAAAGAGGGGCCGACTAACTCTTTAGAGTTAGTTAGATGCTGCTACTGTGCTATGCAACAGCAGCTATTAATTACGCTTCATGTTGGGCGGCATGGATCACTTGATGGGTGATACCTCAAAGCTCAAACACGGCAGAGCCGTGTGTGGCATGCGAGGACCAGTGGGTCAGGGGTGATCCGTTGCAAACAGAATGCTGATCCGTGTGAGGTTCTGACTTTCTATAGTTTTTATAAAGCCTTAGATATGGTGTGGTATTTTTCATCTCGCTATAGTTTAGTTGGTATTTAAGGAAACCGCCTCATTTCTATCAGAAATACACAATATTGAATTGTTTTTTATATTTTAATATATTAGAAGCGCGCTTTGTTGCCTATGTAGCTCATTATGCGTTGAAATGTTCGCGAGCATCGTAGGAATGTACAAAACCCCTATTGTGGCACCATCTGACGAAAGAGCGGAGAACTATACTAGCGCGTTTCGTTATTCACATCTTTTTGACAGGGACTTGGTTGGTGGCTTTTACGCCCTAATTAACAGCTGAAGTCATTTCAAGGGAGGTGATAGTGATCGAATCTATGGATACCTGAAGGTGGAAAGCACACACCCTACACTTTTACCGAGGCAATGGTGGTGCTGCTCAAAGGGTGTGGCGAGCTAGACTGGAGGATGTAATAACTAAGCAGCAGAAGGACCAAAAAGACAATCTCGTAGTAGTAGGTCTACTTAGATCTTGAGTAGCCGCCCTTGTGGTTATAATTACCTAGACTAGTTGGCTCTGCCAGCCTGGTCAAGTGAAAATTGGTAAGGAGACTATGAACTAAGCTAACATCTCATAAGTATTAGTTACCACCCCCTCACACCCGTTTAACAACGGATTCAGGGTCTAATTATGGAGACCCTAGAGTAAGATTAACAATATATCCCAATGTCTGTAGTAGACATTTACGACATGCAACCTGCCCCCTAGAAGGGATAGATCTGACCACAAGTCCGCAATATGGGACTCCCCCTCTGAGAGTATCAAGGTTTGCGTATAGTCTCTTGCAGTTTAATCTGTTATCTACCCCTTTGTCGACTTCGCCAAAATCCTGGGAGATTCACTTTAAACCTAAGGTCTACCCTTTTTTATTCTTTGTTTATTGTGTGGCCCCTAAAGAGGGGCCGCGGTGTTGATTAATTACACCACATGTTAAGCAGCATGAGATCAAACCTTCCTCAAAAGCGTCAAGGCTCAGAGTCCTGTTGGACGGGAACCCTGTGTGGCATTTCAAGACGAATGGTTGAGTGATCTGTTGCAGATGCCGTTCCGTGAGAAGTTCTGACTTTATATAGCTTTTATATCGCTTTAGATATGGTGTAGTATTTTCAATCTCACTATAGTTTAGTTGATATTTCAAAGAATCTGCCTCATTCTATCAGAAATACACAGCGTTGACATGTTTCTTATATTCAATATATTAGAAGTGTGCTTTGTTGCTTATTATAGGTCATTATGCGTTTAAAATGTTCACGAGTATCGTGGAAATGTACAAAACCCCTATTGTGGCGTCATCTGACGAAAAGAGCGGAGAACTATACTAGAGCATGTAATGGCCAGACCAGCAGGCGGCAGCAGAGTGGTCAAAAGACAATCTCGTAGTAGTAGGTCTACTTGCATGTTGAGTAGCCACCCTTGTGGTTGTAATTACCTAGCCTAGTTGACCCTGCTGGCCTGGTCAAGTGAAATTAGTAAGGAGGCCCCCCATTAACGCGCTCCACAGTCTTTAGACAGTTAAGACTATAGTCAAGACTGGAGAATTTAGCGAGACGTCCCTCTGGGAGGTCATAATCCTCAATGTTAGGTGTTAGCTCATTAACATCAGATACCATATTAACAAACCATTTAAAATGTTCATTTTAATAGCAACTCACCCTATTCTGACAAAATCCTATTAGCAGGTAACCTCTGTGTAAACCATACTGCAAACATCTGCTACTTCCAGCGTCTGCCTCGTGACTGATAGTGTACAACAAGACGAAGTGGGCAGAGATTAGAAAAAATGAGGCTCTTTATATAGCCGAGAGAGCAGCTAATCTGGATGTTCTAAGCTTGTTTTCACCTAGAGCTCCAACCCTCTTCCAGAGAGAATCAAATCGCTTTTCACCTGAACCCTTCCACCCCTAATCCATCAGCATGAAAAGAGAATTAACGAGTGTAACGTGCGCTACATGTATATGGGATTATAGCTGGTGAAGAGATAAAGCCGAGTCACCTGTGTATACAAAGACTACAGGGGGTGATTAACGACAGGTGTGACGCGCCAGCCCGTGAACGGATTAAGCCAAAAAAAAAGAAAAAAAAAAGTATGTTTCAGGTAACATGGGCAGAAAGACTGGGGTCGGTAGGTCGGATTTTTATTTTATTTTATTTTATTTTTTTAACATGAAAGTACTAGCCATCCTCCGTGGAAATTCTAAAAATGACCCAAAAAGTATAAAAATATGAAATTTTCTTCAAACTTGCTTAAAAAAAAACGTAGGGTCGACCCTGTTTTGCTAGGGTCGGTCAGGTGACCTGAAACAAACCTTTTTTTTTATTTGGCCTTATCTTTCAAGCTGACGCTTAAATTCAACTAGCCAGCCGCCGTCCACACCACTCACTGCGACAAGAGGAGGTGCTGTTGTTTTACACTTGAGTCGCTTACCACATGGACTCTACCTCACAGACAGACACGCGCCCCCTGTAGCTTTTTTTTTGTTTTTTTTTGTATACACACGCTAATCTCATAACCCCCTTATCCGTTATACAGGTAACCAGTATTCTCTTTTAAAATAGCTGCCAGTCAGCTTAGCTCTAGAAGCAAGAAGGCGTGTATAGGTGCCTTATAAGTCGGCAGGGGGTAAATACTAGTGAAAAAAGGAAGGCAGGTGTGCAGGTAGCTTTTCTAACAGACACGTGTGTGCACTAAGCTGCTTAAGTCTAAACCCTCCCCGCAGTAGTCAGGTGGCATGTGAAAACTTACTTAACTGATCTCTTACATTGAGTAGAGTCTCTGTGCTGAGAGAGCTTTTTCAGCCGTTTAAGAGGATTAACTAGGACAGGGTACATAAGGAGTGAAACGCCGAATAGCGGCTACTCAGTCTCGTGCAGCACAAGCAGCAGCATCTAGCAGCGGCTTCAGCAGCAGCTGCACGTGCAGCACAAGCAGCTGGCAGCGACTTCAGCAGCACAAGCAGCACGAGCAGCACAAGCCGTAGCATTTGTCAGCAGCATCCGTGACATCGTCAGCAGCAGCCCCATGACCTTGTCAGCAGCACAAGCAGCCAGCAGCTGCTGGCAGCTGCTTCAGCAGCTGCTGGCAGCTGCTGCACGAGCAGTAGCACAAGCAGTAGCATCTGTCAGCAGCAGCAGCAGCAGCACAAGCAGCCAGCAGCTGCTGCATGAGCAGCACAAGCAGCACAAGCAGCAGCACCGACAGCAGCAGCAGCAGCAGCGGTGGTGTGGACCACTAAAGTCGAGATGAAGCCTAGTGACATTTGACATGAAGCTTAAAAAACACAGTGACAGGTGACATGAGCAATTCTTAAAATCGACATGAGATATGAGCATAATTAAGCGACATCGACATGTGCCATGGCTATTTTTTAAGACAAACATCATATGTCATAGCCGCCTCATCCAAACCTCCACTAGTAGTGCTCTATAAGCACAAGCTGTAAACCCTCTCCTCCCCCCGTGCACACAGGCGAATTATCAGAGTCAGCCAATGGTGTCAATACCCCTCTCATACAGGGGTCGGGCGCTGCTGGACTATAATAGATGAGTCAAGGACCGTTCTACTGAGGGTCAGGCAGGCTAAGTCGGACATTCAATGACAGGTAGGTCTTTGACAACCTTGCTTGAAAGTCTGGACAGCATTGACAGACTGGGGCATAAGGATCTCGCATGGTCAGACTTTCAAGCAAGTTTTGCTAAAGTCGCGTTATTGAATGTCCGACCTAGCCTGACCCACAGTAGAACGGTCCTTGACTCGTCTATTATAGTCCAGCAGTGCCCGACCCTTGGCTGAGAGCAGTTTAAGCGCCATTGGGTGTCTCTGATATTTGCCTCTGTGTAAGATGAGAAAAAAAGTCTGTTGAAAGACTATATTTCAAGCCAGAAAACTGTAATTAGCTTTCCAAGTTGTTTATTTAACAATATCTTAGCCTAGCAAGCAGCTGTCAGATGTCATCTAAGAAAAAAATGTGAGCTGTTAATAGATTCAAGAGAAATTAGTTTACAAATAGCCCGTGTAAGTACGCCCATGTCTTGCTTATTTCTTATAAAGTTGTAAGATAGTCACATCATGATGCACTGGAGTATCGAACGCGCCACCATCACCACTCTCCAAAAATGACGCTCCCGGAATAATGCATCTTTAATGCGGGAAAAAAGACAGGGCAGGAAAATTTTAGCGAGAAGTTAGTTCATAAGATTATATAGATCAATTTTGTAGAAGATTGTGATCTTCTTTGGAGAAACAGCAAAGTTCTTCAAGAAAAACGTTTGGATTGTGGACGCGCAACGACAGAGTGATTCAACATGGCGTCATCAATGACGGAACTCGTCGAGTCGACGGAAACTTTGGAAAGTATTATTCACATGCCATGCACAAGGAGCATGACCAACAAAGAGTGCACAAAAGGTATTTCCTTTATTGAAGATGATTTAGAAGTGGAATTTAGGCAAACAAAGTTGGAAGAGAGGGTTTTAGCGACGGTTGCTAGTGATGTAAACAATGGTAACCAACCTCTGACGTCAGGGATTACGCCCCGAGCGGAGCGGTACGCTAGTACAAATGAGTGTGTACCAGTCACACAAGTACCGCAGGCATCACTTGATTCAATCTCGACGCAACTTCTGAAAATGAATCAAGACCTAGTCACGAGGATTGATAATGCCTCTCAACAATCAGATGCAAAATTCTCAAATTTCAATGTCAAGTTACGTAGCATGGAAAACAGAATGAATGGCTTTGAGGAGTTAGTCAAAGGGATAATTAAAAGGGAAGTAGAGTCACTGATGAACACAGTTCAGACAACTGATGAATTATCCAAGTCAGCTGTAGCAGGTCTTAGCCAAGATGTTGTAAAGGTAGATCTTAGGCTCACAGATATTGAACAAGGGAAGCATCAACTACATGAATACAAGCAGCAGACAGAAATTGTATTGAAAAGTATGAAAGATGATTTCACTTCACAACTAAGAGAAATAAATGGAGCAGAACCCACAGCTTATGCTGGTGCAGCGAAATCCCGTAACAATGTGTCTCGTAGTTTTGAAGATCCCACAAGAAATCTTGTGATACATGGTGTCCCAGAGAAGGAAGGAGAAAATCTCTACATACATGTAAGAAACATTTGCAGTGACATGGGTGTACGCATATCTCCAGAGGACATAATAAGAGTACAGAGAATGAGGAATCCGTACAAGCCAATTGAACAGGGAAAGAAAACACCAATCTTATTATGTCTCAAGACCCTTGCTTTGAAGTTCAGAATGTACAGGCAGCAGAGGTTACTGAAGAACATCAACCCAGACAGTGTCATCTCAATATGTGAGGATGAGCCCAAGTTCATGCGTATATTGAAGAACAAACTGCGCAAGATTGTAAGATTCTGCATTGAAAGTGATGTTGAGGCCAGAATTGAGGACGGATGCATTGTAATTGATAATAAAACATATCATTTTGATGATTTACACTCAATACCAGACGTGTACATTCCTCAGAGCGTCACCAAGGTTGAATTATCGCACGCGGCCAAACCACGTTCTGATGACGTCACAGCGCCAACGCAAACTGAGAGACAGCGAGAAAATGTCAACAAAGAGGAGCGGATTAGGAAAACACAGAGTGGCATTGTGTGCAATGGATCAACGGCATTCTTGAGCAACTTCTTCCCATGTAAGCTAACATTCCATGCATACGGCCAAGACAGAGTATTCAATTGTCTAGAGCAAGCGTACACATTCATAAAATGTAAATCTCACGGTGAGGAAGAGCGCGCGGGGAGAATCTTGTTGACAACAAACCCGCGCAGAATGAAAGCGATCGCTGGGGAATTTGAATCCACTGCTGAATGGGATCAGAGCTGTGAAGAGTGTATGGAAAAACTCATGATTGCCAAGTATTCTCAATGTGAAATTCTGAAAAAAAGGCTCACTGACACTGCGCCACTTCCCTGTGTGGAGAGCACTTTCAGCCAGAGATGGGGCGGTTTTGCCGATTTTGAAAGTAAGGCGTATGATGACAACAATTATAGGGGAGAGAACAGGCAAGGAAAATTAACTGTGAAAGTCAGGGATTATTTCCTCCAATTGGAGGCACTAAGCAAACCGCAAACAATTCTCACTGCTAATGCTCAACCTGCTTCTATTTCCCAGAATCATCCCCCCAGAGTTGAGGCGTCACAAGGTGGAGACGTTGTAGTTCTGCAGCAGCGACAACAACTACAATATTGGCAAAATCAACAACAACAGCAACAACATCAACAAACTCAAATACAACAACAGCAACAAAGTAGTCAACAACAGTTTCAACATCCAAAGGTGCCTTCAGAGTCGGCACATTCACAAGTTGCTGTGGTAACACAAGGGAGTATTTTGAATGCTCCACAGGTACCGGTAATGAGAACACCAATCTTGCAACAGGCACATAATCAGCAAATGGTTAGGGAGTCACAGCAACATCAACACCAACATCAACACCAGCAGCAGCAACAACAACAACAACAACACCAGAGGTTTGGCACCTCTGACCCTCCACATTGTTCACTACAGGCTCAGCCTAAGCAGTTGGCTCCTGGCACTCCCTGGAGGGGGCAGCTTGCTCAGTGTCCACAGTCAAATATTTTCCCACATTCAGTGCAGGTCTCACAGCAAAATGGCTACCAGATGCAAGTAGGCCAGAGTCAAGTTCAGAGTCAGGTTCTATCACCTCCCATGCTGTATCAACATCATATTCGACAGCAATTATTACAAGCGCGTACAAGCAGTCCTCTTCTTCACAATCAAAAGCCAACAGAAAATACAATTCCAAAGCAGATTGACTAGACCTGGTCCTCTAAGAATTAAGTCTTTAAGTCTCAGTAACCATGGCACAACATTTTGTATATGCACGTAAAATTAACTATGAAAATCTCAACAAGGAAATTGAGCAGAGGATTATTGGACGTGAATCGGTGAATGAAGTAAAAATATTTATAGTTGGAGATTCCAGAATGAAGGATCTACATCAGGCTCTCAAGCAAAAAGTCTCACAGTGTTGTATAGTAATAAACTATGCAAATGGTCTCAGTACAGATGAAGCTCGTCACATAACACAACTCAGGCTCAGTCAGGAAACATTTGATGCCATTATTCTCTCTACAGGATTGTGTGATTATACAGAAAAGAGATTTGGCACACCGGTACAGTTTCTTGGGAAAACAGAAGAGGTAGCAGCCTTTGTGTTGGATAAAATAAAATTCTACAGAGAAGGAGTCAAACTCACCCAACCAAACATTCTGGTCTTAGTGGCTGGTATATATGGAATGGATCTGGCTGCATTTAATAATAGGAATACTCCGTATCTACCGGTAGTCAGGGATCAGCATCAAGATGAGTTGGATAGAGGCATCCGGTCAATGAACTCACTGATACATGAGAAAAATCTGCAAGAAACCACGGCAAAAGTCAGGATAGATGCACTGGTGCATCACACTCACAGCAAAATATCATACTGTCGTTTATATGATGGTTGTCATCCGGACACTAATATGGTAACTAAAATAGCTGATTACTTCAGTCGTGCAATCAAAGCAATTGAGCAGCAACTGAAATACTGAGATACTGAGGGCCTCATACAGGACGTGATATATTCCAAGCAGAGAAAGAAAAAAGTACAGGCCCTATGGGCAGTGCTTGTTTGATTGGGGATTTATGGATGGGCTTTAGAAATACAGGCCCTACGGGCAGTATTTTTGGATCCTGATTCCGAAATCTCTAGTCAAAATCAATCAATATGTCTTCAGCACAGTGCAAAGTAATAACTCTACAGGCCCTATGGGCAGTAGAAATTGCTTCTCAACAAGAAGGATGTAGGCTACAACAAGTGAACTGTGATTCATCCATGAAAATAGCAAGTGTGGTAAGCTGTCGTTTAATGAAGTTCAAGAATCCTCAAGACTGAAAACAAAAGACTCAAGACAGATTACGAGTGACAAGATAAGAAGAAATAAGTGGTTGACTAGTTGAATGTGATTGTCTGAAATAGCAGGCCCAATGGGCAGCTAGATCAGATGATAATACTTAATCTATAAATTGACCTTGAATCTAGATGTGAGATGAGGAAGGAGTTACATAATTGAATTTGTAGTTATAAGGTGCCATGGTTACAACTTAACTTAACTTGAAGACAGCATTATTGATAGAATTAATTAATTAATTATTTGAATTAATCAATCAGCATTTAAGTACAGCATTTTTAAAACCAATGTATCAAATAGTAAACTGCGTCAAGAAAATATTACCTACCGGTACTAGTAAAAACTTGTGGATTTATTTATAGACTGCCCTGTCTAGTTTCCTGTAATATCTAATTAACAATTTTTCAATCTATTTACGCTATCTAGATTGAATTCACCACATCTTTTTTAAGATGTAGTATATCGTATTGTAAATATCCCTTCAACATACCGTGTTAGAATTTTCAAAAAAATTCATCATTGTGTATTGTTGGAATGCGGTTTGTAACAATGGATTACAGCTGTGTTCATGTGTATATAGTTGCGTTTATCATACAATTTCTAATCAAATGTATTTTTCTTTGTGAATATGCGGCATTCATAACAATGGGGATGAGTCCAATTATGGAAATATGGATTCTCACGCTAAAGATTTTAAAGGTTTAGGGATATTGCAGTTGAACTGCAGAAGCTACTTTGGAAAGCAGGATGAAATACATAAATTGTTAGGAAATTGGAACATCTTAACTTTTTCAGAAACATGGTTAAAGGTATTACATGATGATGCAATGGTGAATTGGCCAGGCAAAAAGTGTTTTAGGTTAGACAGAACCCACAAAAATGGAGGAGGTGTTATGTGTATGATTCCAAATGAATTGGCTCCTTATTGTTCGGTCAACAAAACTTTGACAGTAACCAACAAAAACTTTGAGTGTTTAGCTATTGATATCAATCAACCCAAGCACAAAAGAATGTCAATATGCTCAATATATAGGCCTCCAAATACAGATTTAGATGTGTTCTGTCAACATTTGCAGCTTATAGGAGAGCAGCTAGATACTGAGATATGGATCTGTGGGGATTTCAATATAAATTTCAGGAAGACTGATAAGGATTGTTATCGGAAAATTGTCACAAAATGTAAAACTTTTGGAGCGGTGCCACTCATATCGGGGGTCACAAGACTAAAAAAGAGAAAAAATGGGAAAAATGGAACTGGTACAACAATTGATAATATAATAACAAATTGTCCTCATGTAAGTAACTCAGGGGTTATTGATGTGCTTATATCTGATCATTTACCAATATATGCTGTACGTAAAATTGCTAAACGTCAATATGTATTGAAGAAAACTATGGGTAGAAGTTACAAAAAGTATAATTTTAATAATCTTGCGGATAGGTTACTTTATGCAAATTGGGATTTTTTCTATAGATTACCAAATGTGGAGATGAAATGGGATTTTATAATTGATATTATAGTGGACTTTTTAGACGAATACTGCCCTTTGAGGGAGATCTCTTTTAAAGATTTTGGGAATGAATGGTTCAATAATGAAATATTGGAATTGGTGAATTTGAGACGTGACAACCTAATACATTATAGATATACACAAGATAATATATATTTGGATGAGGCTAAGGTGCTTAGGCAGCAAATAACACATGCCATTAAAGCTGCAAAGTCAAACATGTTCAAAGATAAACTTTTAGAAAGTAAAGGAAATCACAAGCAGTTTTGGAAAGAGGTTAATGGTCTATTGAAATCAAAATCAGATGTGAAAATGCCAAGATTATATGATGAATCTGCAGGTGAATTTGTAAAACATGAGGATACTCCTGATTATATAAACAACTTCTTTGCCTCAGTGGGTGAAAATTTATTTGAGGATAAGGTAGCTGCAGGTCTAGATGTGAATCAAACTATTTACAATTCTCCTGATGAAACCACGTATGTAGGAGAGCAAAATGTTATTAGAGTTGACTTTGCTGATGTGAAGAATGTAATTAATGACATTGACATTAGTAAACCATCTGGGGTACCTTTTGTGTCATCAAAGATTTTGAAAGATGCTTTTAGGTGTATAATACCGCAAATTGTGCATATGTTCCAATTTTCATTTGATAATGCTAATTTCCCAGAAGCATGGTCCAAAGCATGTATTACACCCCTCCCTAAGCCAGGTGATTCGAAAAATGTATCTAATCTTAGACCTATAAGTATATTGCCAATTATTGGGAAAATGCAAGAAGCTCTGGCACATTGTTATTTGAATAACCACTTAGAGTCTAACAATATTCTTCATGATTGTCAGTTTGGGTACAGAAAGAATTGCAGTACTGGTGAAGCTGTTTCTAATTTTGCAAATGATTTGTTCAGAAATAGAGATATTAGTCATTATACGGCTGCAACTTTTGTTGACATGCGTAAAGCATTTGATAGTATTCATCATGGGTTGCTCCTTAAAAAATTGTCAAAAATTGGTTTGAACTTACAGTTTTTAAAATGGATTGAATCATACTTGTCAAACAGACTGCAAACAACTAAAGTGGATAATATTTGTTCAAGTGGAAAGAATGTAAAATTTGGTGTACCTCAAGGCTCTGTACTGGGTCCTTTACTATTTATTTTGTTCATAAATGATCTTGTACCGAATATCTCTAACTCTAAGATAATTATGTATGCTGATGATATCGTTCTGTATAACAATAATTCTAATTATAGACTTGCTGAGAGAGCAGTCCAGATGGATTTGAATGCATTATCTGAATGGTGTAATGTAAACAGTATGACAATTAATGTAAAGAAGACCCAATGCATGTGGTTTGGGTCTTGTCAAAAGTTACAGTTAGCCCCTCCTTTAAATTTAAAAATTGGTAATCAAACTCTACAATCTGTGAACGCATATAAATATTTAGGTGTAACTTTAGATTCAGAATTAACGTTAAAGAAGTTTGCTTCAGAGATACACAGTAAGATGACAAATAAAATTTTCAAGCTAGCAAATTTTAGATACATGTTAGATGAAGACACAGCTATTATAATTTATAGGCAAACAATATTACCATTTGCAGATTATTGTTGTTTTCTACTAGACTCAGCTAACAAAGATGTAGTTAAATCAATACAAGTATTGCAGAATCAGGCATTGCGTATTTGCTTGAGATGCAAATCTAGAGATGAAACTGTTCTAGGATTACATAAAAGATGTGAGGTACCCATGTTATTAGATAGAAGGAAGGAACTGCTTTCCTCTTTGATGTTTAGAAAATCCAAAAAACAATTATCTCAGCGAACTATTGTAAATACTCGAGCTAGTAATAAGTTCATATTTGCTCTAAAGAGACCACGGTCAGACTTTTATATCAAGTCACCATATTATAGGGGAGTTCTCTTGTGGAATGAATTGGATGTAGATACACAATTTCAGATAAAGAAAATTTCTTTTAAAAGGTTAATAAAAATCAAATATGGTACATTAATGAAGGGTAAAAGAAAAGAGTACATGGAAAGTGTAGAATTTCTGAACAGACAGAGAAGAGTAAGAGCGAGAAATGACGTTCTAGTAAACGCATAAAGTTAAATTATAACTATTGTACTGATTGCTTCCAAAATGCTTCTTATTATCCTATATATTGTAACTGCCCTCACTACTCAAACTATTTCATAAAAAAGAGTGTCGCTATTATCATATATCTTGTATATAATCTTTTATTTTCCATATATGTATTCACAAAAAATTAATTAATTAATTAGCTATAGGTAATAAGTTCTAGGACTGTAGCTTGCAATGCATGTTCATGGAATAGTGTTAAGGACATTAACGTTGTATTCATCATAAAATACTCATGGATTGTTTGTTATGAAAATCATCAATGATATGGCAAATAAAGCAATTCAAAAAAAAAAAATAAACGCAATCATGTTACCTTTCATTGTAAGTAGACTCGCCTCTCTGCCCTCTAAAAGAGAGGGCAGAGAAGCGAGTCTCACTCTTAAAAAACCCTTCCCCTCCCCCCTCCCCCCCTCCCCCCCCATGCATCTTAAAGAGTGCCCCCCAGAGTGCCCCTCCCCCCCCTAAAAAAAAGAGCCACATTTTTAAATTATTTTTTAGCAAGCTTTCAGCTTGCTTTTTTTTCTTTTTTAAAATTTATTTATCCATAAAAATCTCAAGTGACTTATTTTGAAATTCGCGCCAACCTAGTAGTCACGTGACCCCCTTAAGTAGGTCACTTCCAGTCACGTGACCTATTTGAATTTCCCGCCAACATGGTGGTCACGTGACCCTCTTAAGTAGGTCACTTCCGGTCACGTGACCTATTTGAATTTCCCGCCCAAAGGTCACGTGACCGGAAGTAGGTCACTTCCGGTCACGTGACCTATTTGAATTTCCCGCCAAAAGGGAGGCCTCTCATTGGCTGCTTTTGAATTTCCCGCCAAAAGGGAGGCCTCTGATTGGCTGCAGGTCGATTGAGTAATAAACAGTACTTAACTATAGTCCCGTTCCGATACATACTATACTACTCACCAAGGAAAACATTTACTAATATCAAACGTCACTTTTGAGTGACAGATGCAAAATGACTTTCTAGCGGAGGCGCTCGAGCCTTTACTTTCAGTCGTCTGGGCAGTCAGTGAACAGTCATTTCGCATCATAAGCAAAACATTAATATCTGGTAAAATTGTACAGAACAAATTGTCCAAGGCATTGCGTTTGTCCAGAGCTTTTGTCCAGAGCTTTCTTCCAGAGAGAGGAGGGAGGCAGGGAGGCAGGCACGCAGAGAGGGAGGGAGGGAGGCAGGGAGGCAGGGAGGCAGGGAGGCAGGGAGGCAGGGAGGCAGGGAGGCAGGGAGGGATGATTATTTGATAGCCATGAATACCTGGACGATTCAGCTATATGTAAGGGGCTGCATGAATCGTCCACTGCTTTACTTAAGCAATATTAAGCAGAATGAATTGTTCAAACTTGAAATATTGACCCCAGAATTGCCACGGCCTTGTACATGTACATTACGTTAGGTTGCACCTATCTGATTTGCTGTAGAAGCCCAGTTATGCTAATTCACCACCTAGATGGGTGTATGATCTGTTTCTATGAACGTAATTATCTAGCCTTCCAATGAGGTACATTAGGCCATGAGCTATTGCCACCGGGTATTGGCATCCCTCGTGCACCCCTGTGGATTCTCATGGTTTTCGGTTTGACTGCAATTTCATCTCTTGTTGGTAAGTTAGTGGACAGGGTGAATACAATAACTCACTGTTAGTACCACGGTACACTGTTCTGCCAGGCGATGGCAAAAAACATGTTGAATCTAAGGCAAAAAAAAAAGAGTTGTGATCAGGTAACATGGCCCAAAAAAAATAGGGTAGGTAGGTTAATTCTTTTTTTTATTAATTTCTTTTTTAGGACTGTGAGACAAAATCCCTCCCATTCTCGTAAAGTTTTCACCAAAAAAAATCTGTAAAAAAATGTTTTCTTGATAGGCAAACACAAAAATGCCTTCAAAACAAATAAAAAGGGTTGCTCGGGATACCTGAACACAACTTTTTTTTGGGCTTAATCCAATCCTATATCAAACTCCAGATCCCGCAGCAGGACTATGTGTAGTTAGAGCAGCTCAATGAGAAGCTCTCATTGTATGTGGGTGGCTGTTTACACAGAGGATCAAGCACCACTCACACAGGCTGCATGCGGAATCAGCAATCAGACTCAAGTTAGACATTCTAGACCCACAGCAAGTGTCCTCCCTGAGCTGTAAAGGAGGTTTTAAGATGAAGACAAAGGGGCTCACCAACACCTAAGGGAGTGCTCATTTTTTAACAACAGGGGGGTGGTGGATTTGGGGGGGGGGGGTAACAAATTTGGACCCCTTGACTGGGAGGGGGGGGGGTAAACAATTTAGACCCCTCCCCAATGGGCAAACTTCAGTTGATTCAATGTTGATTCAATGTGTGTAGCGACATGATATCAACAGTTGATACAAGTAGTATAGTATGTATCGGAACGGGACTATAGTTAAGTACTGTTTATTACTCAATCGACCTGCAGCCAATCAGAGGCCTCCATTTGGTCACGTGACCGGAAGTGACCTACTTAGGGGATTAGTGGTGACGTCACGTGACCTAGTTAGCCAATCAGAGGCCGCCATTTGGTCACGTGACCGGAAGTGAGGTCATATGACCTACTTATGGACCGGAAGTGACGTCATATGACCTACTTAGGGGACCGGAAGTGAGGTCATATGACCTACTTTAGGATCACGTGACCGGAAGTGACCTGATGAGTCACGTGACCGGAAGTGACGTCACATGACCTAATGGCCAACCGGAAGTGAGTGACCTGATTGAGGATCACGTGACCGGAAGTGACCTGATTGATCACGTGACCGGAAGAAGAAGAAGAAGTGACGTCACGCGACTTAATGAAGAGATGAGCGTCTTTAAGGGGTCACGCGCTTTAAAATGTGATATCTTTTTTTTTGGAGGAGGAGGAGGAGGAGGAGGAGGAGGAGGAGGAGGAGGAGAAGGAGGCGAGTCTCTTATTTTTTTCGGTAAACTAATAAAAAACACTACGATATAAGTTTTTTGTTTTTTTTTCATTTTTTATTGTTTTACGAGCGACTGGAAGTGACTTATTGAACTAGGTAGAAGCGTTCTTTAGAGTGTATAAAGGGGGGGGGGGGGAGGGGAGGGGAGGGGAGGGAAGGGGAGGGGGGCCCCTTTAAGATGCATGGGGAGGGGGGCGCTTTTAGGATGCATGGGGCGAGTGGTGGGGGGGGGAGGGGGGGGAGGGGGGAGGGGGGCACTCTAGGGGGGTGGGGGGGCACTCTAAGGGGCGTTTGTCTCTTTTAAGAAAAAAAGAAAAGAAAAAGATTTCAATCGAGAGACACGCTTCTTCCTCTCGAGAGGAAGAAGCGTGTCTCTTCGGTTTTTTTTGTTTATCACGTGCTTCGATGAGGCGATCAGCTGCGACTGGAGGAAGTGACACTTTAAGAGGGCGCGCGTCTTAATTGTTATGATATTTTTTTTTACTTACTAATAAAGAAGACGTATGAAAATAAAACACAACAATTCACATGTCCGTCGTTCTCGTTGTTTCTTGCTTGATAAAGTCAAGTAATATCGCGATGCCGAGGTCAAACTTTCCCATTTACTCAGTCAACACTCGAAGGAGTTCAAAAGGTGTACCGCCGGCACCGTCAGCTTCATCTTGCCACATTTTCAACACTCGGAAGGCCCACTCAGCGGGACTTCCTCCGTATTCGCATTCTTCAGCGATCTTATCTAACCTCTCAGGCGACAATTTTAAATGGTCCCCCACCTCTTTCCACCTGCTACCTATACGTCTGCCGAGGGTGCCCAAGTGCTTATGCATCGCGCGCGAGTCGGGGTTTTCGAAATCCAACCCCTGTCTGTGGAGAAGGGACATCCACTGAGCCAACAGTTCCACGCGTCTAATGCGGGTGAAGACGCGACCGAGCTCTCCCCATCTATGACGATGCGGGGTTTCACCCCACCAGACTCGGAACATCGCCGTACACAGCTCCTCCGGTGTCTTGACACTGCGCTCTACTAGAGCATCCATACGGGCGGCGGTAACTTTTAAGCTACTGCCCAACTCTCTCCAACAGCCGCTCAACTCTTTACCTAGTTGACGAAGCAAGGCGTCGCTATAGGCTAACCGCCGCTGTCCTACCTCTCTGTTCTCCCCATCGGTCTGCCTCGCGCGTCTCACGTCGTCAAGCCGCATTAACTTTTTTTCAGGTGGACAAGGCGGTGAAGGCGAGCTTGAAAGTGGAATAGCTTGAGCCATCTCGTCTCGTCTTGGCGGCGGCGGCGGCGGCGGCGGCGGTGGCGGCGGCGGCGGCGGCGGTGGTGGCGGCGGTGGTGGTAGTAGACGTTACTGTGGTCAGAGGCGATATGGTTTTTTTCCAACAGAAATCAGAGCTTTTTATACAGAGGGAGTTTAATCCCATTTCCAACAGCACTCCAGCTGTGTAGCGACCTGTCCGCATGACGCTTTTTCAACCGCTCCGCTCCTTAAGAGCTTAGATGACGAGGGGTGTGTCATCGCTATCCGTGGAGACCAGCTGAAAACGGTGTTTCTTCCTCATCCATAGCCTTACCTCCTACCCCCTACCTGAGGACGTCTCCCTCCCTCTGACATTCATTGTAACAAACGTCAGAGGTCAGGTGAAAATCGGATTTTTTTCATGCACAGCCTTAGTCAGCTGTCACCCCTCCCTATTGAACTAGCCGGCCGCCGCCTGGCCGGCCCGGTCTACTCACCACGGCAGGAGGTGGTGATTTTTTTTTTGTCTTACACTTAAGTCGCTCACCACATGCACACGCCTCTACTCACAGACAGACACGTTCGTCTTAGGGGGGTCCTGCTTCACGCCACACGCCTCCTGTAGTTTTTTTTTGTATACACACTCTAAGCTCATCACCGTTAATCCTTTATACAGCTAACGCGCGCTGAATGGCTGAACAGGGTGGTAAGTGGCTTAGCTCATGACAGTGGATCCCTCAAAAAAAAAGAGGGGAAAGGGATCCAGCTGAAAACGTCATACCTTATGTCTTTGTGAATGGCCGCCGGTCAGTCGACGGCAGCAACCGCTTAATCCTTTATACAGCTAATGCGCGTTGAATTGCTGAACAGGGTGGTAAGTGGCTTAGCTCATGACAGTCGATCTCTCAAAAGGGGGGAAAGGGATCCAGCTGAAAACGTCATGCCTTATGTCTTTTGTTTCTCTTTGTGAATGGCCGCCGGCCAGCCGGCGGCAGCTGAACAGGGTCAGTAAGTAGCTTAGCTCTAGAAGCGAGAAGGCGTATATAAGGGGTCTGGAAACCTCCATTCACTCACTCATTCTTTTGCTGCTCTCTACAGTCACCACCATGAGCAAAAGACAACACCTAGCGCCGTCCAAGAACAAGAAGACTACGCGGAACAGCGCTCGTTTAGCGTCAGTGCCTCCTCTTGCTACTGAAAATGAGACTACCGCCGCAGCCGCTTGGTCTTATCACCCTCCCGCTGTAGCGAGCGCTCGCGGCAGTAGTAGTAGTAGTAGCAGTAGTAGTAGCAGTAGTAGTACTAGTAGTAGTAGTAGTAGTAGTAGTACTACTGGTAGTAGTCGTCGTGCTAGCGACGTTGTTACACTCGCGACGGTACACGTTGCTGCTAAGCGCGCTGCCGCTGCTACTGCCGCCCCGCCTGCTGCGGCTGCTGCTGCTGCTGCACCTGCTACCGCTGCGCCTGCTACTGCTGCGCCTGCTGAGGCTGCTGCGCCTGCTGAGGCTGCTGCGCCTGCTACTGTTGCGTCTGCTGCTGCTGCTGCTGCTGCTGCTGCTGCTGCTTCTGCTGCACCTGCTGCTACCGCTACTACTACTGACGACAACGCTCCTGGCACAGCGCAGTACTGGCAACCGGGTTTTTACCTCCCCACTACTGTTGATGACTTTGATGACCTGCCGCACGTTGCACAGCCCCTCTCCTCCACCACTACATCGACCGACGCCCTCGACGCCGCTCGCGCTGAGAGTGACAGCTATTCGGACACTCAGCCCCTAAACCGAGAAGAAGAGGAGGAGGAGGAGCAGCAGCAACAGGGTGAGACAGAGAACGACGCTGACGACGAGGCGTACGAACAAACCGAAGGGAAAGGGGTGGGCGGTACGTTTTTCGGCTTCCCTCTTCGACCTTTCGACCTCACTTCCTCCACTAGTAGCGTCCCGTCCGGTCCGTGGCGACTGCCCTCACCACCACCTTACGAGGGCGGCGGCGCTTCATCTTCTACCGCTACACTCAGCACCGAAGGCGTGTGGCTGCGCTGTTCCAACAACGAGGCCTCGGATACCACCAGCGCTGACGCTGCTCCTGCTATCGGTTCTACTGCTGATTCAGCTCACGCTGATGGTGTTACTCATCCTGCGGGTGTGAAACGTTCTAAGGTGAGTTCCAGAACAACAAGGCCTAGTAAGAAGAGAAAAATACAAGAAAAAGAACGAGATGGACGAGAAGAAGCAGAGAAAACCTTCTCCCGTCTTCTCGGGTTAGAGTTCTGCTTAGACGGAGCTTTGACGCTGGAGATCTGGGAGGACGTGGCTAGACTGTCTAGGAGGCCGCGCTACACAAAAGACGGCCAGGTGAAAGAGGCGTCTCTGACCAGAAGCAAGCGAGTGCACTTCACGGCCGACGCGCTGCGCGAGCTAATAGCACGCATCGCCGATATCCGCGCAGTGGTGCGCATACGCGACACAGCGGCCGCGCAAGGAAAACCTAATCACACCCCCTGGTTCGCAGTGCTGGATGAGGAGGGCGAAGTGTACGCAGCTGTGAGCTACTACAGCGGTAAGAACCTCGTCCACGTGCGCAAGTACGAAGGTCCTGACAAAAAACCCACACAGCAGGGAGTGACGCTGTCCGCCAGAGCGCTCAAAGAGTTGGATGACAAAACAGAGATCATTCTGAAATATCTCGGCATAGATTCGGAATGAGAGACGCTCAACGCTCAAGCGCGCACACACACACACACACACACACACACACAGCGTTTGACGTACGCTGTATGAGACAGACAGACGGATACACAGACAGCAGACAGAAAGATAAATAGATAGATAGATAGACAGATAGATTGATAGATAGATAGATAGTTAGACGGCTAAGTAGTTGGTAACTGAGTGAAAAAAAACATGACACAGTACGTATGCGAAAAGTGTTTCAAAATGTTTAAAAGACCGTACAACCACTAGAGACACGTAGAAAATTGTAGAGTAGTACCTAAGTTTTGCCCTCTATGCGGCGAAGGCGATTGCCGAAAGATCGCCTGTCGACGCGAATCTCTGGACGGGGTGACCGTCCCTCCGCGCATATGTGCTGTACCGAACGGGGAGGAAACGTTCACGGCGAATTGGCCTGCGATACAAACGGGCGTCAGGATGCACGGGACTCGCGTGAGTGTAACAAACTTCAGGCTACCAACCGGCGAGTTGAGTGACGCTGTAGATACTATGCGTCGCATTCACTTGACACAAAGATTCAGATACAAAGTGGGTTTCTCGGTAGGCTTACTCTTACAACACAGAGAAGACAAGAGCAAACTGCGCTACTTTCACGCCTCCCAGAACAACGCAACTCTCATACAACCGCTCCCTACTATAACTAATTCAGAAACTTTGGAAGAGCTCCTCTCAAAGATGGAAAACACCGTCGCTTGCGAGGAAGTACGGAAACTTTGCGACGCTGACACCAAGTGGCACGTTCTTTTTCCTACCAATTTGAACATTTGCGTTTACATGGGACCGGGGGAATTCCCCATAGGCGGTAGGATCACTCAGGCCGGTCGAGTTGGAAAGAGAAGCGGCGTGTTAGATTTTCCCAACAAGGACAACCTCTGCATCTTCCGCTGCATTTCCTTTCACTTATACAACACCAGCAAGCGCGCTTCAGATTTGTTACGTCAGTTCTGTCCCGCTGCCACACCTGAATCCTTTCCGGGTCTGAACATCCGCGACTTACCCGCGTTAGAGAACTTGTTTGACGTACAGATAGCGGTTTACACCGCGTCGCGTCAAGTGCCGGGGCGGAAGTTGAGAAGACGCGTTACTCTGATCAGACCGCCTTCCAGAACTCTGGCCGCCCGAGGTAAAGTCAACCTACACCTGACGGCGAAAGGCAGTTTGCACGTCTCTCTCGTCACGGACTTCAACGCGTACGCGGGCATATACGAATGTTGCAAGTGTAAGGCGGCGTTCACCACCGAGTTCTTGCTGAAGAGACACAGGAACCAGCTTTCCTCTTGCCGACAAGTCAAGTTGCGCTACGTAGGTGGCATCTACCAAAATTCGAGAACGATTTTCGAAGCGCTAGCAGACTTCTCCATTTTTCCCCCCGACGGACATTCCGGAATCTACCCTTACAAGATCGCCTTCGATTTCGAGGCTTTCTTCAGACCGTGCAAAGAACCGTCGACGGAACACGTGTCCCTGCTGTGGGATCACGTCCCTTTGTCGGCTAGCGTCGCATCCGACTTTCCGGGGTGGGAGGGGCCCGTCTGCTTCGTCAGAGAATCCGACGCAGATTCCGACCCCTTGTTGGACCGAGTTTTAAATCACATAAACGAGAACGCCAAAGTCATCGGGGAAGCTGTGCTAGAACTTTACCGACCGACCTTAGCGAAGTTAGATGCGGCGATAGGTGAAGCTCTCCTGCTGGAGGAGGCGACGTTCACCCCTTCTCCAGGCGGCTTCGCTGCGGCTCAGACCAGACACCCGTTAGTTCAACTGAAGAAGCGTCTTCTGAGATACATCCGTCAAGCTCCAGTCGTGGGCTTCAACTCGGGGCGTTACGACTTGAACCTGATCAAAATACGCCTTCACTCGTTCTTCGCCTCCGGAGACCAAAGAAACCAAGAATTCAGCGTCATAAAGAGAAGCAATCAATACTTGGCGGTTTACACACAGCACACGGTTTTCTTGGACGTAGTCAACTATTTGGCACCCGGTTACAACTACGCGACCTATTTGCGAGCTTTCACCAGGAACGAAGAGAAAGGTCACTTTCCTTACGAATGGATGACGTCTACCAGGAAACTGGCAAACAGAACGCTGCCACCGAGATCGGCTTTCGACAGCGAGCTGACGGGCGTCAAAATGTCCGAATCCGACTACGCCGCATGTCAGAAAGTTTGGTCCGACGAGAAGATGCAAACTATGGAAGACTACTTGATCCACTACAACAACAAAGACGTCAAACCTTTCATAGAAGCTCTGAAAAATCACGCTAAATTTTTCCAAGATCGCGGCATTGACATGTTGAAAGACGGAGTTTCTCTCG
The DNA here is from genome assembly GCA_947462335.1 of Harmothoe impar. NCBI lineage: Eukaryota > Metazoa > Annelida > Polychaeta > Phyllodocida > Polynoidae > Harmothoe > Harmothoe impar. Next base: position 68,751,966 of record OX381715.1, on the reverse strand, counting down.
CCGGTTTGACTTTACGGTTCCTCTTCCAAAACCTAGAAGACGCGTTCACAACGTTCCCCCAGTTCGACGCCGTCCTCCACGCTCTGATCAAAGAAAATCTAGTCGGCGGTCCTTCCATCATCTTCCATAGATTTCACGAGAAGGGCACCACGCGGATAAGGGAGCACAAGTACGGCGAAGAAGCGAAACCGTGCCAACACATCCTAGGACTAGACGCTAACTCTCTGTACTTGCGCTGCATGAGCGAAGCGCACTGCACGGGCTATTACGCGGTGAGACGGCCCGAGACCGAGTTCAAGCCCGAAATTAGGCAAAGAAACTCTCACAGCGCTTTGGAGTGGTTACGCTTCGTAGAGCACGACCGCGACGTGAAACTGCGCCACGCTTTGAACGGGGGCGAGATGGTTGTAGGCTGTCGGAGAATTCGCGTGGACGGGTTTCACGCGGCCTCTAATACGGTTTTCCAGTTTCACGGGTGTTGGTTCCACGCTCACGAGTGCATACCGTCGCACCGATATCAGTGCGCTTCACTGAGAGAGGAGAGACGCGACAGAACGACCAGAGTAAGCGCTTACTTGAAAGCGCTAGGTCACAAGCTGGTCGTCGTGTGGGAGTGCGAATGGCGAGAGATGAAGCGTCGAGATGAGCGGGTCAAGGCCTCCCAACAACGCTGGAAGGTTGACGCTTTGAAAGTGTCTCGAAACGCGATGAGCGAGAGCGACATCCTTTCCGCTGTGAAAGAGGAGAAAATGTTCGGTTTAGTTCAAGTGGACATCACTACGCCGCCTCACCTACGAGACTACTTCGAAGAAATGACCCCCGTTTTCAAGAACGCGACCGTTTCAAAATCGGACATAGGACCTCACATGTCAGACTTTGCGCAGGAAGAAAAGCTGTTGAACACGCCTCAGAGATGTCTGATAGGGAGTTACCACGGAAAAAATATTCTCTTGGGAACGCCGCTTCTCAAGTGGTATTTAGAGCACGGTTTGATAGTCACCAAAGTGCAGCTGGTGGTAGAATACCTACCTAAACGCTCCTTTGCCGGTTTCGCGGATGAAGTAACGGCGGCGCGAAGACGTGGCGACGTGAACGAGAACGAGAAAATTCTGTCAGACTGTTACAAGTTAATGGGAAACGCTACGTACGGTAAAACAATCTGCAACAAAGAAAAACACACGGCGGTGAGATACACTGACAGTCGGAAGTTCGAACTATTGGCCAATTCGTGGCGCTTCAAAAAGGCGTCCGAGTTGAGTTCCGATCTGTTTGAAGTCGAACTACAACCGAAAACAGTCAACAACAACCTCCCTATTCAAATAGGGTTCATGGTATACCAGTACGCGAAGTTGAAAATGTTAGAGTTCACATACGACTTCTTGGATAGATTCGTCGATCGGCGCGATTATGCCCTTTGTCAAATGGACACCGACAGTCTTTACATGGCTCTCAGCGGTGACACGTTGGATGACCTAGTCAAACCTCGCCTGAGAGAGACGTACTTCAGAGAGAAACGAAAGTGGCTTCCGACAGCGGTGTGCGACGATCACTTAGAGCTTTTCGTGAAGACAAAAACGGAAAGAGTGCGAGAATGGTGTCCGCCGCCCGGCGGATGTTGTGAGAGACGGTACCTTCACGATCTGAGAACTTCGGGGCTTATGAAAGCGGAGTGGGAAGGTGACGGGATCCTAAGTCTCAACCCTAAGACTTACATTTGCTACGATCGAGTCAGCGACACCGGTGAAAGAAAATCCAAAAACTGGAGTGCAAAAGGCGTACAGAAGAAACAAAACCCTCAGGAACCAGACGACTTCTTGGATGTTCTTCGCCAACGAAAAACTCTCATTGCTGTAAATAGAAACTTCAAAGTGGTGCGAAACAAAATGGTCACCTAAACCATAGAGAAAGACGGCGTGCGCTACTTGTATTATAAGCGTCGCGTGCATTCTGACGGTGTGACAACGAGTCCTTTAGAGATATGAAAAAAAAATAAATAAGCGTGTGCATCTTTTCAAAAATAGAGTGTTTATCAAGATTGAAAAAAAAATAAATAAAAAAAATAAAATAAAATATTGTTGTGTTTTTATTTTCATACGTCTTCTTTTACTAGTAAGTCGCGCAGTCTCTTAAAGCGTCACTCATGTGACGACGTCGCTTCCAGTCACGTGATCCTAAAGACCCTCACTTCCTAAACAAAAAACTTCTTCTTCCGCTCACGTGATCAATCAAGTCACTTCCGGTCACGTGATCCTCAATGAGGTCACTCACTTCCGGTCGGCCATTAGGTCATGTGACGTCACTTCCGCTCACGTGACTCATCAGGTCACTTCCGGTCACGTGATCCTAAATTAGGTCATATGACGTCACTTCCGGTCCCCTAAGTAGGTCAGTAGGTTACCCAGAATGCACCACTAATCCCCTAAGTAGGTCACTTCCGGTCACGTGACCAAATGGTGGCCTCTGATTGGCTGCAGGGTTACCCAGAATGCACCACTAATCCCCTAAGTAGGTCACTTCCGGTCACGTGACCAAATGGAGGCCTCTGATTGGCTGCATGTCGATTGAGTAATGAACAGTACTTAACTATAGTCCCGTTCCGATACATACTATACTACTGATACAGGGTTGTCATTTAGTTGATATTGAGGTCATCAACGCTGATCATTCATCAGTGATTCAACATTGATATGGCCAATGTGAATCAACAATGAATAAACACAATAAAATGATTTACATTGATTTAATATTGACTGCTGATGCATAATTTGAAATTCAGTATATTAGATGCAGCATTCTTATGAAGACACATTCTTTTAAATTACATATTTTCATTACAACACCCCCCCCCCATTTCCCCTAGATTAAATGCTAATTCCAGCACCATCCAGGGTAGGGGTAGATGAATGACCTCTGATGATCACACTAAGAGGCTTTCACATCCATTTCTTGTGCCCACTGGGTCTTGGGGGGGGGGGGGAATTCAACCAGTTTTGAGGGAAAAGGCCCGCGTGTTACTATGCTACAAAGGGGTGCGAACGCACACGATTTTCGGCCTACCGGGGGGGGGGGGGGCTCCGCACAGAATCTCAACAACCCCCATGTTGTTAAAAACTGAGCACTCCCTAACTGCTCTCTAATGTCACACAGTGTCCCACCCTCCTGGGTTAAACTCCTGTTGTTGGATTACTCCCATTGGAGGATGCTTCTTAGTGTTTTGAAGCAGGTCCTTCACTGCGTGTTTCTGCTGATTACACATCGGTTTGATTATCCAGGGACTGATTACAAAGTGCTGTGCAACATAAACATGATACATGATGCTATAAGCAGAAAGGAGTATCCGCGCTTCCCCCGAGCGAGCAGTCATTCTACATGGCTTGCATACAACAGTTGCCACAAAGAAAAAAGTGTTCAACGTGTCCAGGATGACATAAAATGTAACTAGAAGTTAATCCTACTTACAGGTATATGTGACAAAAATCAAAAGTGTCTCAAGTGAGAAATATTGGTCTTGCGTACTGTTTTAACACGCTATATTAACCATAGTCCTTTTACAAGAAAAGGGTCCCTCACAAAGTATCAGCCATGCACAAATAAGAGTGGGCTGAGAGGGACCTTTCTTTACGCTCAGGAAAATGATTACATTATCTACTTTATACCCATTGGAATTTTGTGAAGTAGGTGAAATATTGATCATATACCTTTATTTTGATGTAACTGTAAATTCCCTGACGACAATTAAAGATAAATGTTATTTAAAAAAAAAAGGAAACATGGGAAAATTAACATGAAAGTTAATGAAAAAAAATTAATGGTGCTTATTCAACAGTACAGGTGGCCATTTCAGACATCATTACACCTTAGGATCTACACAGAGAAGATTAACTCTGTGACAAGCTACTGAAGTTATGACTTTGATCCACCCCCTCCTGTGATTTCTAATCTATGTAATGGCACTGGCTACCCTTTAGGACGCCCCAGGTCTCTGATGTGCCATAAAAGCCATGGCCTTGCTTCGATCATCCCCAGTCCTGACACAGACTAGGATAGACTACACTGAAAATCCATAGGTTGAAAGGGTTAGTCAGTACAGACTATCCTAGGTTGGTCATATGAGTGTTAGTCACAATAGCAAAGTTATATTCAAAAATGACTGAGGGGTCAGTCAGTAGTGGCTAACCTAGGTTCATCATTGGTGTGTTGTATTTGTATACCACTAGTTGGGGCCACCTGTGATGACCACTTAGTGGCTCCCCCTGGAAATTAAAAGACTAAGGTGGGTTGGTCAGTACTGACCAACCTGACAATAATAACTTACTTAGGTTGGTCATATAGGGAGCCAAAAATGGACTAACTAGGTGAAGCACTAGTGACTGAGGGATTGGTCACATAGGGAGCCTAGGAATATCAGTGTAGGCGTGAGATGGCCCCTGTGTAGATATTAAAGGTGTCTATACCTGGCCTATCAGTTTAATTATAGGCTGCCTATTAGAGGCCATGTGTTTGTGACACCCCATCACTCACACGGCCCAACCCTACCCTTATACCCGGCCTTATCGTCATTCAATTCACGTAAAACAAGTAAATTAATAGTACAGCAATTATTCAAGATTCAAGTTTTTTATTCATGCTTAATCACGGCTTCCACTGCGATTTTCATCAGCAGAAGAATATGTACATTAAAAAAAATGTCTTTTTCATATGATACTAATGTTATTATTCTTGTACCATCCTGACATGACAGCTTTTACTTGACGTTATAATGAATGAATCTGCTTTCACATGAGAGATGTTTTGCATCTATCGAATTACATTTTCCAATCCCGTATCATCATATTATGTTTGATGTTTTTGAGTCGTTTATAATCGACTCCAAATATGGCCCTTTTCGTCTATCGGGTTAGTTAGAGGACTAAACATAATGCTAAACAGGGCCGGAACTATGGGATTGCATCAGTGATAGCCAGGAATGTTTTATTTCTCATTTTGCTCTGCTGTAAAGACATTTTGAAAAGAAAATCGAATCCGATTCTGGCCTGATTTCTGTACAATGATGTATTTTAACCGGGAACTCCACTCTACGATTTTCTCATGGAATTGGGCTGATACAAACAATATCAGAATTGGTCTGATACAAACAATATCAGAATTGGGCTGATACAAACAATATCAGAATTGGGCTGGTACAAACATATCAGAATTGGGCTGATACAAACAATATCAGAATTGGGCTGATACAAACAATATCAGAATTGGGCTGATACAAACAATATCAGAATTGGGCTGATACAAACATATCAGAATTGGGCTGATACAAACATATCAGAATTGGGCTGATACAAACAATATCAGAATTGGGCTGATACAAAACAATATCTAAAGATGGAGTGGGAGCTGTGTACAAGGTAAGCGTTGTTTGTCTCAGATTTTGTGAGCATAGCTCCGATTTAATGAGGTGATATGATGCATTAATGCAGTGTCGTCATGATGCACCGTTGCAGCACCGGCGAGTTGCTCGCTGGGGGTGCATTAGTGTATCCCGACGACAAATATGATATTTTAGAGACTTGCTCTCCTTAAAGGGTAAATCGGCTACTAACTCAACCTGAAAGGTCTTACTCTGTTCAACTTCATTCATAATGCATTTAGCATCCTTTCACAAATTTCATTTTCTGGAAAGACTCTCACGCTTTAATAAAATGGGTCTTGGAAGTTTTCGAATTAAAAACTATTCAAGAGATCTCCATTTGCCCATCGGATGGGCTGCCCTGCCCCGCGTAGTGTGAATTGAGGTACAATCTCACGTTAGCATGAAAAATCAAGTCGGCAGAGGCACCATAGAGATTCAAATGTGAACATCTTCATTGCAGATGCGGGGAGACAACATTATGGCCTTCAGAATGGGCAGAACTAGGCCTACTGTCTCCGGCGTGTTCCGCGGGAGCTCTTGACATCCCTCCAAATTAAATTACAGCACTTCTTGCTCGGCCCCTATAATACTATTAACTTGACTCTCCAAAGGTTTCTTATGTTTCCCCTTCATCCCGCTTGGAAATTCGTTCGCCGTCCCTCTTTGTGCTTTTTCATCGACCACTTCCCGATAACTTCCCTCATTGCCATTACCAAAAGCCGGACTGCAATATAATTAAGTTTTCTCAAAAATATCCTCGGCGCAAAGTTGCTACTGAAGCACGTCGACAATCAATTACTTTAAAAGGACTTTGAGGCGGCCATGTTGGCCAGCATTGACAGGTTGTGCGTCTATGTTGGTGCCCCATGTGAAGGTAAACATGTACTGGGGGTTTCCTGGTCCTTTTGATTTTTCATTTATCACCTCCTGTCCACACTTTTGCGTCCTTACATTGTTTTTCCCAATTTCATTATCACCTGAATGTGGTGACTGTTCAGAAATGGGTGGTGGGTCTTTGGGTTTTGTGATATACTGGGTAGAATTCCCCAAAGAAATAGTGGCACACATGTGGTCACCAATATTGAACATTTTTCTTATCTAGATATAGCATCTTTATTAACTTAATTAAAATACCTTTTTTTGCCTTACTCTCTCTGTCTCTCTGTCTCTCTGTCTCTCTGTCTCTGTCTCTGTTTCGCTGTCTCTCTCTCTGTCTCTCTCTCTGTCTCTCTTGGTCTCTGTCTGTCTGTCTGTCTGTCTGTCTCTCTCTCTCTCTCTCTCTCTCTCTCTCTCTCTCTCCCTCCCTTTCTCTCCGTCTCCATCTTCCCGTCCCCTCTACTTAGTTCCCAGTCCCACTTCCCCCATTCTTCCCCCTGCACCCTTCCCTTCCCCTCAGCCTGGTGGCTATTGTTAGCTGGTAATTCTCTCTACAGCCAGCTTTCTGCGAGGTAGAGGGGATGTTTATTGAGGCTGGCGTCGACCCGGGGCAGACCGGCCAACGTGTCCACGTCAACTCTGCGTTTAAATCGCAGCCTCCAGGGAACCCTCTCCCATCTTGGGAAGGCGCGCCCGAGTCGAATGTCAATGGCCTTTTGTATTGTGGATGTCGGCAAAGGTCGTGGCTCTCCCCGGCCGGCCGGTAACTCGGGTGTCTCGGTGGTCATGTGACGTAAAGCCTCTTTGTGGGTGGAAAATAATCTCAAGTTAGAAAGTAGTTACAGTCTGAGAATACACCCTGCTGGGGTTATTAATGGGACGCCGACAGCAGACGCTTCCGGTGTGGTAGATATAGACAGACTTGAGGTGAGGCTCCAGTAGCCGATTTTGTGCTCAAATTGGGTCTATTCTCACAAATCGGGCTCAAACCAAAGAATCATATTTGTGTATACTGTAAGTAGGGAGGTACTTTAGATCCTGCCATAGGTTCATGTTTATAAACATGTTGATGTTTATAATAACGCCGACAGAAGACTCTTCCTGTGTGGTAGATATAGATAGAGCTGTGTCTCACGAACTTGGGCCAATGTTTTTGCTGTGACCGGGTGCATTCCATGACCGGGTGCGATCTATGACCAGGTGCAATCTATGACCGGGTGCAATCTATGACCGGCTTGAAAGAAAACGGTTTATTTAGAATGCAATTTAAAATGATTGATCTAAAGTCTTTAAACAGCCATTAACATTTTCCATCATTTATGTCTTCATCTTCCCCAAATAAAGCGTTTTTTTCCAAGCCGGTCATAGATTGCACCCGGTCATAGATTGCACCCGGTCATAGATTGCACCTGGTCATAGACAAAAACATTGGCCCAAGTTCGTGAGACACAGCCATATAGGCTTTGTGTGCTCCCTCAGTCTGACCGGAATGTCTCCTTGCTGTGACCATATGGGAAGATATCGATACACATGATATTGTTATCATTCACATCACAGAAGAACAGATGGTGAAGACTGATGCCTTTTCATTATCGTGCCTTTACATGGGTACTCACAATTTTGACCATGTCGCTATGTCGATTTTTAGCAGAAGAACTGTTTCATCGTGTCGATTTTTAGGTATATAAGAATTGAGAGGAAATCCCTGTGGGTCGATTTTTATCCCTAATTTTCCTGTGTCCATCGATTTTTAAAAGGGCCTAAAACGGCCGTGTCACTGTGTCGCCCGTGTCCATTTTAACCCATGTAGAGGCACATTATTTCATTTAGGTTAAATTAGAATCTCTATCTGAACAATCAGTATCTTCTTGAATATGTTCTCTCTGTTTGGCTATATATGCTGAGAAGCACTTCATGTTATGTGAATTTAGCAAAATAAAACTATTAAACACGAACTCAAGGATGAAAAAGCCCTCATTACAAAACCCCACATCAATTAAGTCATTAATACGTCGACACACAGTAAGCAGAAAGCTACCTACAAACAATTCTATCTGTCCCACTCCTCGACTTCCGATATAAGCCAACAATGACCTCCGATGATCCATTTACATCAGAAAACAGACTGCAATTTGTCAGATCTGTTTTGGCATCTCAATGACCGTGAATACCACTGCCAGCCTCTATCATTGTTATTTCAGAGGCGAATTCACGCGTTAGCGGGCACGGGAAATGGAGATAACCGACGGCAGCCAATCAGAGATAGCGTGCCAATAAGCATGGCAGGATTAGCTTGTTTTGTAAGCCAAGTTTCCATTGGCTGCCGCGGGGGAGAGCGGGGTTTTACTGCAGGGTTAGGGCGGAAGCTGCTGATTTAGTTCCGCTTTGGGTCTGCATACTGCGGCTTTTACAATCATACCAATTCTATGCCAGCATGCCACCCAATACAGGCCCCCCCCCCTCATCGTACTATACCCCCAACCCCCTAACTGAAGTTGGCGCAGTCTAAGGAATACTAGGGAATTGCACCAATGAGACGTGTCCCACTCTATTAAAGCTGGGCTGTTAGAGAATAAGTTCAGTATTTTCCATACATGGACTAAAATAACAGTTCCACCAGAGGGCAGCAGTGTTTGCACAGGGGACCATAAGCATTGTCCAGCAACAACATATTCACCCTATCTTGTGCCTGTAAGAGCTGAGCTCCCAGAAAGCTGAATTATATCCAAAAGTGATTTTGGCCTCACTTCAACCATGACGGTCAAGCTTTAAGTCAGCACTGCTCGTGGATACTCACTTGATGTCCCAATTTGGGACGTTTCCAAAGTTTTTTTTTAGGGTAAAGACCATTTCAGATTAAACGCTACGTTGGTTTTACGTAGTGTGCTTCATGCCTGCTTACAACGGCCTCTGGCAGCAGCATTAAGTTACTATTAGGCTGATTAAAGTCAGTATATCCAATGTGTTGGACAAAAAAAAATAGAAAATTCTCTAAAAATGAGTGAGAATGTTCACAAATGATATATTTGACTTCCTATCTGCTCCATTCCCCCTAATTCCCTCTGATTTTTCTCTATTTAGATTTTGTTGGCCAATGTATGGTCATTTTCGAATAAAAGGGTGCACACTTTTATTCCCCCCATTAAAAATACATTAAAAGAGCCCATGGTTGGGGTACATTGGATGCCTTTGTGACCTATTTACACCCATTAATGACATTTAATTGACCTCTATTCTCTAAATAGTATACTTTTATAGTGTTTGGAATACATTTCAGCAACATTTAGAATTTGAAGAAAAATCGAATATACTCACTTTAAATACGATCTAGACAACCCATGTCTATGCCCAGTATACAAGGTATTGTACATCACCCAATCAGAAGTACACAGCTCAATATAATCATATGTATTATAGCAGTGGGGAAGACATCACCCAATATCTAAAACTGCTTATTGGGCCTCAAGGGTCATAGTGTCCCCAATTCCAGCCTAGTGCCTCCAACCCCTCTAGCCGCATCACGGGGTCTATTGGCAGAAGGGAGTTGGGTCCCGCTGCCTGTGCTGGCCAATGAAAGGACCGCTCATGGACTCGTTGTAGGCAAAATCAATCAATTGACAAAGATCATGTAATTAGACTAGGCGATAGGAGGCCCTTGGAGTTGTGTGTGGTTTGGAATGGGGTTGGCCAGGTTGGACCAGTGTTAGGCAGTGTAACACAGTGAGACTGTGTGTATACAGACTGTAGGATGACAGGGGAGGCGTGGTAACAAGATGTAGCTGTATGTATATAATTGTGGTAATAAGGGGTCGAAAATCCGCGCGCGGGCGGGCCCTTTCAGGCATAGTAACGCACAGGCTTTTTGGCTCAAAAGAGGTTACATTTCTCCCCCCCCCCTAAGAGGGGTCCAAATTTATTTACCCCCCCCCCCCCGATCAAGGGGTCCAAATTTTCTTGCACCCCCCCCCACCCTGTTGATAATAAATGATCACTCCCTAATATGCAGAGAGAGTGTGGGGGCAGTTGGGGTTAACAATGTATAAGGTAGATGGGTGGCTAGGGACACCTATATATGGAAGCAGGCTGTAGGCGGCGGTCTATCTGTGCACATTGGGTTTAGAGAGGAGGTGATTTGACAGTGACAGTCCCCAACCTTCTGGCTAATAATGCTAAAAGGTCGCTGGTGCGTGGTGAAAGTGGGCTGTGCAAGTCTGGATGAAGCCATGCCTTAGAACCGCCTATTTGTACATCCCCCATACACGGTTCCTCCAACTATATCTATTCCCATTCTCGCCATACTAGCACTAACAACTCATTTTTCATAGTGCATTCATATTGCCTAGGCCAAAAAAAAGGTTTGTTTCAGGTAACATGGCAAGAAAATGTAGGGTTGGTAGGTCGGATTAGTTTTTTCAAACTTCTTTTTTTTTTTACATGAAAGTACTACCCAACGGCTCCAAAGACCCTAAGATTGACGAAAAAATGGTAAAAATACAAATATCTCCAAAATTGCCTGAAAAACGTAGGGTCTGCTGTTTTGATAGGGTCGGTCCGGTGACCTGAAACAAAGTTATTTTTTTTGGCTCTATCTGTACATCCCCCATCCAGGTTCCTCCCTCTATATCTATTGCTAGTCTCGCCATACTAGCACTAACAGCTCATTTGTTATAGTGCATTCATATTGCCTAGCTTCGGAGGTTATTGCTTTAGGGAGTGGTCATTTTTTAACAACAGAGGGGGTTGGTGGATTTTTCGCGTGAGCAAGTCAAAATTCTTTTGGTTCCCCCCTCACTGGAGGGGTCGAAATTCTTTTGGTCCCCCCCCTCAGGCAAGTTGCAATTTAGTGTGGCCGACCCCTTTGAGCTATAGTAACACACAGACTTTTTCACTAAAAAGGGGTGCAATTTTCGTGGTTCTCCCCCTGAAGAGGGGTCCAAATCTTTTGATTTTGGCCCCCCCCCCCAAATCCACCAACCCCCCCCGCTGTTGTTAAAAAATGACCACCCCCTTGGCATACCTGACACATCATCAAGACATAATTATGAGATATTCTTGAAGTGAGTTCCTATTAAACATACAGTTATGAAAGCTCAGTTATGAAGTTTCGTATCACTGAACCTAACAATGATACGGTCAGACAATTAAAATGTTGCGTCTCAGGTACCCTAGTCAATAAGGTCCGCCTTTATCGAGGTTGCCAGAAGCATCCAAATAACTATGGAAGGGGGGCAGGTGTGTATTAAACCCTTAGGCCTAAAAAAAAAGAGGTTTGTTTCAGGTCACCCGACGGTCCCTACCAAAATAGGGTCGACCCTACGTTTTTTTATGCAATTTTGAAGACATTTTCGTGTTTTTACCCTTTTTTGGTCAATTTTAGGGTCTTTGGAGAGGCCGGCTGGTACTTTGGTGTTTAAAAAAAAAGTAAAAAAGAAAAAGAAATCCGACTTTCCGACCCTACATTTTCTTGTCATGTTACCTGAAACACACCTTTTTTTCTTTTTGGCCTTAGTTAGAATTAGAGAAAGATATTTAGTGTGAAAACGGATTATAAAGGGAAACTTTAAAATTCTGTATATTATTTCAGACCATATAGTACTTCCTAAGCTTGGCAAACTGAACGATCCACACAGTAGTCGTCCATGCCTCAAAGTCAACTATAGTGACAATCTGAATCCATCAAATCCTTCTCACCACTCAACCCCAACTCTCCAGGTCTGCGCATGTCAGCCGGAAGCGGAAACACAGTCTCTTCTGTTGTTGCCAGGAGCAACCAAATATCTATGGAATGTGCGACGGGTGGGGGACTTTGGGTCGGAATAGAGGAGCCGGAAGCTTGGATGCAAATAGACACGCAGAAAGAGTGGGCTACATAAGAAAGTGGTGATTTGATCACAAAGAGAGGGAGGTCCACGTGTAAGGAGGTAGCATGGGGGGGGGGCAGGGACAGACAGAGACAGAGACAGACAGACACAGACAGACACAGACAGACACAGACAGACACAGACAGACGGAGACAGGGACAGGGACAGACAGAGACAGACAGGGACAGACAGAGACAGACAGAGACAGGCAGAGACAGACAGAGACAGACAGAGACAGACAGAGACAGACAGAGACAGGCAGAGACAGACAGAGGCAGACAGAGGCTGACAGGGAAAGACAGAGACAGACAGAGACAGACAGAGACAGGCAGAGACAGACAGAGGCAGACAGAGGCTGACAGGGAAAGACAGAGACAGACAGAGACAGACAGAGACAGGCAGAGACAGACAGAGGCAGACAGAGGCTGACAGGGAAAGACAGAGACAGACAGAGACAGACAGAGACAGGCAGAGACAGACAGAGGCAGACAGAGGCTGACAGGGAGAGACAGAGACAGACAGACGGAGACAGGGACAGACAGAGACAGACAGAGACAGACAGAGACAGACAGACACATGGACAGACAGGGACAGACAGAGAGAGACAGGGACAGACAGAGGCAGACAGAGAGAGACAGTGGCAGTGGCAGGGGCAGGGGCAGGGACAGACAGGGACAGACAGATAAACAGAGACAGACAGAGACAGACAGAGACACACAGAGACACACAGAGAAAGACAGAGAAAGACAGACAGCACGACAGAAGAATGGACGAAAATCAGACAGACAGAAAGGCAGCGACAGGCAGACAGACAGGCAGACAGACAGCACATCAGAAGGACAGATAGACATAGACCATAGAGCTACAGACAGACAGAGACAACTCTGGAGGATTCATGGTTGACTGACAGCGTTAAGAAAACCAGAGATGACCTGTCCTCGCACTTCATACCCCTACGAGACGTTACATGTGTTCTGAAGAACGCGAAATAAGGGTAATTTTCCATGTATTCCACTGTCAGTGAACTCCAGAATAAGGGGTCCCTTTTCAGGCAAATTTATTGGATTTTGAAGTAATGGCCTGGGGTAATTTTCCATAGAAAACACTGTGGATTTTGAAAATAAGGGGTGGTTTTCAAGGGAGTGGATATTTATTTCTGGCACATATACATTTTCATGGGAGGGAATTTTCCTTAGTCATCTTCCCATGTATTACCAATCAAGCAACCACCGACATGGTTTGCGATTAACAAGTTTCAAGTAGTCATGTATACGGATGGTAATGCATATCCTTGATAAAATGATAAAGGCATGCATTTATAAGACTAAAGATGAATCAGTGTTTTCTTTAATAAAGGTGTTATTTTTCTAGAAGAGGAGACCGGGGCGGAGATCAAAAGAGAATGTCTGGCAGAAGTGTTAGGATCCTGAGGGATAAAGAAACATAGGCATAGGAGCATCTTCTGAAAGCCGAGAGCAGCACATGATGTGGGCAAGAGCTGCGGCTTGTTTGAAACCATATAGAGATTTCAATGAGGAGGCATTCTAACTGTGACGTCTAGAGAAAACCGACTGAGACAGGCCGGGCACACTCAAAAAATAAACTCGTCTCCAGACTCTTCAAATATACTATCATAAAATAAACGAGTCAAAACCTTGTCTAAGTGACAAGAAAGTGGGTCTTTTAGCTGGAGATAGAAGACCTGCTTGGCATGTGCCAGCCCAAAACCAAACATTTGCAAGCTCCAGATTCTATTTGTGGGATGGTAACCCGATAGGTTAGACAACTTTCGACTCATTTATTTTATGATAGTCACTTTGACGAGTCTGGAGACGAGTATATTTTTTCAGTGCAGTCAGACAGACGGCGAGAGAAACAAACAAATCAAAGGGAAATAAAGACGCAGGCAGAGGGAGCCTGTGACATTCAGATATGTCTAGAGTGAGCTGCAGGCGGTGAAATGATACACAGACCAAAGGGGGCTGAGGAGGCTGCTGCAAGTGTAGAAGAAACCCCTCCTTCTTCAGCCGCCCCTTGGACGCCTTCTTATATTAGAGGCTGACACACATTAAATGATACAGCCTGAGGTGCATAGGGTGTGTGTGTGGGTGTGTGTGTGTGTGTGTGTGAGAGAGAGGGAGGGAGGGTGAGAATGGCACAGGGAGTAGACAAGCTTCCAATGCCTCAAATCACCCCAGGATCCAAAAAGGAAACGGGAGAGGCACTTTGAGTCGGTGAGGTCGCGTCGATTACATGCGGTGGGCAGGAGATCTTGCTGCCTTGCCGTCTACACAGAGCAAGGCGAACCTGGTTGTATGGGGACAGGGGGTGTACAACCGCTATCTGTATCATAACCGCTATCTGTATCAACTACATATAGCGGTTGACCATCCAACTGCTATCTGTATCAAAAAACGCTATCTGTATTAACCATCCAACCACTATCTGTAGTAACCAACGCTATCTGTTACAACTTTTTGGTCATTGGGAATAGGCACATCCAACCTCTATCTGTATCAAACGCTATCTGTATCATATTAGAATGACAGTTGTTACTAAAAGATGACATTTGTAGTCATGATGCACCATGCAGCCCTAGCGAGTAACTCGCCAGTGCTGCATTGGTGCATCATGCCAACCCTTCATGAGTGTCTCAATCCCCTAGGGTCGGCATGATGCTTGAATGCAGCACTGGCGAGTTGCTCACCAGGGCTGCATATATGCATCAATACGACCAAGGGCATGGTTTATCAACGGTTAAGGAAAGCTATGGTTGATACAGATAATGGTATTACTACAGATAGCGGTTGTGAAACATATATCGGTTGTACAGGGGGTGGGTGGGGGGTTTTACAGCAGCGCTACAAACTCCAGACTAATGGTTCAGAAAGGCTATTTCTAGGAGCCTTTTCGATCGATACACGCCAAAAGATGATAAGATTGCGCACGCCCTCACGCGGTAAAGCCTGTCTAATCCCACCCCTGACGTTGTGTAAGAGTGGAATTGGACGCCTGTGAAAAAGTAGATCATTGGTTTGTAAATGTTGCCTCCACTGATGGGGTAGATTTGTCATGATGATTTTCTGGGAAGCGGGTATCGTGTTCTTATTAGGAGGTATCCCATGGTGAAGGATTACAGCAGAAAGTGGAGTGTTAGCACGCCATGGACCAGGTGCACTTTGGTTTAGCACTGTGATTTATCAGATTCTAACCAGTACTTTAACCAATCATAGAGCTCTGTGATTGCTGTATAGCATACATTGGTGACTAAAATTCCTCATTGTTTACCAGAATATTGGTTTAATGCTAATCACTAAAAAGGTGCAGGGAAATCAGTCAGAAACACAACACAAATATTCACTCCCTCGTCTAAGAATGGTTTGTCTTTTTCTGTTCATGGATAATAATTATTTTGTATTAATTAACTCTTACTACCGGTAGCCAAAGTATTATATTTGACAAAGTAGTCGCTTAATTTGGTCTATTTACATTACATTTATATGCCCTACTGGTAAGACTTACTTGAACATACCTATTTTTAGGGTGTTAGATTAGTATACAAAATGGCTGTCAGACAGACAGCTTTTGCTTCTCGATGTTTAATTAATTTGTTCTACTTGCAATGACACACAATAAATAGAAGCAAATTGACATGAGCTTTAATTCAAGATTACTGTCAATATTGAAAGCTGAGGATAATCATTAATCAAATAATTCCAGATGCCATTTCATGGAGCACAGACAGTATTGCTCTCCCCCCATTCTACACAGGCTGTCTGCCCACTGTGGAGGGAATAATTGATTTCTAGGTTTAAACACACGTTACCGTCTTTTTAATAATATGATTATAAAGAAAACAACATAGGACATGTATGATTTGTGACAATTCGTGCTATTAACACCCTTATTTATTCTAAATATGAGCCAAAGAGAAAAATTGGCGACCTCCTTTGTCTCCCTGAGTTTGAAAACTAATTGGGTCACAGGTGAACTGTGGGATATCCCACCCAGGTGACCCCTAGGAAGGAGACTTGGAACTAGGGCTGCAGCGTCTGTGTAGCAGACTATAACAGAAGTGAGTATAATGTAGGGGCCGGGGTTATTATTTTAACATCATGGCGGGTTCCGTTGGGCATTGTGTTGCGAACTCTGTCCGAACCCTTCAGTCCAGCAGCAGGTGGCAGCACCTGCTCCGGACCTAGGCTTCCGCTCTGTGTGTATGCCCAGGAGGACTCGTCGGTTAGTTGGGGTATGAACCTCACTAACTGCTGTGCAAACGGCTGCAAAGCCTACTGACCCGCTCCAAACTCTATAGGGAGTTCGTTCTTTTAGCTTACCTGTTTAGGACCGTTGAATAAACGACCTTTTTGCAACCTGTACACTTTAATCGAACAGTTGTCGACCTTGTGCTTTCCTTAGTAATCTGACAATATTAAGAGAACGAAGTTGGACCAGGGTATATTTGTACACTGAGGCTCATATTGTTGTAATACTTAGACACAATTATAACCTCCTAAAAACAGGTGATGTATTACTTTTATCAAGGGTTATTAATGGTTTGCTATGTTATCAGCCTTCCTGTATACATAGGACTGTTATCATCGGGTGTCAAATTACACAATTATCTATGTAACTAATAATGTGTTTAGCCGATGACACAGGACCGACTTAGGACGTTTTGGGAGATGGGACAAGGTAGCCTTTTTGTTGTCATGTCTCTAATCTAGTTTTAAAGCTGATGGGGTATTCAGGATGGAAATGTTTATAGAATTCGAAGTAACCTAGAGGTAAAATACTGTGAAAGCATTTTTTTTTGCTGGGTATATATTTTCGCGGAAATGAAAAATCCGCAAAATTTTTACATGCTTAAGTATGGAATAAATACCTGCGAAATTGCTGATATTCACTCTTCCCCGAAAATGTGTACACACCTCTGAAAATAAGTACTCTCACAGTATTCCCTAAAATATATTGAGGATGGAGAAATAAAGCATCGTGTGTGTAGTTGAGGAGGCCTATACATGCTCCTGACAGCTATATTTCAAGGATGGCTAAATAAGATGTTGTCACATCATAGCTGTTTGGTAAAGGCGGTGAGCCTATTTAAAGTGGGTATAGCCGATTTTTCCTCAAATTCTAAATCTTCCTTAAATGTATTCCAAACACTGTAAAGGTATGTTATTCAGATAATAGAGATCAATCAAATGTCATCAATGGGTGTTAATAGGTCACAAAGTGATCCAATGTCCCCAAACCATGGGATTTTCTAGTGTATTTTTAATGGGGGGAATATAAGAGTGCACGCTTTTATTCCAAAATGACCATATTTTGGGCAACTAAATCTAATTAGAGCAAAATCAGAGGGAATTAAGGGAAATGAAACAGATAAGAAGTCAAATATATTATTTGTGAACATTCTGACTCATTTTTAGGGAAATCTATTTTTGTCCCAAACATAGGATGTACTAACTTTAACTCACTGGTGGACTGAGAATAGGTAGGGGTTCAGGGTCAGAGACTTCAGCCCTACTTGATATCTGTCAATGTCAGCAAGTCGCTCTCATCCAGCAAATAAAGAAATTCATATCCCCCTGAGGGTATGAGGTTGGGGATGTCTAGACTTTGTAAGGCCACTCCAAATGATATCCTTGTTTCTCATCACCGCCCACATCCCCAAAATCGTGTTTTGAAGATTTCTTTTTTCTTGTAAATTTTAATGGAAAAATACGATAACAATGGACAAATATGGGCATATCTTATGTCAAAGTGAAGCTTAGAGTGCTGCGAATACGATAGGATAGAGAAAACTTAGATATTCACAACTTCCATAGATTATTTATCTTTTAATTACTTAAACATGAATTTAGTTTGGCAAGAACCTAAATGTCCCTATAGATATTTAGCCCTCACCAAAAAACAATATTTAGCCCTCACCAAAAAACTAGCAAAATAAAAGCGCCCTCGTCATATTTGGAGTGGCTTGGTGATGAGAAACACGGATATTATTAGGAGTGGCCTTAGGGGAAAAGTATCCCAGTAACAGTCATACATATTAAGTACTCTAATCCATCTCTTCTCTTCTTTTCTAGCATCTATCACATAGACTTTTCTGTCTATTTGCTTCCTTTGAAGGTGATGTATCATCCAAGGTCAGTGTGGGGAGCACACTGGCAATTGACAACTTAAATTATGTCCAATTTGTTTCAAGAGGAGAGGGATTGGCATGATGGATGATACTCCTCCCCTTACTTGCCTATCAGCTAATCAACAGTGCAATACTTCATGTAGCCAAACAAGGGCTCACAAAATATTCTCTTAATATTAGAGATATAGGGACGTACGATTGGTGTTACAAATTGCACCCCCTCTTAGCAAAAAAGCCCGCTTGTTACTATAGCTCAAAGGGGTCGGCCGCACTCAATTTCAACTTGCTTGAGGGGGGAAGCAAAAAGATTTTGACCCCTCCAGTGGGGGGACCAAAAATATTTCGACCCGCTCGTGCGAAAATGTTGTTAAAAATTGACCACTCCCTAAGTATATGTATACAGCCTGCAGGTTGTGTATAGAATCTTTGTTTTCCCTCTGCGAGATGAAATATCTATATCATTATTTTCAAATGGTTTGAGGAAATATCAAGTCGGGTAGGCTTCAGCACTGAGCCTCGTATTTCGCAAAAGCTGAATAACCAGCCCCCGTATTTCCTCAAACCTCCATATTTCGCGAAAACTTCACTTCCGGTTGCGCGTAAGGATACCTAAGGTCACCCGCTAAAGTCCCCGACAGAGCCTTCCATATCCAGCCTGGCCGAGATGGCCGAGTGGTTAGCGCCCTCGCCTTCCACCGCCGCGGTCCGGGTTCGATTCCCGGACGAGGCGTGACGTTTTCGTTACGAATTCGTCGTCATGATACTTTTTTTTGATTGGCTTCGCTTGGGTGTTAAAATACATTATCTTTAATGGAAAAATAGCCTAAGTACTACAAAACATCCTATATTTACACGTACAATAGGTGATTTAGGCCCTAACCCCCCAGAAAATTTGGTTGAGTCTTTCAAACACGATCAACTTGCCAGCGGTTGAGGCCGCTGGTTTTGAACTTAAACTTGACCTAGATTTTTCGAGTGACGATATATTTTTCAGCGATAAAGGATGATTCATACTTTTATCGTCTTTCTTTTTTGACAAATTAATACAATAAAATGCAAAATAAGGCCTAATTTGTACAAATTAAGACTATGTAGGCGATCGAAGGGGGGGCGGGGGGGGGCTTTTTTTTGGGCGGAGGGGCACAGACCGGAAGTGTGTATGGAGCAAGGTGTCATGGCGGCGTCGGGGCGTTTTGGAGACGATTCAGGTTAATAAAATGTCTTTTTCTCCTTAAATACTTGACATCTGCATTTAAAAATAAATACAGGATCAGTTTAAGTTGTGTATTTGCCCTCCAGATTGAAATCTCAAGGCCCCGCATTCCGTTTCAACCCTTATAAAGGGTTTCAACGGAATACGGGGCCTTTCGATTTCAATCTGTCGGGCAAATACACAACTTAAACAAATCCTGTATACGTATCTGCCTGCCCTTGACCAGAAATGCTACAGGACAGAGTTATATGTTGTTGTGAAAAAGAACAGATATGCAGAGACCCTTCTATAGTAGGAGGAGCACAATCAATGTGCCTGGGGCAGGCAGGGTGGAGATGAGAGCGCTATATTCTCTGTATAACTGCCTTACTCTCATTGATGGCAAATCAGTATGAAGGAGGTGGGGGCGGCATCCCTGCGGGGTACAGGGGACTGGGACACAGCTGGTCTTTGTATCACAATAAGTAATATCCACCCCCCCGGGCTGCCTTGTACCCCTTAGGGAGTGGTATTTTTTTAACAACAGGGGGGGGGGGGGGGTTGGTGGATTTGGGGGGGGGGGAACCAAAGAAATTTGGACCCCTTGAAGGGGGGGGGACCAAAAGAATGTGGACCCCTCTTGAGGGGGAAAAAAATTACACTCCTTTTAGCAGAAAAGCCGTGTGTTACTATAGCTCAAAGGCATCGGCCGTGCTCAATTTCAACCTGCCTGATGGGGGGACCAAAGAAATGTCAACCCGTCTTGCAGAGGGGACGAGAAAAATTCCGACCAGCTCGCACGAAAATCCACCTACCCCCCCCCCTGTTGTTAAAAAATGACCACTCCCTTATGTTAACCCTTTGAGGATGGCATGTTGCATGAAAGCAATACTTGCCGTCAGTGCTGACAATTGACAACCAGCGCACCATACCAACTCCTCATGAGTGTATCACCTGGGCCGGGTGAACATGATGCATGCATACAGCACTAACGAGTTATGTATCAAGGCTGTATTCATGTCTCATGCCGAAAGGTCATATCACATCAAACTGCTATACTGTCCTTGACGCCTTTTTTGCCTTATACTAAAGAAACGCCAAAAATGTATAGAAGACCGCTTGTCTCTATGGATGACTATTATTATCTCCTTATTATTAGGCCCTAATTAAGATGACAATTTCAGCAATTCTATTATAGCAGAAACACATGTGTGATATTTACTTTTTACACAGAGATTCACGTGTATAAAGAATGCCATACATTGTTGTCCCACAAAGGACGACTGCTACATAATGTAGACATCCTCCATCTATAAGACAGGTTGTTATTGCTTGGAGTCCCTCTAGACCACGGTCAATGCATCTACATGTACCGAGTCAATAATTATAGACTGCTGTCATCCAAGGACACGTACAACGTGCTACAGTCAGCAGTGTTGTAAGTATATTGTCTCTGACAGAATCCCCTCATGGAGACAGGTCCTTGTCTTGACTATTGATAATAAGAATAAAGAGGCAAACATGAGATACTAATTCAGCAGTATATTAATTACTTTCATAATATTACATTCTAAGGCAGTACCTACTCAAAGAGTATAAACATTTAAAGCCCCAGCTCTCCTATAAAAAGGGCTGAGTACCTGTCCCGACTGCGCCCTGACTGTCGGTGGAGGGGTACCGAGATCTGCGGGTTTAAGGAAATTCACTAAGGTACATCTAACAGTACTACAATACAAGTGCAGTCCTGTTTGAGGTTCACTGAAGTACAGATTGGGGAAGGAATGATTGGCTGAGAACACAATTATGTAGAGTGCTGAGAGTGGTTGGTGTGCTGCCAAGTATGTAGTTACATCACTTCTCCACATATTGACTGCCACATCCCGTCTTCACTTAGCACCCCACAGACTTTGGCTTGGGACATTTCACCACCTCCTGTGGCTAATAGGGTGGTTCATTAGCTTTGAGGGAAGCCAACTTAGGATCTACAGTCTGACATATCTTATTCCCTCTACTCAAGTTATCACCAATGCAATTAGAGTAGACAGTAGTGCTAGTTTCACGGGGCTTTGTCCTTGGCACTTATAATATTAATTTTAGCGATAGTCTCAAAAAGGTCCTAAACGTTAATGGGCACTTTGGTATGTCAGTAGGTAAGGCTGGGAAGGGATATTGTGATGGAGACTATTATGATATCCCCACCCCGAGCTACCTTCTCTCATTGCTAATGGGTAATCTACTGATCTGCATGGTTAGATGTGCTCATTATTAGATGTGGATATATCCTGGATACCTGCAGGTATAGCACTATAGGGCTGGTGATGGTCAGGGGGATGCCTCTGAGCAGGTTATTGTTATAAATATACATATAGGTTGGGTGAATGAATAACATCATATTTTAAATGGTTTGGATGACTGGATCTCGTGCCAAATTTCGATTTGTGAAAAGGGCATTAATTACCTAGTTACGGCTGCAACTCTCAGATGGGGCCATAGGCCGTCTGAGAGTTACGGATAGAAGGGTCAGTTTTCTACTGGTTGTGCAAATCCTTGCCAATCATGTAGATTTCTACACCCAATCAAGACAAACTATGAGTGGCTGTTTATGCTACTAAGGGCCTTAATTGGGTGAGGTGAAATGTACAAATTGGTAATTACAGCCATGTCTAGACCAATTGATGGGTGGCATCAATGCATTAAAGGCCTCCTGCATATAAGGACTACCCTCTTCATAATCCTCTAATGTGTAGAAATGATTAATAAACTAAAAATTTTAAAAACATACAAAGGTGGAGAATAGGTCTAAGATGCTCACTGAGCAATTTTTTCTGAAAAAAATAAAATATCAAGGACAGGGGAATGCGAAGAAAAAAGAATTCGCAAAACCAGAGCTATTCCTGCACCTCGATCCTATACCCACAACGCTAGTGGCCGTGGGTGTGTAGCCTATACTATAATTACCCGGCCCATCCAGAATCAAATATCAAATTCCATTGAGAAGCCAATACAAGTTTTGGCGACCCGTATGTCAGTGTGACATTGCATTGGTTGATTTATCAATTTGATAATAAATGAAAACTTGTCATCATGTCTACCTTGTTATTGTTTGGGGTACGTGAAACCCTAGCATATTCTGTTATTACTGTGCAGTAGAATAAACAACACAGAAGGGACGCAGCCAAATACTCAACATGTAAATAGTACATAACATAAAAGGGGTCTATTCCCAGAGATGGCCATAATGTAGACTACTGGGAGCCAGTCATTGACCACATCTTGGGACTAGGCCAGTGGCTGGCGTTCTGTTTACATAAACAGCCACAGTGTTTGCAACTCCCGAGCCATGGGCAATGTCAGTGTCTCAGTGCATACATCTGTCAAACAGGACATAGACACATTGCTAGCTACTTTTCAGTCTAGTGGTGATTATTCTCATGAATGTAGAACATGCTAAGTATAGTGTCTGTCCACAGTGTAGTGGTGTATGTTTGCTGGTAGGTGGCAGAATCGACCCCTATTACAATCATGTCCACCTTGGACCTGTCTATTCAAATTATTCAAAAATTATTTCCTCCCTTTGATGAATTGTGAGATCAGTTTGTAATCTAATTGACAACATGTCTTAGTAGGTAACACTTCTTATTACATGGTGGTACGGCCTTCTCTATGCTAAGCCTATGCACTCTAAGAATAGTGTGTTACGTTTACACACTTATCAACGCGCTTTTCTGTAGCCACTTTTAACACACATTTTGATGTAACACACCACACACTACATGCTCTTTGCCAAAAGTGTGTTGATCTCAAAGGTGTGTTGCAAATATGTGTGTGTTAATCCCTATGCATGTTCCCGCAACACACTGTTCTTAGAGTGTGGGAGCTCCGTACTCCATGCCCCCATGGAGTATGGTGTAGCCATACTCCATGGCCTCCAAAGTTGTTGATTTTCTTCATTTAAAGACTGTAGGGCCATGTAATAAACACAAACCAAACTTATTAACATACAAGTACATCATACATCACTCGTTGAAGCTGGGTCATTTCACACTCAGCCTTCGGCATCGTGTGATATGATCCAGCTTCAACTCGTGAAGTATGATGTGCATGTATGTCAATGGCATGGAGTTTTGTCTATATGTGCGTGAAAATAAAATTGTTACCTTCCAGAATTACTACTAGTTCTCTGGGTCAAGTACTGGTCTCACAATAAGCAGTTGTTTGGAGTATACTCTTGGATTTACTGCTCTACCCTCTATGTTTATGTTTCCCTGAAGGGTGCTAAGTGTAACATGTATCAGTCTAATTCCTAGAGTACCCTGAGCATCTCCCAGTAGCACATTGTCTGGGCTGCTCATTGGCTTGGAATACAGGCGTTATTTGCTATTCAAAAGTGTCAGTTCTTTTTATAATTGTTTAGGCCAAAAAAAAAAGGTTTGTTTCAGGTCACCCGACCGACCCTATCAAAACAGGGCCGACCATAAATTTTTTTATGCAATTTTGAAGAAATTTCTGTATTTTTACCCTTTTTCGGTCAATATTTAGGTTTTCGGACCGGCCGGCAGGTATTTTCATGTTAAAAAAAAAGTTTAAAAAAAAAAATCCAACCTACCGACCCTACATTTTCTTCCCATGTTACCTGACACAAACTCCTTTTTTTTTTGGCCTTAGCTGATGTCATCCCCTTCAAGGGGTCCAAATTTCTTTGGTTCCCCCTCCAAGATTCACCAATCCCCCATGTTGTTTAAAAGTGACCACTCCCTTATATCCCTCTAAATGCAGAACCCCTTAGCGCACCATGATACACTCTAAAATATATGTGTTGTGGGAACATGCATTTAAGGAGTAACACACTTTGAGTAGCCTAAGAGAGTAACACACTTTTGATATCAACACACTTTGAGTAGCGTGTGATGTGTTACAATACAAAAGTGTGTTAAAAGGGGCTTCAAAAAAGCATGTTAACATAACACATCTTTTTTAGAGTGTACTCATTACCCCTTAGTAAACGATGTTTTATGGTCCCTCTCTCACACTTCCTACTAACGAATCCAGTAAAAAATAAGTAGAAAATATAACAGAAAGGATTTATGTATAAAATACAATGGTCTAAACACAAGGACTATTTAAATGGTTGTGGATGCACACGCACTGCTTGTGTAATGGATGTAAGGGTAGCATATTACTCAGAGAGAACTATTCATATACTTATTTACCTCAGAATTATATTATCATCATCCAGCATTGCCTTAATGAAAGATGAGAATTGGAGAGTACGATCAAAAAAAGGATTAATGTTTTCGTTCCTAGAAATACTTGGTATGTGGCAAGTAACATTAGACCCAGAAACAATATTCTTTCTCATAATGACATTGCACACTAACTATCTCTGCAATATCTATGACTTGGACATTGATTTAAAGTAGCAATATTGACTGTAAATAGTACATTGTATTGTGTCATGTTCAGGTGAAACAAAGCCCATACTCATATTACTATTAGTAGCACTCTTTATATTTCTCAATGCACAATACACATGTATCACTGCCTTCACAAAAATTGTTAATTTGAAATCTTCTACTTTTAGCCCATGCATATTTATATATACACACACACATATATATATATATATATATATATATATATATATATATATATATATATATATATATATATATATTTATATATATATATATATTTATATATATATATATATATATATATATATATATATATATATACACTCTCAGTACATTTTAGTCGATAACACATCGGCGAAAATAGGGGATGTAAAGCCGGCATGGTTTGCAAAAAGAGCACCATAAAACCAATGCCACACATACCATCCCATTTTCCCTCATGCTATAAATTCAAGAGATTATATGTTACCAAAAGTACTCTAAGTAATGAAAGTCAGTGGGAATTGCCAGTCTAAATGGTATATTCAAACTTGGGCTAGGGGGGTAGGGAGATGGAGGTGGGTTGGGTATTGACAGTTAACACTCCCCAGGCAGAGGCGGCGCCTGGGGAAATGGTCATGTGACCAAGGTCTTATAGTGCCTGAGTCGTGCTGCCCTCTATCGGCCACTTTGGGGTGAGCCCCCATAGACCATCGTTAAAGCCCATAGCTCAGGACCGGCTACATATAGAGGCCACGTGGGCTGAAGCAGTCTAAAGCGCAGTGCAACTGGTTTGAGATAAGAATATCTAAAGCTATCCCCTTAGCACATAGAAGACAAAACTAGCCAGTTTCAACGTTTAGCTGCTGCATTATGCACATACTTCACATGTGGTGTACACTGAAAATCCATAGGTTGAAAGGGTTAGTCAGTACAGACTATCCTAGGTTGGTCATATGTGTGTTAGTCACAATGAGAAAGTTATATTCAATAATGACTGAGGGGTCAGTCAGTAGTGGCTAACCTAGGTTCATTATTGGTGTGTTGTATTTGCATACCACTAGTTGGTGCCACCTGTGATGACCACTCAGTGGCTCACCCTGGAAATTAAGGTGACTTGGTCAGTACTGACCAACCTGACAATAATAACTTACCTAGGTTGGTTGTATAGGGAGCCAAAAAATGACTAACTAGGTTGGGCACTAGTGACTGAGAGATTGGTCGTAGAGGGAGCCTAGGAATATCAGTGCATCTTATGTATTTTCTTACAGAATCCAACAGAACAGCAACTTTCTCCACAGAAGATCTCATGGTTTCGACAGCGGTCGGCTGAACTGTCGGCAGTAATCAAGTTATGCAGACTGGCTTTGAGCAATTAGAAGAGGCAATGGAATTATTTTTCTCTGAATAATCCTGAGAGACAGAGATAGAAAAGAGAAAGAAACATTTTGTTGAAGTGTCTTTACACTAAGACTAAGAGGGATCCGAAAAGGCATCCAGAATTGCAGACATTTGCATTTACAGGGACAGGTGGTTGGTTTAAGTAACGAGTAGAGAATTAATCTCATGATTATCAGAGGGATTACGGAAGGAATACTGTTCCCAATGCAAACCATCAAAGTTCCTCCTCCTCCGTTATCAAGCGTTATTTCCATGTGTGCTACGATCCTGTTTCACCTTGCCTACTTTTCCTGTCACACCCTTTTATCCTAGGCCAAAAAAAATAGAAGGTTTGTTTCAGGTAACATGCCAAGAAAAAGTAGGGTCGGTAGGTCGTTTTTTCTATTTTCAAACCTTTTTCTTTTAACATGAAAGTACTAGCCCGCCTTTCCGAAGACCTTAAAATTGACAAAAAAAAAGGTAATAAAACAGAAATTCCTTAAATTTGCATAAGAAAACATAGGGTCGGCCCTGTTTTGATAGGGTCAGTCCGGTGACCTAAAACAAACCTTCTCTTTTTTTTTGGCCCGATGCTAAAAATGTCCCACACATTTCTACCTAACCATGCCCACTATCCCTGTGCCTCCAGCATTTGACCCTATACACTGACAACAGTCTTCATCCGGTATTGACCAAGTAAAGGATGTCGAACCCCGATGATGACAGATCTGTCCAAACCTGATGGTTGCAGCCTTCTGTGGACAGATTAGCATCATGTAGAAACCAATAATCAATCCCTGATACCGGAGTGTGTGCCGCGGGCGCCCTTTGTATGAAGGTCCCGGCAGGTCACCCCTGTGTCAGTTTAGGAATGCCAATGCATTAATGTTGCTGTACTATAATGGGTTGGCCTATGACCGGCTGCTGCTGCCTGTTCATCTCCAGTTTTTTTTTGGGGGGGGGGGGAAATGCAAGAACATTATGCTTAAGCACTGATAGGCCGTATTCAATGCCCCCCATTGAATACAATGTGGCCGTATCCAATGGGCTAAGAAAAAGTTGTTTTTCCTTCATTAAATGGCTTCAATTAATAAAATAAACACAAATGCCAACTACATTGATACCGCTCCTGATGTAGTTCACTTGTGGGGGCTGGGGTGCATCCCACTCAGCCTGCGGCTTCGTGGGGTACTGCCCCAGCCCCCACTCATGAAATACAACAGTGACGGTATCAATGATGTTGGCATTTGTCTACGTATTGATGGTAACAGCATGTGATATGCAGAGTTGGCTCCTCCCCTCATTGAGGATGCCTACGTATGGAAGCTTCCGAAAACACAGCAGGTTCATGTACATTTTAACATAAGAATGAATAAAAAAAACTTGAATATCATGGTACTAGATATGCTGTCTTTTTAGGAAAGCACCTATATATTATATTAACTAAACTATGGTAGAGCTGTAATAATCACATTCAATGGAAGGTTGCTATGTCCTCTACTATTGTATGCATAGGCCAAAAAAAAGGTTTGTTTCAGGTCACCCGACTGACCCTATCAAAACAGGGCCGACCCTACGTTTTCGTATGCAATTTCGAAGAAATTTTTATATTTTGACCCTTTTTTGGTCAATTTTAGGGTCTTCAGAGAAGTGGGCTAGTACTTTCACGTTAAAGAAAAACTTAGAAAATGAAATCCCACTTACCATGCAACCCTACATTTTCTTGCCATGTTACCTGAAACACATCTTTTTTATTTGGGCCTTATTGGATATGTTTCTTTCTGCCTCGTCTTGGCCCCTGTTCATGTCTGTGGTTGACCCGTTTACAGCTTCATAGTGAGTTAATGCACATTGGTTGTCAAACCTGCATTCATGCATCATGCTGACACTTCAGGAGTGCATCAACCCGATAGAGTCGGAATGATGCTTTAGATGCAAGACTGCGTTCATGCATCATGGCAATAAAGGGAAGATTTCATTAAAGCAGTAAGCGGCCCTTAAAGGGTTAACACACTCTCCCTGTAGCATCATAATGGATTTGGCATCAGGACATGGGGTAGCCATATTTGGTCCTCATACATCTGCCAATGTAATTCTACTTATTCTGGAACCTGCTGCACCATCTACACTGAAATCTATATATAGGTTGAAAGGGTTAGTCAGAACTGACTATCCTAGGTTCGTCATAGGTGTGTTAGTCACAATGACAAAGTTACGTTCAAAAATGACTGAGGGGTCAGTCAGTATTGGCTACCTAGTTTCATCATTGATGTGTTGTATTTGTATACCACTAGTTGGTGCCACCTGTAAGATGCTATGATCACCACTCAGTGGCTCCCCCTGGAAATTAAAAGACTAAGACGGGTTGGTCAGCACTGACCAACCTAACAATATTAGCTTACCTAGGTCAGTTGTATAGGGAGCCAAAAAATGACTAACTAGGTTAGGCACTAGTGACTGAGAGATTGGTCATATAGGGAGCCCAGGAATATCAGTGTATGCCCAATGCCCGTTATGGCACCACTGCTAAAGGAGCTGACACAGCAAAAACATGCCTCTCATCTAGCACAGGATGTGAATTGATGCTTTTGATAAGCCCCGACCATTATGCAGTTATCAGTCTATGCCATTATCTCATTATCACTTAGTGTCGATCCAAGTGTAAAATAGCAGGCTGAGTGTTATAAACCCACGACCCCTCTTCAGCACCGATTGTGGGTCTCTAACAGGCCTACAATCTACCCAGTTCTGCAGGTGCTGGCAATTTGAAAGATCAATTCAGATTAGATTGTTGTTAGGCCAGTGTGGTTTGTGTATAGTATTGGCATGCACAAGGGAAATGTGGCCCCCGGCCAGTATAGTATCGCAGCATAACTGGTGAATCGAGCCAACAAAGAGCATATTGTGTGAGCAGGCCTGAGGGATATTGAGTCATGCCTTGGAGGAGGTGTGCTAAGTTTGTTATCATTGGGCCCCACTATTTTATTACATAAGCCTTTAATAGCTTTAACAATAGGCAGCAATGGGTCATACCTTGGTCTATGAATTTTCTTCTAGCTCAAAGATAAGGGTGCCAATCAGAATGTAGTGTGTCATAAAGTCTGAACTAACAGTGTCTTTTATTGTTTGAGCCGAGTATTTATAAACTGTTAATTAAGTTGTGCTGTTTTATCATGTTATTTTTTATATGTAATAATTAATAGATAGAATTACGTAACATGTTTAGATTCTACTGAAGTATATCGCTCTGAAATTGTATGTTAATCTAGGGCCAAATGAAATAAAAAGAGGCAATGGAGTGACTTTTGGTTGGAATAATTAAGAGAGGCCGAGTTTGTTTAATAGAAAGGACAAAATAAATTCTACTATGGACTCGAAAATGCTACGGAAGAATGATAAAGACACTGATATCAAAAACCAGCTCGTTGGTTCAAATAACGAGTAGAGCATTACAATAGAAATTAGCACGGCCATGGTACTGTAGCCAGTGTACTTAGTATTGTATAGATTTTCTCATCCTCCTGTTTCCTGTACTGTGCTGTTGACCCCTGTCCTGTCCTGCCCTGCTACCAGCCTTCATTCTCTCTTCCCCTGATAAACCATTCCTTCCATTCCCCTACCCTACCATATCCTATTGTTCTTCTCTATCATACTATTGACACTGTGCACCTATTACAGATGTCGTTCAGTATTGACCCTGTAGAACATGTCAAAACCCAATGATGACAGATCTGTCCAAATCTAATGATTACATCCTCCAGTGGACAGATTTAGCATCTAGAGACCGATAATCAATCCATGATACTTGAGTGTGTGCCAGAAGCGTCCTTGTATAAAGGTCCTAAGGTTACTGAAGGCTACCCCATGTTATGTTAGTATTATTATAACTTGCCTATAGCATGTATTCCACCAACGTCGGTTGGCCGAAATGTTGTCATCTGATAAAAGTCTATAATGTTAAACTTATGGGAGAATTTCATTTGACAGACAAAAATGACGGCCGATTCTGTCAGTGGAATACTCCCTTATAATAGTCCTAGTCATGAAGCACTGCGGATGCAGGCTAAAATGCATATTTGAATGCAATATGCCTGCTAGTGAAATACAGAACTCTGCTTGTACAGCCCCCTAGTGGAGAAAAGATGAACTAATAGTCAAAGGAATGGCTATTCCTGCAAAGGTTTCAAGATATGTCACTAACGTTTTAAAAGCAACACATTAAGGTGTCAAGCACAAGATATGGTTAATTTGGAAATTGAAGGTTTTTGAGACCTCATGGCCGTATTTTAGCATCTTGAGTATACCCATTGTTTAAATAGTTTCTTCAGTGACTCATCGTTATAACCAAAGCATTAAGGCACTATGTGGTCCTTAAAGATGGTAATAAGCTAATAGACTTCCCAAACCTTTTCTTTGAAATGGATATAATTTTAAGGTCAAGGGTTTTGTTATTATTTTAGCTGATATGCAGTGCTCAATGTTAAATATATTTGTCTATAATTGCATGATTTGATACAGAAAACTATGTTGCTCACTCACCTCATTGAGTCAGTGTCCCCCCCTATGTGAGCATACTGGGAACTAAGCTAATAGGGAAAGCACTGAGCCATGCAGTATAAACACATAGGGAGATTTAGTGTCGACCTACAGTAAAAAATATTGCACTGCGTGTGCTCATCTTATAGACTAAGACACTGCCAATGATTTTAAAAATTAGGGAAGAGGTAAGGGATAGGATATACGATAGGAATATGATAAGACTAAAAAATCTCCGAACATTTATCTGACACACCATCTTACAAGGGCTTATCTAGCTTACTAAACAAACTTAATCCCACACGTAGCACCCCATACATAACGATGCTTTTGACAAGCCCTCCACCATTAGGTAATTACCATGCAGCGTTAGCCATCATCCCATCATGACCATTGAATGTGGATTTAAGTGTAAAATAGCATGTTGTTTGAGTATTACAACTACCTGAAAATACCCTTCAGCACTGATTGTGGGGCTGGGGCAGGCCTATAATCTACTCTACTTTGCAGGTGCTGGCAATTGAAGGGATCAATGCAGTTGCAGCTTTTGTTGTTAGGCCAGTGTGATTTGTGTATAGTATTGGCATGCACAAGGGAAATGTGGCCCCCGGCCAGTAATATCACAGCGTAAGCTGGGTAATCGAGCCAACAAAGAGCATATAGTGTGAGCAGGCCTCGGGGGTGCTGAGTTATGGCATGGAGGAAGCGAGCTAAGATAATACATGGGCCTACCATTTATTTGGGGAAACCTCTACCTTTTACAATAGGCAGCACCGGCCACCACTTTGCTCAGTGGCTTTGCATTCACTATTGGGGTAGATTCACCCAAAGACGGACACACACCTCATGTCGGACATTTTAGCATTAAAAAGCATAATTTATCCTAAATCATTTGACCTTTTTATGGCCATTAAAATAACATTCAGGTGTTTTTCTAACCAACAAAGGAGATGGAACATCTTTAAACTAATCACATGCGTTTGTAAACAGGCTCTTAAGTGGGCCTATTTCAGTTTGAGGAGCTAATGTCCGATTTGTAAAATTACATGGTACCTTAAGTCGGACAGGAGTGTTGTCACACTAAATCTGGCCTTTTAATCTACACATAACCAATATATTATGAGCTGGACAGAAGGACATAGGTTTTATGACTTCAATAATACCAGAAACATATTTATTAAGAAAGAGAAACAATTATCTAAAGACCATCAAAAGATGTGATGTAATTATACCTTGAGCCGGACATATAATGCAATAATTCGTTGTTGGTTATGCTGTCCCAATACTCCTTTCTCCATAGGTATCCTGATGGTAGCTCTTGGCCTCACCCTGCCTTCTAATTACAGGTGGATGGTCTATTGGCATATTTATACCCGAAATAGCCGTATATGCTCCTTAACGTGTTGGCCAAAATTTTCAGAATGATATAAATACTTGTGTATTATGATAATGACATACTAGCAATACTCATGATAAGTTAGATACAATTTATATGAAAGCCATTATTAATCATGATATCATCATTTTATAAACTAGTGCTACATAATAAATATGGTATATATACATTTTGAATTGCATATATACTGTATGATATGCATGATCCAAATTAGTAGACCCCCATCCCTCCACACACACGTATACCAGGCCCAAAAAAAAAGGTTTGTTTCAGATCACCCGACAGACCCTATCAAAACAGGGCCGACCCTACTTTTTTTTATGCAATTTTGAAGAAATTTTACATTTATACATTTTTCGGGGGCAATTTTAGGTTACAAAAAATTGAATTTTCCCCCCATTTTAACACTTTTTTGGTATCATTGAGGGGCTGTAAGAAAAAAAAAAGTTTAAAAAAAAGATTCCGACCTACCGACCCTAGATTCTCATCCCATGTTACCTGAAACAAACCTTTTTTAAATTTGGCCCCATCAATATCACCACAGACATTGTGTTTGAGTGATTACATTAAGATCGACGCCAATCTAGAATAAAATTGCTCAGAAGCAATAGGCAATCATTTTGCATGCCACCCATCCTTCTTCCTATCCCCTAGGTGTCATGAAGTTTAATACATTGAAATAACACCTCTCTCACTCAGTCAAAAAAGGACAAGGGCAAAAAGATATAAATGCCACAGCTAATTCAATACTTGGCCACAGACTGCAAGGAAGACTCTCCTGATTATTCAAAGTGTCATTGGCATTTGCGGCACGTAATCAAATCAATTAGGGGGACCCATGGACGTTAATTAAGCAAGTAATTGATTGAAATCAATTGCTCATGCTGAGGAATACTAATGTTCTAAGATATGGGCTGTTTTCGAATATCGATCAATTTGTGGATCCAATAGGGTCTTAGTGACAACTGCCCGGAGGATACACAAATAGCATTATCTGACACTGTGCTATAATGGAGCTCATTGCTAGAGAGAATGGTTAGGCAATTAAAGTGGGTATATCCGAGGTGTGGGACTAAAAATTAATTTCCCTAATAATGAGTCAGAATGTTCATATTTGACATACCTCACTTTTTATCTATTCCATTCCTCCTCATTCCCTGTAATTTTGCTCATATTTCAATTTATTGCTCAATATATATATGGTCATTTTGGAATAAAATCTCCCTGCCCATGGATACCATTTTAATGTGCCCTAACCCATAAATAGAATTTGGTTAAAAATCGGATATACCCACTTCAACTATTCTGAGATGGCATGGAGCAGTTCTGAAATATGTTTAAATCATGTATTCATGGCGACATATTTTTTAGTCCTTTTGGGGAATGAAGTGAAGTAGGACAGAAGAATTGTGAGTAAGATTGCAAGTTGTTCTTTTCTGATGCATAATAGGAATCGGTGTAACGATGTCAATCCAGTACATCAAACATACACCAGCCCAATCGATGAATAGGTGAGTAGGGTAGATGCACCCGGAGTCGGACACATATCTTTAGACGGACACTTGATTTTGTGGTTATTCAAGCATTTTAAGCTCTTAACATGTGAACAATGGTAAAGTTTAGGTGTTATTCTTTCCAGAAAACAAAGACTAGAAGTCGACGAATTTGAGGTTAGTCATGTACACTACGACTCAGTCGTAGTGTACATGACTAACCTCAAATTTCGCCGTCCGTCTCAGGGTATGTATCCGACTTATAGTGAATCTGCACTATAGGCTGTGTTGTCACATGCAGTAGTTATCTTTAGACCCAACAATAGCTTCTGGAAGTACAGTAACTGTATCTGCCTAGTAACATCCCATTATGAAAGCCATCAACCAGCATGCAGCATCTAAATATAGGGAGTCTATATATATACGTTTCTATATTCTCAGTAGGCGTTATATGATGAGCTAGCTCAGTGACAGTGCAGTGACTTTCTTCCCTCAGTTGTAGCATGAACAGAGAGTCTACACAATATGCATAACAAAAGAAGTAGGAATCTTACAATTCTTTCATCCTACTTTACTTCATTCCCCAAAAGGACAAAAAAATATTCGTTTTGTCGCCATGAATACGTGATTTAAACATATTTCAGAACTGCTCCATACCATCTCAGAATAGTTAATTGCCTAACCATAACACTAGATAGTCCACACGATATGCATAATACTAGATGTCCACAGTAGGCAGTTACCTGTGAGAAGTTCTTTCTTGTAGACAGTATTAATGTAAGAAAGAATGATGAAAGCTCGTCTATTAGGGTTTCCCTTTTCAATTAGACACAGCCCATGATTGGTATTGAAATGTCATGTAAAATACTCTTTCTAGTCGCATCTAGACATTTTTAACATTATTACATGTCAAGACACACAATATATGTACACCTTGGTAAGGTTTATTTATGTTTTATCATGGTCAGAAAGGGTAGGGCAGTCAATAAATCCCAATCATGTACGACACCGACGTACATGATCGGTGTTGAAATGTCAATTAAAATTACCTAAATAGTCGCATCTAGATATTTCTTACATATTACACGTCAAGACACATCATATGTACATCTTGGTAGGTATTATTCATATTTTAACATGGTTAGAAAGGGTAGGGCAGTCAATAAATACTTCACTGATCATTTATGTCACCGATCATGTATGGTCGCAGATCATGTACGGCCAAATAATAGTTGCATCAGTCTGATGAGAGTGAGCCTGCACTATATATATTGACACCTAGAACATGATGCATTTTCCTCCACCATTCCCTGAAGTGCACCTGGCCATCGATCGTGGCACTACCTGTGCTAAGTTGAGAACCTTCAGTACAGGCCCTTGTCCACTAGGTGGAGCAGCTAACCAGGGGTTATGACGTCACAGGGCAGGCCACTATTGCTTCTGTCTGAAGTGGTTCCCATGACTTAGCCCTTCAGTGAGTAAGCCTAGTTACTGAGGGACAATGCTTTCCAGGGTAACACAGACTGAAGCAATCGCTATCCTGACTTAGGCCCCATCTAGAGGCAACTTAACAAAGCACCGGGGCTTGGACATGGCTGCACCCATGGCTTAACCCCTAGAAGCCCTATACACAAAGCACAGGCCCCACTGGCC
Organism: Harmothoe impar; assembly: GCA_947462335.1. Classification (NCBI taxonomy): domain Eukaryota; kingdom Metazoa; phylum Annelida; class Polychaeta; order Phyllodocida; family Polynoidae; genus Harmothoe; species Harmothoe impar. Next base: position 68,716,634 of record OX381715.1, on the reverse strand, counting down.
TGGTAGGCCCAGCAGGTAACAGCTTAGCGTCTTTTTTTCCATAGTCCAATCACTCAGAAGCATTTGCTATATTCTCTCGACAACTTTCTTTTATATTGGATTAGTATTATAAGTCCTCTACACCGAATCCACCTTTTTATAATATTATGCGAAATATTTTTTTAATTTGCAAGGGAAATTTATTCATTTATTAATTTAATGTGAAAAGAAGTTAGGGAAGGTGCACATGGCCTCACCCAGTGGACACAAAATTTAGTTCAAAATTGAATCAATGCTGAATCAACATTGATCCAACATTGACAACCAGTTATCAATGTTGCATTCAGTGTTCTGTGCCCACTGGTACAGCAGTCAGTACCTGCCAATGCAATGTTTCCAAACGTGCACTATCAGAATATGGGACAATATACCATGGGTAGTTGGCAGAAACCACTATATAGCAATGACCTTCTGAACAAGGGAATTCACAAGGGTGGTTGGCCAAGGTAGAATAGACCCTATTGTAGACAAGAGCAGAGATAGCCCCTGATGCCATCCCTTTCAACCCTACAACGTACAGGAGAGATCAATATTAAGTGTGGTCTTAATGATCCTTAACCACCAGTACATTAGGGAATCGATCCCAGACACTGTGCGGACATCACAGGACCCAGGGCCCTCTGTAGTGCCCTGGCCTGGTTATTGTAATTAGGAGCAGGGAGTGCATGAAGGACCTGATGGAGGTGTGAGGTCCTAGATTAATCCAGCCCATCTCGTCCATTCACTACTAATTTCAAAGTTGGAGTTAAGGAATTTAATCAACAGTTGAAAGAAAAGGTACTATTTCTTTTTAAGTTTGTAAATGATGCACTAAAAGACACACTTCCCACATAGATATTATTATATATATATATATATATATATATATCAACATGCGAAGGTCAAGTAAATATAGCAATTAAAAGTCTAATGCTACATATATATGCATGTCAACAAAGTGAGCCTAAAAATGTGCTGTGCCCATTTGGACCCTTGATAAAAGAACGATCATAGACCGACAATTGGTACTGATGATACTTGAGATCACTTAATCATGTTGATTATGCACCACATAGACGCCAGCCTGTACTCTAGGCCAAGGCCGAATCAAACGAAAGGGTCTGTATAAAGTCAGATTTTCACAAGAAGGCAAAGGAAATGCTACTTACTTTGTGCTTATTGAATGGGTAAATGGCCAAATAAACAGGTATATCATTCATACATTGACATCTAAAAGAAAGGGCGAGGAAGCATGGACTTGTGTGGCTGTTGTGTTAGTCCTGCACATGGAGGAAAGCAGCAGACATAATCAATACTATACAACCTGAAATAGAACCAATGGGCGGGGCAAAGTCACTGCAACAGTCTTATAAGGCAATCACTACCATTGTTTTTTTCACCAACAGTCGATAAAGGTCAAATCCCACAACAGGAAAAATGGGTGAGAAAGTGTTGATTATTGACATGAAAACAAAGGGCAACTGTTGCCAATATTGTAAATCGCAACACTTGTCCCATGATCTTATGCCTTGCCAAATCCCACTGGGGTCAATAATAAGCAAGCAAGTGTTGCCTACAGGACTTGTTAATGGATCTAGTTGAGGGGAGTTACTTCATGGTATGATTTGTCTTGATTATTTCCTCTCAACTAGCCTGAAGATATCTGGAGTGTCCCCCCTGTATAAACCAAATCTTTGGCATATTCTAATAAGCATTAACATATTTGAGCATAATTGGAGCAAAATATCTAAATGTTTTGATATCTTATTTATCATAATCACAAGACTTAGACAAGGGTTATAACCAACATGGGGCTTGTTTTAGCCAATATAACCAACCAATATTGGCTAAGTGATCAGGATTTCACAATAAACTACATTTTTCAGCCCTCATTCTCATTGTGGGATTTGACCTTAAGAGTAAAGAGCAGATGTGGAGCCACTGGTCGTATGTACTATGCATTCCATATCATAGAACCAATGCAAGTGTTGTGGGGGACCTTGAGCTTATTGGATAAGCAGTATGTGTTGGTCAATACACAGAGGCTGTTTATCAGCACCAGTGTGGTTTTATGACGCCTCCATCGATTGGACTAGTCAAAGGGCAGATGGCGAATGGCAGTTTGCAAATAAAGATGGTATATAAGCTAATAGACTTCCCAAATTTATTCTTCAAAATGGATTAAATTTTAATGTCAAAGGTTTTGTTATTATTTTAGCTGATATGCAGTGCTCAGTGTTAAATATATTTGTCTATAAATACATGATTTGAGATAGAAAACAATGTTGCTTACTCACCTCACTGACTCAGTGTCCCCCCTATGTGAGCATACCGGGACTATGCTAATAGGGAAAGCACTGAGCCATGCAGTATAAACATATAGTTTTAGTGTCGACCTACAGTAACAAATATTGCACTGCATGTGCTCATCTTATAGACTAAGACAGTGCCAATAATTTTAAAAGTTAGGGAAGATATATGGGATAGGATATACAATAGGAATATGATAATACTAAAAAATCTCCAAACATTTAGCTGACACACCATCTTTAAATAGGATACACTCTTTATATGTTGTGCTACCGATTAAACTTTCATCTGACATTGGAGAGATTTGAATTACACTGTGCAATGCATATATATATATATATATATATATATATATATATATATATATATATATATAGTTGTAGCATTAAACAGGCAGTCCAACACACCTTTACAGTCCATCATTCTACAGTCAGACTAGAAGCAACTATTTCACTAAAATGCAACCTACTCTTGAAACTCTCAGAAAAAAGTACAGACTAAGTAAAATAAGGTATTAGAAAAGGGGAGTTTATGATGACAGGTCATGGAATGACCCCCACCACCTCGCCGACCCCCAGCAGCGTGACCAATGACCAGGTATTAACATCACACCTACCATTTCACACACCTCTAGATCACTACTCTTCACCTTAAAACACCCCATGTACCCATCCCCTGCAGAATGTAGTCCCAGCCCCTTCATTTCAGCTCCCCCTCATCACTACCCTTCTCAACAACTCTCCTCTCGGTCCCAACATTTCCACCATGAATGCCCCAGGGCCGTGTCGATTCCGTCAATAGTGATGACTTGTTCCTACACAGTTCCAGCATGGCCCCCGGCCTTCTACTACTGCAAGGTCACTCTGCTCTGGCCTCAAGTGTAGACAATCTGAAAGTGAAAAGCACCCCCTAATAAAATCCCGCTGCTTTCCAGGTCAGACCGTCTAAAGCTGGTGGTCATAGAGGAATAGGGGAGGGGGTGAATCAGGAGTTAAGGGAGGGAAGTTCTCGGGTTGGTGCAGGTACGCCAGAAGGTAGTTCTGCGCATGTGCATGATTGATTTTCTGATAGGTAGCTGCAGGAACTTGAGAAGAGTTCTAACGACTTCTATTCAAAACTAAAATCCATATTGTGCATTTAGGTATTCTCACCATCTCAACCTTACCCCTGCACGAATCGCATCCTAAATATATTAAACCTACATTCAAAGTAAGCTTTCAGAATAAATATTCTAAAATAGTCCTCATGTGTCTGTGGCACGCAAAGCAGTGATCTGGGGAACTTAAGTTGATAAGGGAACTTGTGAGGGAAACCTATTGCGGTGGAGAATTAATCTAAACTTGATTGTTATCGCTTACAACACCCATTCCATTTACCTTAGAAAATGGGGAACTTTGCCTTCAGGGCACATACATATATAAATGGTGAATGCATTTGCCTAAAAGGGTTTTCACCCTGAGTGGGCTTTCAGCTTTTTCCCAATCAGTATCTCAGTGAATAATTGGGTTTGGTTTATGGACATGAAGTTCCACATCCATCTATTCCAGGAATTAATGATAAAATAATGTTGGCTGAAATAAAATGATGACATTTTTCTTTCCATCTGCGGCAATTGTCATTCCGTTCAGCGAAATGGCAGGCGCTTGATGAATGTTTCTAGCAGAATACTAATTACGGGATTTCAGTTTGTATTTAGTTCGGGTTGGCTTCACAAGACACTTCTTTATATCCCAGAAGGAGGCTAATCACCAGAAGCCTCAGGCCATTAATTAAAGCCAGGTTAATGAGCAAAATGAGCACCATGGGACTGTATGATGATCGATGATGTAACGTCTCAGTGAGAAATACATCCATTACTCCTACATGAAATAATTCACAGCCAAAAATGATTTTCTTATTTCAAGAAAATTAGATAGATAAACTGGCCTGGCGGACAATTGTCTAGTTTTAAGAAAAAATATTTTCTTAAAACTAGTTACTTGTCTGCCAGGCGAGTTTATTTATCTTATTTTCTTGAAATGAGAAAATTATTTTTGGCTGCGAAGGTATTTGAGGATCAAAAGTTATCATCTGAGAAGCAGACATTGACAGAAGATGATTTTTTAAATTTAGATCTGTATCTAAATTGACATGCTAGTAGTATAGGTCCTCATGAAGCCATCAGTGAGCCGGTGGTATTGTTTATTATCGGCCTGTATAGTCAATTTATGTAAATAATAATGCATAACATCTCAGACATTAACTTAGTTTATTATAGTAGTGTACGTTTACAAATTACATTAACAATGTTGGAACATTTCTTGAGACCGCCATTTCCTGATAGTAAATACACTTATATTTTATACTCACTATCCATTTATGTTTGTCTTTATTCCGTCAATTTAGATGATGTCAATGTAATGGAATTAACCACAAAAGCAACGATGTTATGCTGCTATGTATCAACATTTTAGCTACCATTCTGCATGGATAATTATATAGATCACAAGGTATACATGTACACCTTCCTCAAACACTTCATCCCATTCATTCTAACTGGTAAACATCACGCACAGTCATCGAAGGAAGGAAATTACCTCAAAGGCTACCCATCTGTTGTGACCTATGTCATCACTAACCCGGTCATGAGCTGTTCTGAGCAGTAGGAGAGGGGCTCACCAATCTGTGTCTCATGAGTTTGGGCCAATGTGAACGTCTATGACCGGGTGCAATCTATGACCGGGTCAAATCTATGACCGGCATGCCAGAGAAAGGCTCATTTGGGTCAGATTTACATTCACATTTTTAACAAAGTTTACTACAATATGTGATGCTAAATTAGGGTGGATGGCTGTGATTATTTCCCCTTCCTTTCGACCATGTATGTGTTTCAAATGAATGCTACTTATAAAGTGACGTCTATGACCTTAAAAGATGGACTTTTCTATCTTATATGTAGTAAAATAGAGATTTAATTATAGAAGCTATGAAAATAAAGTATCATAACGTCTCAATACATCCATTAACTTTTTTCAGGAAATTCTATGTACATCTGCCCTAAATAAACTGTTTTCTTCCATGCGGGTCATAGATTGCACCTGGTCATAGATTGCACCCAGTCATAGATTGCACCCAGTCATAGACATTCACATTGGCCCAAACTCATGAGACACAGCCCTCAACTGCTCAGCGCCGCCCGAGCTATTCATTCACTCAGCAGACAGTGGTAAACGGTGCCATTAAGTGGTAGCCTGCCTTACCCCTGCAGTCACCAGTAGATGGGGTGTTGAGCCATGCCTGGACGCACTCATGGTCTTGGTGGGACCCTTGATGTTCCATGTCAATTTTAAGAAATGACTATGTTGCATGTCTATGTCACTTAATAATGCCCATGTCCCATGGGGGTCCCATGTTGATTTTAAAAACTGTCCATGTCCAATGTCACTACCGTTTTGAGCCTCATGTCGCATATCACAAGGCCTCATGTCCCATGTCGATTTTAAGAAATGCCCATCTCGCCATATCGAATTTAGGGGTCTAGAGCCATCTTAGTCTATTTCCACCCAGGCCCTTCCAATGCCTCCCATTGCCCTCCCGTCCGTCTTGCTTGCATGCATACGCAAGGCACTTCTTGTAAAGTCCTTTTTTGTTTATTAATTCTATTGCTCAGTTGCTTTAGTTTAAAACGGTTTTTACCACTTTAAAATCAGTCGGCTTTCTCCCAGGATTGCAGCAGTGGCCTCTTTGACTGCTGTAAATGGTGGGACTTAATTAATTTAAATTAAATCACTTATTTACTCTGACATTTGAACGACCTATGGGTGTTTCCTTCTTTGGTGTCTGTGGTGACCATTGAGGCTGTGGACGGTGGGTTTCTTTGCCTGCCTGATTACACTCAGCAAACAAAAGAAGTAAAACATTTAATGGCACTCCCTGCACTCTCTTCCTGAGGAAATGCTTGATGCAATGATGTTTTTTTTGACAGAAGTAGAAAGGGGCTGGGAAGGGAAGAATGTTGAGAGCAAGAAGTACTACTGTAAAACCTTGCGTATAAGCCTAACTCGTGTATAAGCCACACCCTGACTTTGGGCCAATCCTATAAGCCGCACCAGCGATCTGGTTATGGTGACTTTAGTACTGTACTATGGGAGCAAAAACTCGCGTATAAGCCACCTGGACTCTGTGCCGATCCTATAAGCCGCACCAGCGATCTGATTTGCATACTAGCCGCGGCTTATACGCAAGGTTTTACGGTAGTAGCTAAAAGGGCTGAAGGCAGGGGAAACGTGGCAACACATAAATGCATGCAGGAGTAATCATGTACCGTACACATGCAGGCAGTGAGAAATAACCACATAGTTAGAGTGGGAATCTAATGATAATTTCTTATCATAGAACATTCCCAGATAAATCCTTGGTACTAAGAGGATGGAAAGCTATCCAGAAAAACAAAATGTACAGAGTGAGAGAATTAAGTGTACTGTATAAAATGGGAACCCTGAGAAGCCTCTAGAAAGACTGACAGGGAGATAGAGATATGGTGATGTTCTGGCGGTTTCCGTATACACTATAATCATGTCCCAGCTTCTGGGAGCCTTCATATTACCCATGATGCATTTGCTATGTTAGCACATGCGCAGTCAATCATGACCAGTCAGCCGGAAGTGGTCTACACCCGAGCAGCGTCTGTTCACATCACGGGACGCCGTGTGACGACAGCACAGCTTATCCAGGTCCAATCTGATAAAGCGGTGATGTGAGAACTATAGGGGAGAAAGCCGCCTCCCCACCAACTGTCTATAGTCCACTCAACCAAGCCAACAAAAATAAAAGCAAACGAAGAAAGGGGGAGGGGAGGAGAAAGAAGTGAATTGGCGATAGTCAGCCAAGTCGCTGCCTCCGATACTGATTATCCGCTTTTTAGTCACTGTAGATGCCAGGCTATCAGACGGCTGTGCCGGCAATTAGCACCACCCCCTCCTCCCTGTAGACAGCCCACCCATCAAGTCAGTCTGCTGTAGTGAGTGCTCACCAATCGCAGCCGGCCACAAGCCACCCTACCCCCATACCACCTCACCACACCCCCTTCTACACCCCCCCCACCACACACACACACACACGCAGCCACCACGCCAGCTTCAAACCATTTCTTGCCATGATGCATGAATGCAGCCCTGAGCAACTCCCCATGGCTGCATTCATGCATCATGCCGATCCTATCGGGTTGATACACTCCCGAAAGATTGGTATGACCCATACAACCCGGGTGCATGCATGTAAAAGGACGATAAAGAGCAATATGGATTAAAGCAGTATGCAGCCCTTAAAGGGCTAACAGAGCTTTACACATCCACTAGCCCCTTCACCGCGCTCACAGTCTCCTTACGTTCAATAGAAGCCAGAGGTACGTACGTCGATCAATGTGCCACCTCAACCCGGGCAAGAAAAAGGAAAGTAAAAAGCTTTGGGAATGTTTTGTTAGTGCCAGCATCAACATTTCCAACACACATTTCTTTCCCCTTCCCCCACGCTCGCCATACCTCTTCCAGCCTAGTGCGTGCCTCGACATGTCTACTGGATCCATAGTCTGCCTCTCCCCAGACCTCCCATTTATACTGCCCTATGCCTGATCCTTCTCACATGATGTTGGAAATGATAAACTAGTGACTGCCTGTATTTATGGATGGTCTTTATACCACTCTCTGTTTCTTCACCTTTGAACTTTATATTACTAATTGTGACTTGAGCTTCGAAAAGGTCTTTCACTGAGGCCAAAACAAACATGTTTGTTTCAGGTAATATGGCAAGAAAATGTAGGGTCGGTAGGTCGAATTTTTTTTTTTTAACTTACTAAGTACTAGCGCGCCTTTTTTTAAACTTATTAAGTACTAGCCCGCCTTTCCAAAGACCCTAAATTGACCCCAAAAAAGGTAAAAATACCAGTTTGATAAGGCCGATTTGTGATAACAGGACTATTGTCTCTGATATACCTTTTGTCAATAGTTTCTTGAAAATAAAGAATATCTTGTTCTAGTATTACACTGTTCACAGCCAGGCCAATACAGATTACCATAGATGGGCTGCGTGTTCTCCTTTAGATACTCCCCTCTCCCACCAGTCATCCAAGCTGTTACGTAGGAGAGAGAATTCTGTTCAGCCCAATAGTGCAAGTCTCCACCTCTTCACACCTTTAATATGGGGTACTTGTAACTACATATGAAATGGCATAAAACTAACATTATACATACAATAACTTATACAGTGAACAATACTGAATCAATAACCAGACTTGAAAATCAAGTTGTTGTATGAATACACCCATGTGTGCGTATTTGTCCCTTATACCCCATACTGGTATGGTACAGGAGCTGCTTCAACACCTAGCACCCCATACCCTAGTAGTACAGGCTTCACTTGTCCTGAGCTGCTCAGCGCGGTTCTCACGGCTGGTGGAGCAGCTCACTCTCCATGCGGAGCCGCTCAGCTGCCAACTCACCATTGTAAGTGGGAATGTCAGGGGTTGTCAGCAGGCACGGCCATTGTTACCGCTCATCCCTCGTTACTTTGGGCAATCCCCATGGAAGAGCTGATAGATCTACCTTTCATGGTCTTTGTCACTGGGCCTGATATCTGTCTACCCTTTCATTGTTAAAATGTGGACTTGAAATAGTCGTTCTTTAATGAAATTAAGGTGGCTGCCTTCAAGTTCAAAGATGCCTGGCACATGTGATGCGGGGTTCTCAGTGTAGTTATGATATAAAGTTCAATTAATTAGTGTGCCGCAGCAGTCTGCATGGTGACTTTGAACTTGAAGGCAGCCACCTTAATTTAACTAAGGGCTGGGCAGGGGTAGACCTGAAGTAGTAAGTGGTTGGCTTGGGTTGATGCAGGATGTGGAGTGGTTGGCATCGTTTGAGGGGAGGTCCTGATTTATAGGGTAAAGGTGGCCAGGTGTGGGCTGCCCATGTAATCCATTACGAGTGAGCGGCGGTGGACGTTGGCAGCACGACCATGCTCAGCTGATGCTGTGTGATGGATCATGTTGACATGTGCCGCATATGACGCCCTCTGTACCAGTAATGGGTGCTCCATGCTTGTGTGTACAAGCGGCTTATGAGGCCTTAAGGGAGTAGTCAATTTTTAACAACAGGGTGGTGGTGGGTTCGGGGGGGTCCACAAAATGTGGACCTCTCTGGGGGGGGGAGCAAAATAAATTTAACCTGCTTTGAGCCAAAAAGCCTGCACATTACTATGCTTCAAAGGGCCCGGGCGGGAGCTGATTTTCGACCCTAAGGGGGGGGTGAAAAAATTTTGACCCCCGGATGGGGGGGGGTTGTAAAAAGCCAACCACCCCCCCTGTTAAAAAATGACCACTCACTAAGCTGAGTCCTGTTTCAGCTCAGTTCCACTCTGCTTACAAAATTCACAGCTCAACCAGGCTTTGTTTGGCTTTGAATGAGCAATAGATTGTTAACTCAAATTGGGGATCTTTCAAATTGGTATGGCCGAATGCGATTCATTCCCACTACTTGGCGGACTATTGTTGGCACTACATAGTGTGCTATTGTCACAAAGAAGTATTCGGTTTGTATCATATTAAAGTGACATGGCCCGATGATTAGGGCTCAAAAATCAATTTCATTAAAAGTGTACAAGAATGTTCCCTATGGCCATACTTTATGTGCTTACTACTTTATTTAATCTTATTCCCTATAATTTAGTTTAGAATTCGACAAAAATCAGATTATAGCTGAATTTACTAATTTTGGAATGCACGCTGTTATTCCCTCATTGAAAATACACAGTAAAGTGCTATACTTGGGCCACATCTGAACCTCTAATTGGTCTCTTATTACCCATAGATGACACTAATTGGGCAATCTCCTCCAAATATGATATTGTACTAACATTTGAAACACATTTAAGCAGGATATAAAATATGAAAGAAATTGAACCATGCCACTTTGATAGTATTTCAATAACAAGGGAATAGACTGGCATGTTATTATGTGTTGAGCCAACCAGGCTGAACCTACTGTCGTCCACTACAGCATATGTACACAACATGGGCCAAGACTAGTCCACACTGATGCCCACAGTGCTAGACTTCGGAGATGCTCAATTTATCATCAAAAGATAATGCTACCCTATCCATGGTCCCCAGCCATTCCTGAGAGAGATGCTTCATATTACATGGTTCATTATAAAGTCCATTAAGCAGGGCTTGTGAGAGGTCTGCATGTATATTAGATGACACTGCCACAACCCCAGCTGCAGTTTGAGAACTGATTTCCTGCACTACGATCCGGCCGGATTTCCCACCTGTCACTTCAGGGGGTGATATCAGGTAAAGTGGTTGCTGCCGGAGACATGTATACACACTAGTTTTTGCCGTCCTATATGCATTATATTAAATTGATAGTAAGGGAACAATACATGAATAAGCATGCATGAGGGCTAGTTATCCATGGGTAAGGCACGAGATGCAGCCAAGTGCATAAGCCATGGATAACCAGCCTGAGTGCTGGTTTATTCATGTATTATTCCATATACCATAGTTTTAACATTTGAGACAAAAATCTGATTTATTTTGCCCTGTAAACTTGTGCTTATTATGTAAACACACTGTGTGACGTCACAGCAGTGTGGTTATACACTGTTAATGCACGTTGGTTATCCAGTTTAGGCACTGCTTTGAGTGCTTGACGTGGATAACCGTGGTATAATCAGGTATAGCATATACGGGACTAGCGCATCCTGGTACCTCAGGGAGTCGGGGGCTAGACCCCTATCTCCTTATCAGGCTAATCCCCTCCCTTCACACCTAGAACAAAGGTGCTGATAGGAAATTCACCCATGATGCACTGCTCTAGAGTCGGGGGCCTAACCACAATGCATTACTCTGAGCCAAGATGGCGGCCCCCATGGCCTAATGCGCTTGTCCCGTATAGTTATAGTGTGGGGTGACTTTTCAAAGTTATTTCACACCCTATGATGTCAAGTAATACATAATATTTGTCCCAGAAGGGTTCTGACAGTAAAAGACACTACAAAGAAAATAACTAAGCTGTCCTGTAAGACTACCTTAGCATGTATTTGAACTGAGTCAGCTATCCCTCTGTTATTCATAACAGGATATAAGTCAGAGTAATAGTTTGTTTATTAAGAAAGGGAGACCAGTAGTGGATAAGATCGACATTGGCTTGATTTGGCGTTGATTCCAGCTCTACATGGACTAACACTGTATGCATAGCCTGAGGTAATCTAATGCTTTATTTGATCCTGTTAAGCTGAATGCAATCAAGTACTCATTCAAACTTACAGGCCACCTAGGATGAACTCAAACCATGAGCAATAACAGAAGGCATGCACCATATTACCGGCACACGGGAGATGTTCACCACTACAGGTGAAAAATGTTTGAACATGGAGGATATCTACACCCTAAATATTGAACCCAGAAATACATTCTTTTATACCGTAAACTAGCAGTACATTCTACTGCATATGTACACTAATGATATAGTGTATATTGTAAAACAACAGTAGATATTACTGCTCGACTACATTTACTTGTAAGTGTTTCATAAAACAGGGAACGCCTTTATTGCCAATCTGTCAGTTTTCAGATATCGTTCTATTTATGATATTCGGTTCTGCCAAAATCAAATAACCATTCTAAAGATGACATATCATTAACCAAAAACCACTGTCAGTCAGCATTTTAAGTTCAATATCTTAGAGTAGAGTTTCCATGTGTGCTTTGCACAACTTTTGTCCATTAATATCGGCAAGGGTTATTAATTTTTTGAGAATGATAAAATAGCAGTAGTAGCACTGTATTCCCAACTTTATTAGACAGGATAATAGTCGCATGAATCCGAACACTGCCCATACAGAATTACTAATAGGACTACAAAAGCCAATTTCAATAATAACATTTGATACAGGTATTCACAATAAATCTTTTTTTAGTAACCATTGTCGAATGTGGTTGAATGTTCCTAGATCATTTGTGTATGGCCCTAAGGAAAAAGCCAACTTAAAATAGGTTTACAGTGATACTTGCACATATCAGTTCTGGCTTAATGGGATAGTATTCACAGAGAAAAGACGTAGAATCACTGTAACGCTTAAATGGGAGTCCAGCTCCAATCACTGAGGGTAACTCTCCCCACGACTCTAAAGTGACTCCTGATATCAGGGAGTCTAAGTGTACTGACTCCCTTTGCATAGAGTCAAACAGGAGTTAAGATGGGACGACACCATAAAAAAACAGGGGGGGAGGGCAAATCTGTTTGACACTATTATTGTAGGGAGTCAAAATGGGTTTTGCAAGGAGATCTTAACAGGTCCCTTCTCCTTGGTTTCTTCATTTACATCAATCTGAATGGTGGGAGAAATCAGAGATTTTATTTACTTGATCTCAGCCATCAAACTTATAATCCATGCATAGATGAAACTGTGAAATGCTTTAACATAAACATGTCCCCATAGAAATGGTGTCTATGCTTCTACTGTACCTTATATTGGTTTATTTCACATAATGAAATAGTATTTTCATGTACTTATTATCAGACATTCCTACAGTTAGCATGAGTATTACTAAGATCTGTCTCAATCAGATGAAGGGGGCCCTTTTAAAACCATTATGACAGGCACTGTTCTGAGAAGAACTCTACGAAGTATTTTGTGAGCTCAGAACTGGTTAGGTATTGAAAGTTTAAGTTTGAGAGTCAGGATAGTTTAGGAAGTTGGCTTCACATGACTACCTATGTAGTTGTGACTCCCCCATATGGAGTCCTCCAGTTCATGACTCTGTAAGACAGGAATCAATGTGCAGTTGGGAATCAATTAGCCATGACTCTCTCAGAACAGGAGTCATTATGGAGTTATTAAAGAGAGTCCCACTAATATTAGGGAGACACTTTAGAGTCGTGGGGACAGTTCTGATACCTCAGTGATTGGGGCTGGACTACCATAGTGATCCTACTTTTTCTCTCTGTGTAAGTATTTTGTTTGCATGACATTCTGTGAACATTTAGTATCTAATAAGCCAAATAAATCATAGCTTATGAGTGAAACCCATGAGCCAAACTTGACGATTGGTTCCAGTGTCACATTTTCCCCAAAAACGGCCAATCAAAAGAAATAGTACCAATGCACTAATATAATCATAAACAAGTGCTGTCTCAGCGAGTTGCTCCACCCTAGGGATCTGAGCAGTGACAGGGAAGACCCCAACTTCTCTAAAGGGTCTTAACCTCTGGGGAGATCCTCATAGACATCCCCCACTGTAGAGGTGACTCTGGTCCTGTCTGGAGGCTGAGTCTCCCCCCCCCCACCTGAGGCAGCACCTTCTCTGGGTGCATATGGGTGAAGACTAGGCAGGGCTGGGTTTTAGTTGTGCCTCCCCCATGCGGCTCACCAGGGGGAGGGTTATGCCTGTCATACTGGGGCGACAGGCAATCTATCAGGCAGACCCGCCTGTTGAAGGCTAACATGTGCTGATCGCTGTGGGAATGGGACTTCAGTGTTGTCCCTGACCCCCTGGGTCAGTACAGATTGTGGGCAGTGACCCCTTGTGGCTTCCCCCGAGGGTAAAAGTGGGTGGGAAGGGTAGTAGGGCTGTTTGTGGAGGGACGGTAGTCTATGCAAAAGACATTTACTTCTGGGTAGCTCCCTATCATCCTTCTATGTCAGCCCCACCCACCTACACCGGGGCAGATAGGAACCAGAGGCAACTGGGAGGGGTGATTTACAATTAAAGCAATGGCACCTGATTTAGAAATTTAGATGAAGTCATCTGTCCAGGAAACTTCATGCAGCCCACAGCATTTTGTATCCTGTCACTAACCCAAACAGAGACCTATCAACACCTATGTACTGTATATAAAACCTGTCTATAGATATGTGAGTAATAACGTCTACGGGTAATTTCATATATTTTTTACGGTCTGAGGACTCATCTAAGCTATTAGGGTCGGAAACTGATCCCAAAACCTTTTCTGTAACATCATCTTATTATATATCAGGACATTGTACACATTCATTCATTTGTAGTGTATTGCCCCATTAAGCTAGTATAGCCACTATTGTATAACCAGTATTAGATCACCTTGAGTAGTACTTACCCAATAAACAGATACATTTTAACAGTCTTTTCTAAATAATGAATAGCGTATTATAATGTTACTAGGAACATGGTAGGATAAGTTTATAACACAATCAATACAAAATATATAGCAATATTATTGATAAACCCTTTCAAACTATATGATCGAGAATAATGTATCCTAAGCCATATGCCATGTAAAACATACTGTTACATTCAACCTGGCAAACCAATCTACTTTTGTCAATATCTTATTCCAGAATATCGATCAGTCTTGTTTAAAAAAAAGTCAAGTCACGCAACATAAACCCGGCTCCATCACACCCACCTACATGTGTTAGGTATAGATATGATGCTAGGGCTGGGATCCATTTGTGCTCGTTGTTGTGGAAAGTTTAGAAGCAAACTCTATATAAGGCAAAAAAAAACAGGTTTGTTTCAGGTCACCTGACCGACCCTATCAAAACAGGGCTGACCCTACGTTTTTTATGCAATTTTGAATTTTCTTTCATATTTTTACCCTTCATTGGACAATTTTAGGGTATTTAAAAAAGTTGCCTAGTACATTCATGTCAAAAAAAGAAATTAAAAAAAAATATATAAAAAATCCAACCTACCATGCCCTACATTTTCCTTCCATATTACCTGAAACTAACTTCTTTTTTTTTTGCCTAATCCGGGTTCACCTCACCTTGGCTACATTTGGATGTTTAGATACATGTACTACAATGTGCATGCTACTAGACCTGTGTTCATTTTATAGTAAAGACACATCCTTCTATACAATGAACAGATCCAAATAGCACAATCAAAAGATGTAGACATAACGCTAACTACCTGGATAAAATGTGGGGTGTAGTTATTATGTTGCATGGCCATACCAGTTCACAGCCTACAATTTGGTGTATACATCTGTCACATGTCAGGGCCAAACTATCATTGATAAGAAAAAGCCTATCAAATCATTTTCAATGTACATTCCTGATATTTATTCTTCCTCATTAGCAGAAGGATAGTATAATGTTTATGGTACATACTAAGTAGAAGTGTTCCATGAGTGGGAAAACCAGAGGAATAAAATATACAAACCATAGCATTATCAATTATATATGTTAGGAACAATCAATAATCCTGTAGGAACCCTGAAAACCTTTATAGTGTTGAGGGGAAAGTGGATATCGTCTTTAAATTGCAAGAATAGAAAAGGACAAATCTAGGACAAGTCCCGCTGCTATTTCAGTCACCAGGTCCCCAAGGAGAAGGCAGTGAACTGAGGCAGCAATCAGATTATCGTTTATATCCATATAAATTTGGTAACACCCCTTGAGTGCCTGTCACTGGAGGCTATTAAAAGTTTACAGGCCTGGCAGTGCTGATGACACCTTGACTTTGGCTGGATGAAAGCCCCAGACGTCTCCCTTCTTACACGCTGCTCCCACTGCCTCACAGGCTCCCAGCACTGATTATCTGCCATATAAGGACACAAAGGAACCCATTTCCCTTTGAATATGCACCCCGTAGTTGGCTGCCACTGCCATTGTTGGCCATTGAGAGCTGCATAGAAGGTTTCTGTTAGAAGTCAGGACGGAGGGGTCTGTTTCTTGTATGTAGAAAAGTCACCATGCATATGGTTGTCAGGCATGGCTCCTGGCTGTGCAGTACACAACTTTATCAGTATATTGCAATTTCTTATGTAGGATAGTATAGTCGTTATGAATATTTACCATTATGTAATATACAAATTTAAGTAGCATATTTCCAGCATATTTTGCATATTGAATTTAATAGTATATGGACAATAGGCATACTGAGGTGAGTGGCATGAGAAAGAGAAAACATAAGAAGGGTACCGCAATAAAGGATTCTTTTTACAAGCACGTGTCAATCTTCATATTGATGTTCTAAAGCATGATATTTTGTGATATGGCAAACACCAACCAAGACATAACTATGCTATAATCAACATGGCAGAATTCTTTCTATGCCAACCACATTGGCCATAAATGCTATCGCAATTGGGCCATATCTCTTTTTAAAGATTTTGTTAAATTCACACTATGGACAAACAAAGGCTTGATTAATATATTATGTTGTAAAAGACCTTCAATCTAAATATAGCAAAACCTGTTACAAGATGTATATAATTATAGTTTAAATAAAGTAATTTACATACATATACCGTATTTGACGTAATAAGTGCCCTGGGCACTTATGAAATTATGTTTATTATGCGTTTAAGTTTTTTCCAAAATCGTGAAATTTCAGCCTCTGTTCTAGTCTAAAAATGCCCCAAAAAGGGGGGGTGCTTACTAGCAGGAAGGCGCTTATTACGTCAAATACGGTACAGACTTTTTCCCTGGCTTCGATATTGTAACCCTTATACCGAGAGGATTTTGTCCTCTTTTATGAAAATGTATGATATTATGGGTACTTTTTTATCATAATAGAGGGTTATGTAACTGCACAGCCTCAGGTCACAGTACAGGTCATATACTGTAATTTGTTATTACTCTAAAACCGTAACAGTTTTTTTAGAGTAATAACAAATTACAGTATATGACCTGTACTAGTCCATTACAAATTGCCCTCTGGAATGGATAGAAATATATAGCTGGAACAGTAATATCCACGTTCCTTCATCTATAATACAGGGGTTTGGTGAGAACACAGGGGACTACTAAATCAGAGCCTCTGAGGACAGGACTGTGTATGAACTTATCATGAAGCACACAATATCTATAGCTGCCAGGACGCTAGTGTATTGGGGAAAATCACACTGCATAACTCTCTGTCCTAAGGGGGATGGAAAGTCGCCGAAATTAAAGTGGCACAATCAGCGAGTGTATCCAACTCACAATTCTAGTACTGTTTTAGTCTACTACATGGTTAGGTGCGAGTGGTGAGAATGCCCCTTTAAGGGCTCCAGGTCAAAAAGCGTTTTTAGATCATGTTTACTATAGGGGAAGTTGTCCAAAAGATATTATTGTGCTAGGTTGAAAGTCGCCTGGAAAACAGCCCAGGTCGCCAGGTGGCTTGTGACCCATCTGCAGCCACAAAATGCATCCAGGTGGTTGTTTGAAATGGAGTTGCTGCGTGACTGTGACAATGTTTAAATCAGGATTTTTAGGTGGCATAATCATTATGCATATCCCACTCACAATTCTAGTACTGTTCTAGTCTACTATGTGGTTAAGTGGTGAGAATGCCCCTTTAAGGTCTGCAACAACGTTGGGTAAGAATTATCATTTCATCAGTTCACAATGTCACATTTCGGTGTCATAAACTAATATCTACATGGGGATTCAAGGGGGCCAATCTTGCAAGACAATCTAAAAGCAGTATTTGGCCTCCTTTAACTCTGATTGGTGATCTAGAGCCCCTGCCCCCCTTTACACTGTACTACTATATGGGCAATTGTTGACGACTTTCAAGTGCTGTAAATGTATTCCACATTGAAAATTTCCCCTAGTCAATCATCTAACAGAATGACATGGTTGAGCTCTGGACAGTCTGGAAAAGGGACATATTGGGAGTTTGTACCAGCATAATTATATATACGCATTCCAGCCTCAGTCGGATATCTAAGCAGTGACAGGGTGCAATGCCCCTTCTCAGAAGGGTCCTAGCCCCTGGAGAAATCCTAATAGACATACTCCACAAAGGTGGACCTCATCCCATCTGGAGTCCAAGCCTGCTTTGGGGAGGGAGCTCACCTTCCCTGCGGCAGAGATGGGTGAAGGTTGGGTGGAGGTGGGCTTTAGTCACCTCCTCTGTGGGTGAAGGCAGGAGGAGGGTTATGCCTGTCATACTTGGGCGACAGGCAATCTATCAGGCAGACCCGCCTGTTGAAGGCTAACATGTGCTGATCGCTGTGGGAATGGGACTTCAGTGTTGTCCCTGACCCCCTGGGTCAGTACAGATTGTGGGCAGTGACCCCTGGTGGCTTCCCCCGAGGGTAAAAGGGGTGGGAAGGGTAGTAGGGAGGTTTGTGGAGGGACGGTAGCCTATGCAAAAGATATTTACTTCTGGGTAGCTTCCTATCATCCTTCTATGCCAGCCCCACCCACCTCGACCGGGGCAGATACAAACCAGAGGCAACAGGGACGGGTGATTTCCAATTAAAGCAATGGCACCTCATTTAGAAATTTAGATGAAGTCATCGGTCCAGGAAACTTCATGCAGCCTGCAGCATTTTGTATCCTGTAACTAGTCCAAACAGAGACCTATCAACAGCTATGTACTGTATATAAAACCTGTATATAGATATGTGAGTAAGAATGTCAATGGGTAATTTCTTATCTTTTACAGTCTGAGGACTCATCTAAGCTATTAGGGTCGGAAACTGATCCCAAAACCTTTTCTGTAACATCATCTTATTATATATCAGGACATTATACACATTCATTCATTTGTAGTGTATTGTCCCATTAACCTAGTATGTATTTAATATTGTATAATCAGTATTAGATCACCTTGAGCAGTACCCAATAAACAGATAAAAGGCTTTTCTAAATGATGAATAGCATAGTCTAATGTAACTAGGAACATGGTAGGATAGTTTATAACACAATACAGAATATATAGCAATATTACTGATAAGCCCTTTCAGACTATATTATAGGGGATGAGATATCCCAAGCCATATGCCATGTAAAACATGCTGTTACATTCAACCTGGCAAAGCAATCTACTTTTGTCAATATCTGATTACAGAATATTGATCAGTCTTGTTTAAAAAAAAGTCAAGTCACGCAACATAAACCCGGCTCCATCACACCCACCTACATGTGTTGGGTATTCCGCATTAGCTAGATGATCACTGTACAGCGCCATTTTGTCTGGTACCAGTGCTCTTTCTTCTACCAACTATAGCAGCCAGCTGGTAAGCCGAAGCTGGTTCCTGTCATGTCCACAATTTGGAGTTTTAGGGGTCACAAACCTTTCTGTAATATGCCTCTATTGTGGGACCTTATGCCATGTGTTCAGATTGGGGGAGTGGTTAGGATACTGGCAATTCAATACAAAGGTCCTGACTTCGAAACCATACCTAGGTTATATGGTTCACACACAATTTTAAAATGCTTTTTGGGTCAGTCAAAATCATGATAGTATCCATTTTAGTTGTAAATTTCCTTAAACTGAAATGATTTTGTATACATCTTTAGTTGTTCTATGTGAATACTATTATCATTCCTCCCCAACTAGGAAAAAAACTAACAATGCAACCTTGGCATGGATTCGAAATCTGGACCTTTGTATTGAATTGCCAGTGCTCTAACCACTCCCCCAATCTGAACAGCTGACATTAGAACTACTCAACTATTACCCATTCGAAAAATGCTGACCCCTAAAACTGTGTATTTTGAACATGCAAGGAACTAGCTTAAGTTATAGGTCTCACAAGGTAGAATCACTGCAACTCGCTAGTGCGGAATAGATATGATGCTAGGGCTGGGATCCACTTGTTCTTGTTGTAGTGGGAAGTTTAGAAGTAAACTATATAATCCGGGTTCAGCTCATGTTGGCTACATTTGGATGTTTAGATATGAGGCAAAAATATAGAGGTGTGATTTCTTTTTATAAGTTGGCCTGAAAAGTACCCAGAAATTGACTCACAAACTTCAATGCTGACTCACGGAGGACCGCCTCAACTCGTGAACTATCAGATCGACCCTTAAATAGATCCAAAATTTGCATAAAAATTTCTAGGGTCGGCTTTGTGATGGTCAAACTATCATTGATAAGAATAAGCCTATCAACTCATTTTCATGAAATTCATGATATTTATTCTTCCTTATTAGCAGAAGGACAGCATGTATACTGAAGGTTTTTCCTTCAGTGGGAAAACCAGAAGAATACATATACAAACCATAGCACTATCAATCCTATAATATGCTAGGAACAATCTATTATCATGTAGGAACCCTAAAAACCTTTATAGTGTTTAGGGAAAAGTGGATATCACCTTTAAATTGTAAGAACAAAAAAGAACAAATCTACAACAAATCCCACCAGGTCCCCAAGGAGAAGGCAGTGAACTGAGGCAGCAATCAGATTATCGTTTATATCCACATAGATTTGGTAACACTCCTTGAGTGCTTGTCACTGGAGGCTGTTAAAAGTTTACAGGCCTGGCAGTGCTGATGACACCTTGACTTTGGCTGCATGAAAGCCCCAGACGGCTCCCTTCTTACACGCTGCTCCCACTGCCTCAGAGGCTCCCAGCACTGATTATCTGCCATATAAGGACACAAAGGAACCCCTTTCCCTTTGAATATTCCCCCCGTAGATGGCTGCCACTGCCATTGTTGGCCATTGAGAGCTGCATAGAAGGTTTCTGTTAGAAGTCAGGAAGGAGGGGTCTGTTTCTTGTCTGTAGAAAAGTCACCACGTACAGGGTTGTCAGACATGACTCCTGGTTGTGTATTACACAACAAATATATATCAGTATATTGCAATTTCTTATGTAGGATAATATTGTCGTAATGAATGTTTACCATTATACATGTAATATACAAATCCAAGTACCATATTTCCAGCATATTTTCCATATTGAATTTAATAGTATATAGACCAGAGGCATACTGGAGTGACTGGCGTGAGAGAGAGAAAACATAAACAGGGCACCACAATAAAGGATTCATTTTACAAGCATGTGTCAATCTTCATATTGGTGTTCTCAAGCATGGTGGTACATGTATGTATTTTGTGATATATCCTCCCCAAGGCAACACCAACCAAGACACTATGTCATAATCAACATGGCATATAGCTCTATGGGCCAACCACATTCGCCATATATCCTTAGGAGCGCCAGTGCTTTTTGTACTGGGACCCCCAGAACGTACTGATGTGGGGTGGAAAAATGGCCCTCCAAATGCCAGTGCTTTATGTCAGAGGGCCCCCAGAACGTACTGATGTGGGGTATAAAAATGGGGCTCCAAATGCCAGTGCTTTCTGTAATAGGGCTGCCAGAACGTAATATGTGTAATGGATTTTTCAAGTTTTTGGCTACCAGAACGTAATGATGTGTATTCAAGGACTGATTTCTCTCTTTATTTAATGTAAACTGTGATGCCCAATACACATAGTCCTACTCTGGTAGGTCTAGCTCCAAAAGGAAAACTCATTAAAACGTTTTGGCAGTTCTATAGAAAATTAACTTTCTTTTAATAAAGTCAAACCCTAATACACATAAGCCTACTATGGTGGGTATAGATGTAAAACCAAAACGTTTTGATACACTTTGGTAGTTCTGTTATAAAATGTAGGTAACATACTTTTTTTCAGTCTGATTAAGCCTTATAACGCATGGGTCCCCTATGGTAGGTCTAGTTCCACAATACACATTGGTACACTCTGGTATCTGTAGTGTAAAACCAAAACGTTTTAGAACGTTTTGGCACATCTGTAGATCATTAATTATATGGTCTGATTTATGTTCCAAATACACATTGGTACACTCTTGTATCTGCAGTAAAAAACTAAAACGTTTTAGCACTTCTGCAGATTATACATTATCTGGTCTGTTTTAAAATGATGGGGGGAATCAAGTCAAGTCAACCATAACCACTAGGGACCTGCTCATTATACTTTCTCTTATATGGTTCTTTGAAAAAGAATACTTCACTCAATCGACCTGTCACTTGCTACCAGCCTGGCATGCATGGTCCACAGCCCACACAGCAGGTAGCTCCGGCCGTCATTGGCCGTCATCAGGCCGTCACCATGGTTCTCCCTTTATCCCGTTCTCTCTTTATCCCGTTCGCCGTTTATACCGTTTGCCGTTTATCCCATTCTCCGTTTATCCCGTTTTCCCTTTATCCCTTTCTCCGTTTATCCCATTTTCCGTCTATTGGTTAAGTACATGTTGATGGAAAACAACCGTCTCTAAGGTCATGTGACTTTGCCTATCTTCCTGTTTTCTGTTTATCCTGTTCTTTGTTTATCCCATTCTCCATTTATCCCGTTCTCCCTTTATCCCGTTCTCCGTACATCCCATTCTCCATTCATCCCGTTCTCAATTCATCCCCTTCTCCGTTCATCCTGTTCTCCCTTTATCCCGTTCTCCCTTTATGGCTGTGTCTCACGACCTTGAGCGAATGTTTTTGTCTCTGATCGGGTGCCTTCTCTGACCGGGTGCCGTCTCTGACCTGGTGTCAGAAGGAAGTGTTTTTTTAATTTTTAACATATACTCATTTATATCATGATTTGTAAAAACTTTATGGCAGTTGTCATGTAACTATAATTAACCTCCTGCTGTTGGTAGAAGATAACTAAACTCCAAAATGACATCCGGTCAGAGACAGCACCCGGTCAGAGACGGCACCTAGTCAGAGACGGCACCCGGTCAGAGACAAAAACATTGGACCAAGGTCGTGAGACACAGCCTTATCCGTTCATCCCCTTCTCTGTTCATCCCCTTTCTCTGTTCATCCCCTTTCTCCATTCATCCGCTTCTCCCTTCTCAAGTCATGATCTGTTTATCCTGTTCTCTCTGTTCTCCCTTTATCCTGTTCTCCATTTATCCTGTTCTCCGTTCATCCCGCTCTCCGTTTATCACGTTTTCCATTTATTCTGTTCTACGTTCATCCCGTTCTCCCGCTCCCCATTTATCCCGTTCTCCCTTTCTCCCGTTGTCCATTTATCTCGTTGTCCATTTATCCCGAGCTCCGCATATCCCATTCTCCGTTTATCCACCTGTCTCCCCGCTCCCGGTAAAGGGAGCTGTTTGTACACCAGGAGTCTATGGGCAGTTTCAGCTCCGTAGGGCCATTATTTACCGAGTTACAAAAGAAAAAGACATTTTTTGGTATAATTTCTTTGAAACTCAATATTTTTTTGATTCTATTGTTTTTATTATAAAGGTAGAAGTTGGACTTTACTTATCTATTTGTTAAAATAGTTCTAGGGCCTTTCTTATATATATATATATATATATATATATATATATATATATATATATATATATATATATGCACTTTAAAAAAGGGGCATTTTCACCCAGGGTCGAACCTGGGACCTGTATCTATTGGTTAAGTATATGTTGATCAGAAATAACGGTCTCTAAGGTCATGTGACCTTGCCTATCTTCCTGTTCTCTGCTTATCCTGTTCTTTGTTTATCCCATACTCCGTTTATCCCGTTCTCTCTTTATCCCGTTCTCCGTTCATCACGTTCTCCATTCATCCCCTTCTCAATTCATCCCCTTTTCCGTTCATCCCGTTCTCCCTTTATCCTGTTCTCCCTTTATCCTATTCTCCCTTCATCACATTCTCCGTTTATTCTGTTCTCCGTTTATCCGGTTCTCCCCTTCTCCGTTCATCCCATTCTCTGTTTATCCACCCGTCTCCCCACTCCCGGTAAAGGGAGCTGTTTATACACCAGGAGAACAGGAAGATAGGCAAGGTCACATGACGTTAGAGACCGTTGTTTCCGATCAACATATACTTAACCAATAGATACAGGTCCCGGGTTCGACCCTGGGTGAAAACGCCCCATTTTTAAAGTGCATACATATATGAAAAAAAGGCCCTAGAATTATTCTAACGAATAAATAAGTAAAGTCCAACTTCTACCTTTATGATAAAAATAATAAAATTTAAAAAATAATTGAGTTTCAAAGAAATAATACCAAAAAATGTTTTTTCTTCTGTAACTCTGTAAATAATGGCCCTACAAAGCTGAAACTCTGCCCATAGACTCCTGGTGTAAAACAGCTCCCTTTACCGGGAGCGGGGAGACCGGTGGATAAATGGATAATGGGATGAACGGAGAACGGGATAAATGGAGAATGGGATAAATGGAAAACGGGATAAATGGAGAACAGGAGAAAGGGAGAACGGGATAAATGGAGAGCGGGAGAAAGGAAGTACCGGATAAACGGAGAACAGAATAAAAGGAGAAGGTGATAAACGGAGAACAGGATAAAGGGAGAATGGAGAGATCAGGATAAACAGATCACGAATTGAGAAGGGGATGAAAGGAGAAGGGGTTGAATGGAGAAAGGGGATGAACGGAGATGGGGATGAACAGATAAAGGGAAAACGGGATAAAGGGAGAACGGGCTAAAGGGAGAACGGGATGAAGGGAGAAGGGGATGAACAGAGAAGGGGATGAACAGATAAATGGAGAACGGGATAAAGGGAGAACGGGATAAAGGGAGAACGGATGAACAGAGAACGGGATGAAGGGAGAATGGGATAAACAGAGTATGGGATAAACAAAGAACAGGATAAACAGAGAACAGGAAGATAGGCAAGGTCACATGACCTTAGAGACAGTTGTTTCTGATCAACATATACTTAACCAATAGATACAGGTCCCAGGTTCGACCCTGGGTGAAAATGCCCCTTTTTTAAAGTACATATATACATATATATATATATATATATATATATATATATATATATATATATATATATAAAGGCCCTAGAATTATTTTAACGAATAGAAAAGTAAAGTCCAACTTCTACCTTTATAATAAAAATAATAAAATTAAAAATATATTGAGTTTCAAAGAAATTATACCAAAAAATGTCTTCTTCTGTAACTCGATAAATAATGGCCCTACGGAGCTGAAACTCTGCCCATAGACTCCTGGTATATAAACAGTTCCCTTTACCGGGAGCAGGGAGACTGGTGGACAAATGGAGAATGGGATAAATGGAGAATGGGATAAGTGGAGAATGGAGAAATTTGATGCATAATTAAGTCCAGCTGGGAAATGTCAGCAGGGCCTAGGGCACTTTGTAGTTGTGGTCCGTAGGGAAAACAACTTCCTTGTGAAACATAAGTGGAGAATGGGATAAATGGAGAACGGAATAAATGGAGAACGGGATAAATGGAGAAAGGGATGAAGGGAGAACGGGAGAAAGGGAGAACAGAATAAACGGAGAACATGATAAATGGAGAACGTGATAAATGGAGAATGGGATAAAGGGTGAACGGGATAAAGGGGGAACGGGATAAACCGAGAACGGATAAACGGAGAACCGGATAAATGGAGAACAGGAGAAAAGGATAAATGGAGAACAGGAGAAAGGGAGAAAGGGATTAATGGAGATTGGGAGAAAAGGAGAACGGGATAAAGGGAGATCAGAATAAA
The DNA here is from genome assembly GCA_947462335.1 of Harmothoe impar. Classification (NCBI taxonomy): domain Eukaryota; kingdom Metazoa; phylum Annelida; class Polychaeta; order Phyllodocida; family Polynoidae; genus Harmothoe; species Harmothoe impar. The sequence continues at coordinate 68,691,105 of OX381715.1, read as the reverse complement.
CGGAGAGCGGGACAAACAGAGAACGGGATAAATGGAAAACGGGCTAAACAGAGAACGGGATAAAGGTGGAATGGGATAAACAGAGAACGGGATAAACGGAGAGCGAGATAAAGGGAGAACGGATAAATGGAGAATGGGATAAACGGAGAACGGGATAAAGGGAGAACTGGGATAAATGGAGAACGGGATAAATGGAGAGCGGGAGAGGGGGAGAACGGGATAAACGTTGAACAGAATATCCCTGTTGGGCGCTATTTGCCAATTTGCGCAGAATGCCAATATTGGCGTTCTGCGCAGCGCAATTTGTAAATAGCGCAGGATCAGCCCAGCGCAGAACGCCAATCTGCGCGGAATACAAATATCAATGTCGCTGCAAGTACCTGTTTCATCTATAAGTTGTTATGGCGATTGACCCCTAATTTCTTTAGAATAAAGCACAAGAGCATTAAACTAAGGGGATTAAATATGTCCAACTTTAATACATAGCACAGAATTAGTAATCTTAATCCATATCAAATAACTTGATTAGAATCTCGCATCTATTTGTATACCGCGCACTGCTGATTGGCGTTCTGCGCCGATTGGCGAATAGCGCCCAACATCCCCTTTCTCCGTTCATCCCCTTCTCAGTTCATCCCCTGCTCCTTTTATCCCCTTCTCAATTCATGATCTGTTTATCCTGTTCTCTCCGTTCTCCCTTCATCCTGTTCTCCCTTTATCCTGTTCTCCCTTTATCCCGTTCTCCATTTATCATGTTCTCCGTTTTTTCTGTTCTCTGTTTATCCGGTTCTCCCGTTCTCCGTTCATCCCATACTCCGTTTATTCACCGGTCTCCCGGCTCCCGGTGAAGGGAGCTGTTTATACACCAGGAGTCTATGGGCAGTTTCAGCTCCGTAGGGCCATTATTTACCGAGTTACAAAAGAAAAGACATTTTTTGGTTTAAGCTGTAGCATACACCATGGATATCACTCTGCCATAACGTTCTAAAACGTTTTATCTTCAAAGTGTAGCATAAGAACACCATGGATATCACTCTGCCATAACGTTCTAAAACGTTTTACCTTCAAGCTGTAGCATGAGAACACCAGAGACTTCACTCTGCCATAACGTTCTAAAACGTTTTACTTCTAAGTTGTAGTGTAAAAAACGTATCAAAACGTTTTAATACTATCCTGTGCATATCGCAGGCAGAAGTGCCAAGTCCTGATAATGTGTATTTGGAAAGAATGCTAATTAGCTTGAAATTCATGATATCATATGGTGTAACTGATAAAATCTTTAGATGATGCTCAACTAGAAGCATTTAACTATACTGACAACTCTAGATAATTTAAATCGAGCTATAATATCATCACAAGATTTACTACTTTATCTACCATGTTATTTCAAATATTGCAAAATTAGGATATAATCGATTTTCATGGTCAATTAGTACTAATAAAGCATTAAGTTATAAAGTATATGAAGGCAGTAGTCATAATACTTTTTATCATACATTTACATTATAAAAGAAATATTAACAATCTAGTTAAATCTAGGCCTTATATATTGCATGGAAATCCTTGAAATATGTGAAAACCACTGGCATTTGGGGCCATCATCCAGCCAGATTCCTGGCTTTTGGAGGGCCCATTTTACACCCCACATCAGTACGTTCTGGGGGTCCCCTGACATAAAGCACTGGCGTTTTGAGGGCTATTTTTACACCCCACATCAGTACGTTCTGGGGGTCCCCTGACATAAAGCACTGGCGTTTGGAGGGCCGTTTTTACACCCCACATCAGTACGCTATGGTTGTGCTAAGGATATATGCGATCGCAATTGGGCCATATCTCTTTTTAAAGATTTTAAAATATTCACACTACTGATGAATAAAAGCTTGACTGATATACTGTATTGTAAAATACCTTCAATCTGAATATAGCAAAACCTACTATATAGTTTTAATAAAGTAATTTACATACATACAGACTTTTTTCCCTGGCTTCGATATTGTAACCCTTGTACTGAGAGGAGTCTGTCCTCTTTTATGAAAATGTAGGCCCTATAATGTTATGGGTACCTTTCTATCACAATAGAGGGTAATATAACTGTTTTTAGAGTAACAACAAATTACAGTATAGCCAGTGCTAGGCCATTACAAATTGCCCTCCAAAATGGATAGAAATATTTAGCTGGAGCAGTAATATCCACGTTCCTTCATCTATAATACAGGGGCTTGGTGAGAACATAGGGGACTACTAAATCAGAGCCTCTGAGTACAGGACTGTGTATGAACTCATCATAAAGCACACAATATCTATAGCTGCCCGCACGCTAGTGTATAGGGGGAAATCATGCTGCATAACTTTTCGTCCTGAGGGAGTGTTCATTTATTATTTACAGGGAGGGGCGTAAAAATTTCCGACCCCTCCTGAGGGGGGGGCATAAAACATTTTCATAATGTAAGCCCCTTTTTTGCAAAAAAAGCCCGCGCATTACTATAGTTCAAAGGGGGGGGCGCGAAACATTCCATGTGCTCTCGAGGGGGGGGGGGGGGCTTAAAAAATATCACCACCCCCCTGTAATTAATAAATGAACACTCCCTAAGGGCAATGGAAAGTGAGGGTTGCATCTACAGCAACAAAGTGCATCCAGGTGGTGGTTTGGAATGGAGTTGCCGATGTATAAATCAGGGTGTGATGATCTGCAACAATGTTGGGTTAAATTATGTCCGGTTCACAATGTAAGATTTCAGGGTCATAAACCTATATCTATAGGGGATTCAAGAGGGCCAATAGTGCAAGACAATCTAAAAGCAGTATTTGGCCTCCTTTAACTCTGATTCCAAGGGGATCTAGAGCCCCTGCTTTACCTTTACACTACCATATGGGCAATTGTTTGCAACTTTGAAGTCCTGTAAATGAATTTCACATTGAAACTTTTCTCTACTCAACCATCTAACAGAATGAAATGGTTGAGCTCTGGACAATCTGGAAAAGGGACATGTTGGGAGTTTGTACCAGCATAATTATATACACATTCCTGCCCCAGTCGGATATCTAAGCAGTGACAGGGTGCAATGCCCCTTCTGTGAAGGTCCTAGCCCCTGGAGAAATCCTAACAGACATCCTCCACAAAGGTGGACCTCATCCCATCTAGAGTCCAAGCCTGCTTTGCCGCTGGGAGCTCAGCTGGATGTGTCTCATGAGATCAGGCCAATGTGCATGTCTTTGACCAGATGCCATCTTTGACTGGGTGCCATCTTTGACTGGGTGCCATCTTTGACCGGGTGCCATCTTTGACTGGGTGCCATCTTTTACTGACCACCATAAAAAAAAGGGTTTAAGATAAACAAAAAGTCTTTGATATGTAAAGGATAAAAAAAAAAATGGCGGTGGTTATATCTCCTAAATAATTGTACCTGCCCTGAATAAACCGTTTTCTGTCAGGTCAAAGATGGCACCCAGTCGAAGATGGCACCCAGTCGAAGATGGCACCCAGTCGAAGATGACACCCAGTCAAACATGGCACCCAGTCAAACATGGCACCCAGTCAAACATGGCACCCAGTCAAATATGGCACCCAGTCAAAGACATTCACATTGGCCCGATCTCATGAGACACAGCCACCTTCTCTGTGGCAGAGATGGGTGAAGGTTGGGTGGAGGTGGGCTTTAGTCGTGCCTCCTCTGTGGGTTAAGGCAGGAGGAGGGTTCTGCCTGTCATACTGGTGTGACAGGCAATCTATCAGCCAGACCCGCCTGTTGAAGGCTAACATGTGCTGATCGCTGTGGGAATGGGACTTCAGTGTTGTACCTGACCCCCTGGGTAGGTACAGATTGTGGGCAGTGACCCCTGAAGGTAGGCAGCAGGCAGAGGGGTAGTAGGGTGGTTTGTGGAGGGACGGTAGCCAATACACAAACCAATCCTCCAAGGGAGCTACCTCATCACCCCGCTATGTCAGCCCCACCCACCTACACTGGGGCAGATACAAACCAGAGGCAACCAGGAGGGGTGATTTCCAATTAAAGCCATGGCACCTGATTTAGAGGAAGTCATATCTCCAGCAACGATAATGGAGTATTTGGGACCCTGCACCAGACAAAACAGAGGCCCATAGATATGTGAGAAATTGTGTCTACTAGCTATGTCTTGCTTAAACCAATGGCGACGTCCAATCCTGTGAGCCTACACAATACAATATTAATATTGTAGTATAGAACATGCTCATGCCACACTGGTCTGGGTCAATACAGACATGCTATAGTAAACATTGTAAATATTTAGTTACAGTTAGTGAAGGTAAACAGTAGAATTTACTGTGCTTTTACAATTATACTGTAAAGTTACAATATATACAATATGTTGCTGTTTAATTACAGTAGATGTTAATGTAAACCTAAACTAACACTGTATGGTGTACCTCACTATGCATTGACCTATCACATCATTCATTCCATTACCTGTGATGCTTTCACTTGTGTCTAAAACAGGCAGTACCAAACCGCTGGAGCCATCCTGTAGGTCAATGTGGCTAAACCTAATTGGTTGAACCATGATCCTTTTTTTAAAAATTATTGGCTGGCTATAAAAGCCCATCCGAATAGAAAGCTCCATAATGTTGTCAGTAATATGATTATATATTGTGTCACCATAATATTACTGACAGGTCATTACCAACATAGGATCAGGAATATTTTGTAACAGAGGCTATACAACCAACTGCTACATTCAATCAGTGACAGCTATGCATTTCTCTCAATATCATTTTACAGAATACAGATCAGTGTTGTTTTTAAATGCCAAGTCACGCAGGATAAAACTAATTTCATCACGCCCACCTACATGCTGTTAGGTATAGATATCACAGCAGTTAAACATCCACGATAAGAAAAGCTCTATACTGTGTCTCCTGAGATCGGGCCAATGGAAACGTCTTTGACCGGGTGCCAGCTTTTACCGGCCACCATAAAATAAAAAAAAATTTAAGACAATAAATTTCTTCTTTGATATGTAAGGGATGAATGCTGGCACCCGGTCAAAGATGTCAGCCGCTCAAAGCTGGCACCCGGTCAAAGACGTTTCAATTGGCCTGATCTCATGAGACACAGCCTCTACGGTGCAGCCCATGGCTATTCCAGCCAACACATACCCTAGAGAAACCAAGCAGACTAAGACATTCAGATTATCAGTTATATCCATATTTGGCAATATCCCTTGGGTGAATGTCACTGGAGTCTATTATAGGTGTACTGCTTTATGGGCCATGTAATGCTTATGACACATTGACTTAGGCTGCCTGAAAACCCAAGCAACTCCTATCTCCACAGGTTTTAACAAGATCTCAGCTTGGCGAGTGTGTAAGCTACATTAGGTAACATGGGAAGGTGTGCAACCTGAAGTCCACCCTGGTCTCAGGACGTGACAATTAGACTAGTGCAGACCAGTAGTGTCCACAACATGCACTAGGGTATGCATTAGCACCATCTAGTGCATGTCGTGGACACTACTGGTCTGTACTAGTCTAATTGTCACGTCCTTAGACCAGGGTAGACTTCTAGATGCACACCTTCCCATGTTACCCAAAATAGCCCACACACTCGCCAAGCTGAGATCTTGTTAAAACCTGTGCCTGTGCTCTGATTATCTGCCATAGAGCAACACAAAGCGGCCTATTTTCCCTTTGAATATTCCCCCCATAGATGGCTGCCACCTGGCACCATTGTTGGCCATTGAGAGCTGCACAGAAGGTTTCTGTTAGAAGTCAGGAAGGAGTCTGTGAGTAGTCTGTAGACATGTCACCCTGCACCGGGCTGTCACACACTGCCTGTATGTGGCTGTATAAGGCACATTGTGGCTGTAGTACACAACGGCCGCTTATATTCTTGTAAATGACACTAAGTAAGTAAAATACATCGCTTTTTAGGCATAATATTATTTAATCAAGGAAACTTAATTAGCACCAGGGAGCATTTGAATTAGTTTATGTATCTTTAGTATTTAAGAGTTAATTCCGTCATACATTTGGAACTTTGGGTTAGGCCTAACAAAAAAATAACCTGTGTTCCGGTAACATGGGCAAAAAAAAATAGGCTAGGTCGGTCAATCTTTTCTTTTTTTTAGGAATTCTTTTCAGGATCATGAGGTGAGATGTGAGGGAGAATCTCATTCATGGAGTGTTAATTTGATAGTGTAGAACCAATACTTGCCCAATTAAGCCATTATCAGTTGAGTTTTTGTTATATAAAGAATGTCCTCCCTTCTAATCTTTAAACTGATGACAATTCGGATAGCTGAGGGCCAGTCATGCTATCCTCTTTGGTGATAACCTACATTAGGGAAAACCTAAAAATAATATCCAAAAAGATTAGGGTCAGGCCAAAATGATAGGGTCGGTCGGGTTACCGGAACACAGGTTATTTTTTGTTAGGCCTTATGTTTAGTTTAAAGCACAGATTCCATCGAGGCAGATAATAACCAATTGCAATTTGCAGATTGGAGATTATCAGAAGTTCTATTATGTACATGTATGTATGTATGTATGTATGTATATATTTTCATCAATGTTGAAACGGGTCCTGATCATCATGATTCTTTAATTGACTTTGTATGAGCACCCGCTTGGGAATGGCGGGGGGGGGGGGGGTGGGGGTATGCATGTACAATGTACATTATCATTGTTGACCTGAGACATCAGTCTTCTCATCATTTGAATTTCCTATTTTGTGAAGGCCTTACCCCTTTATAAATTAAGTTTGCTTTAATTAGTCTTTTTTTGTGTGTGTGTGCTTTAGTGTGTGCCATCATACCTGCTGCTCATTGGCCATCGTACACTCAGTACACTCAAAAAGCAAACTAGTCTCCAGACTCTTCCAAGTGACGGTGATAAAATAAACAAGTCAAAAGCTCGTCTAAGTGACAAGGAAGCAGGTCTTCTAGCTGGAGATAGAAGACCCACTAGGCATGTGCCAGCCCAAAACCAGACATTTGCCAGCTCGAGATTCTATTTGTGGGATGGTAACCTGATAGGTTTGACAACTTCTGACTCGTTTATTTTATGATAGTCACTCTGATGAGTCTAGAGACAAGTTTACTTTTTCAGTGTAAGACTGGCAATTTACTGGGTCGGTGCAAGTCCTCCTGCTCCTTTTAAATGTGAGGACAAATTGGAATCTCAACCTGAAGTAATAGAAGATCTCCAATTAGGGAGGGCGTCTAGAATATCCCGCAGATTGAACACTTCTTGGGCCGCTACTCATCAAGGTATCCCCCTGCATCTCACCGTGCTCCCACGACAAATAGGAGACATTTCAAGCTGATTGCTATGGTATAAATTGTAATGCTTACTCGGCACCTTTCGTCTGTTTCACTTAAATTGGAAAAGGTTTGTTTGTGTTCATGATCGTAAGGGTTCAATAGAGGCAACTAAGCCTAGCTGCAATAATTTCTCTTGATAAACAATTCCTGTGTTCGGGAACGTTCAAAAATAACATCACAAGCCAGGCGCAATTTCTGAACTGCTTATAATATATTCCATATATAGACTGATGTACTTGTTAGTTATAAAGAATCCTATGTATGGTGGGCTTCAATCCAAATGATAACATTTCTGGTATAATGTATACATTTAATGATGTGTAAGTAGATCCAGTTGATCTAAATCATTTCCACTTTTGAGAGATTATGGCAAAGAGTACCCCACCACAAACCCATACTCCACCAGGCTTTAAAGCCCCAGCTCCCCTATAAAAAGGCCTGAGTACCTGTCCTGACTGCGCCCTGACTGTCGGTGGAGGGGTACCGAGACCTGCGGGTTTAAGCAGAGGGAGCGGATACTGTAGTTGCACAATGTGAACAATTATGGCACCATTTACTCCCAGAGTCACGTGACAACACAGGGGTACATGCGTGCCTGGAGGGGAAAAAAAGGAAACCATTGAGGTTTTTTGTGCAGCACACACAAACACTACGCCACCAGATCATGCTCATGACAAATGCACCCTGTCACCCTCACATTAACCTGATAGGGCAAACTGTACTGCACTATGCCCCGAACACACGCACCTGTCTCATATTGTTTTACATATTACAAACACAATTACAAATCCCCTGTTATTGCTCACTGTGGAGCCAGGCCCTGTCTGGGTGAGTCAGTGTGATGCTGTTGCATCATGGGATGGGTCATTATTTATGGATTGGTAGGCAGCTGGCAGGGCTAGAGGACTAGACCTGCACGCCACCTAGTGGGACTAACCCACAACACAGGGGGCGCCCCAGCCTCTGATTGGCTGACTGATTTGTGTACACAGCCACTCTCCGAGTGTAATGCCTCCAATGGGGGTATAGATTAGGGGGGGGGGGTCCCCATTTCGCATGTCAATTTTAAGAAATGGCCATGTCACATGCTTATGTCACTTAATAATGCTCATGTCCCATTTCGAGTTTAGGATGTCACTATCTTTTTAAAGATGGTATTTAAACTAATAGACTTCGCAAACTTTTTCCTCAATAGGGATATCACTTCAATGACATGGGTTCCATTATCATTTTAGCTGATAAACAGCGCAAAATATTTGTCTATTAATACATAATTTGAGATTGATAACAATGTACCTGATTTACCTTACTGACTCAGGCACTCCCCAAGGAGAGTATAGGGGGAACTAATCTGATAGAGAATGCACTGAGCCATGCAGTATCAACACATAGGGAGTTTTAGTGTCGACCAACATCAAAAATGACTGCATTACATGTGTTAATCTTATGGATTTAGACTCTGCCAATTCTTTCAAAATTTAGGGAGTATGTCTAGGACAAGATATGCAATAGTAATATGGCATGATTAAAAAGTCACCGAATTTTAGCTGACACACCATTTTTATGCCTCATGCCACATGTGACTGGGCCTCATGTCGAATGTCAATTTTTAGAAAAGGCCATGTACCCGTGGCGAATTAAGGGGTCTAGTGGGAGGAGGGGGGGGGGGGAAATGGTACTACTTGTCGAAACTGTTATTTGTGCATTCCTTAAAATAAATGAATCAGTGAATTGTTGTAAATAATTATGGATATCTATAAAGCATGGTGTAGGTAAGAGTTGAGGGTGATCCGCTGTGTATGACAGAGATAAAATTACACTCTCCCTCCACTTTTATCCCTCTCAAATAAGACTCTGCCAAAAGGCCCGGACCCTCTGAACTCTTCTGTAAAATAAGGTTTAAAAACAGTACTACTCATCTGCTCTCCTATAGCCATCTCACATTGACATTTTAATATCCAAAAAGAGTTCCCAGGAATATATCCAATTTCGACCATCAAAACATGATCTATGCTTTTGAAATTTTGAACAGCTGTTCTCCATATCTTCCCCCACATATCTGAATCGAATCATAGGTGTTTAAATGCATATCTCAAAAGCATGGCGTGGGTAAGTTTTCGTGGTGATCCGCCGCATTTTGACAGAGAAGGAAGTAGTGCCGCAGAAACGTATGGAAGAATCTGCAGGGAGATTGATAAAATTAGTGCCTTCAGTATAAGCGTATGAAACCGAGGGCAGGGGGATTGGTGAAAAGCAGCCTAGTACTAGTAGCCTCACCAATTGCGGCCTCTTATCAGTTGGATGGCCGCTGGTAGTGTTATGACTACTAGGCACGGGCCACATTTTTGGTCACCACATGGAGTTCTCTGTATGTATTTATGCAAAAATGTGCATCACATTGCGTCATAAAGCCATTAGAACCTCTCACTCAATTAGAGGATACATATAGCTTTTGTTTAGTGTATCCTATTTAAAAGTCGGATGCTGCAAACTAGGAATATTAATAGGGTAAAAAAAACTTTCATGGAATTTCAGGAAGTATTCAGAATATTTACCCCGCACCCATTCTCTACTAGACACATCATATAGAGGGGAAACGTGGCTTTCTGTCAATACATACATTGTCTACCTAACTTGTTGTTAAGTGCCGCGGATTTTGACTTTAGTGAACCCCCACCCACATATTTAGCTGTATTTACGCACACCTCCCTTAGCTACGGTCCCAGGAGGGTACCTGGGTGGATGTGCACCCCTGGTACCCCAGGGGGAGGCGGGGGGCTACGGCAGGGAAAGCCATGAATGCTGTACCCACAGTGACACCTTTGGAGTGGGGGGAGGGGGGGGGGGGTCCATGCTGTGGGTGTTTCTTTATGGGAATGTCCTCCAATAGATTCCCTTTTTTTCAGATGAATAATCTTGCTTTCTGTCGGTTCTAGACATGATAGACACATAGTTAAAACAGTTTTATCATCCAAACGGCATGGAGCATCAGTACAAGTAAGAATTATAGCGAAATGATATTTTAAAAATTTCTCTGTGGTGATGCTACTACTAGTAGCAAAAGAAACAGCTAAAATTGGTATATATGGAATAGTCGGGTATTCAATGTGCAAAATGGTAATAGTTCATTCAATTCGGATTACAATATAAAGTCTGGTGTAATTTGAATCCCTACTTATAACAGGATAGTTCATAGCAGAATATTGCCTTAATAGTTTATGCTCTATAGAAATTACTATACCGAATATTTTAACAGCTCATGGAATATCACAAAAAGGGTTATGGTAGTTTCTAGTGTGACCTACAACCCGTGTCTGGCATATTTCTAACTTTGCCCTCAATTTACCGCATCTGCCCTTTACTAGGCGAACCAATACATCATCCATAAAAGTCAGTCATTGTCACGCATCCTCCCATAACCTTTATGGACATTACTCATCATAATGGGTAAAGGGACATGACAGGAGTTGAACGTGCATTGGAAACCCCCTTATGAGATCTATGATGAATGGAGTAAAAGTGGGGTCAGAATGGGCTAAAAGTGGTGTCAGAATGGGCTAAGAGGGGCTAAAAGTGGGGTCAGAATGGGCTAAGAGTGGGGTCAGAATGGGCTAAAACTGGGGTCAGAATGGGCTAAAACTGGGGTCAGAATGGGCTAAAACTGGGGTCAGAATGGGCTAAAACTGGGGTCAGAATGGGCTAAAACCTGGGTCAGAATGGGCTAAAAGTGGGGTCACTTACAAGTTGACTTTATAACAAGAAGTGTGGATAATATTCCGAATGGACTCAGACTGTGGCCTAATGATACCTGTGACATAATAGCATACAATGGGTTATGTACAACAAAGGTTGCTGCACCATGTTTGGAAGAAATTATGCTGACACACCAATATTATAAATATAGTTACAATCACATGCAGCTGTTACACGCGACATAAGGCATATGATATCCTCTTACCATACTCGATGAGCATAACCATTGTTGAATGAAATTCTTTGGTCCATTGACATTTATAGAATTACCTGATATATATATGTGACAGTACCTTGCTGAGGCCTTGTAAGTACTCATCATTCTAAGGGGATTTGGCTGTACAGAAAATCCTCATTAGTCATCTTTGTCGTCAAGCCGATATCATATACCTTTTCAGACATTCAAAGTTTGAATCCATAATTAGTAGACAGGTCATTTTATATAAGTTACTCACCCAAATGAGAGACTATTTTTTGACAGTTCATTCTTGTACAGTTTTTTCCAGAGAATCCAAATCTGCCAGGGGACATCGCAAATTTTGCATATTAAGGCCCCTAATTAGCATATTCTAATTAGGTAGGCAAAATATCAAGTTGCATTAGCAAAAGTACAGTTAGATTGGTCAAAATCTTGTAGAAATGATATCAAGCCTTCAGATATAGCTGAGGATCAAAATTGCATCCCTTCATAATTTTTCATCAAAGCCTAATTAACATAATTTATGCGAAACTGAGGATATCTGCATAATTTACCTTTCAAAGTACCAGGTGATAAAAACACCTGATTCACTGCAGGAAAAAATCTCAAATTTTGCACACACATTCCCTGGGCCATAAAGAACAATTATGAATTTGGGGACATAGCACATATAGACTATAGCCATGGTTGCAGCCATATTTAAAGATGGCCGCTACTGAATATTTCTAAATCATTTATCTCCTCTTCAAATCAACTTAGAATCATGATTGAAAATGCTAAATATACATTCCTGGGGTCAAGGAATGCAATGGTGTTCCTTTTGAGGACATGGATGGCAGCCATCTTGGATTTTAATTAGGTCATCCTTTGAATAACAATTAATTTCCTTATCAATTCCTCAATATCATTACAGATGTTAATATTCAGCCAAACACATTGATAAAGGCAATAGCTGACCTAAATACCAATATCCCTTTTGGTGTTTAAGATATGGTAGAAATAGGGGTATTCAGAGATAGGGGCAGATACCCCTAAAGCTGGGGATATCACTGCCAGGGGTGCTGTCCGCAGGGTGAGGGTGATGGTACTGGGAGGCAGGGGAGAGAGGTGGTGCCTCCCCTGCATGGTCAGCGGCAGGCAGTGTCCGATGAGTGGACAACACACCATGACATGGTCTCTACTAAGTAGGTGAGTGTGTGCACTATCTATGTGGTCATATCTCTGCTTTCATAAATATTACTGAATTAATACACCAGCCAGGGATCAAGGGAGGTATACTCTACATGCCCTGTGTGTCTCAAGGCCAGATTGACAGAAACACACCTTCAGGAAAGGTGACACAGTTTCACCCCATGCATTCTCTATGGCGGCCAGACTGGACCAGCCCCACCCTGCCACTGGTATCAGGCCAGTAACCAGCTCAGAGGTTCATCCGTAGAGGGGGTCGGAACTCCCTATTATGAATGTCCTATGGTTGCACTATACCAAATAAGTGGCAACAGCAACCTCTTTGCCAGCCTACGGTTATTCAAAATGGAGTTCTAAGAATAACGCCAGAGGCCAGCAACCCTTTGTGCTTAGACCAGCCTCCAATGGCGGTTGTCTATTTCGATTGTCACACCAGGATAGACCTAGCTCTAGTTTCGCACTCTCTGCTCTTCTCAGGCTGAACCTGGTCCTCAGTCTAAATGTCTTAACAGGCCTCAGCTTATGCCTCAACTGGTAATGGCCACCTCAGAGCCAATGGCACACATCACTCAGCTTCAGTGGCTAGTCACCCTATTCAACTCCATAGGAAAGCTCCCACTGTACCACCAATGGATGTACAAAAATATAACCCATAGATCTACTGTCTTTAAAATACCCATGTGATGATAATAGTAGATGGCATAATGAACTCCAGCTCTCCACTTTGACACTATTCGGCCTGGGTATCTGGCTGATGGCACTGATCAGTGCCAGATTGACTCTACAAAACTAGCTTGCTGGTAAGCTTCCGACAGTATGTGTTCTTCATACAGGTAGGTAGTTTGGCGAGCAGGCTGTTTGGCTAATCCCAAACTGTCACAGTGTTAAAGAAGGGCATTCTGTATTGCGTTTGGTGCTTGCCTTTGAGGGAAAAGAAGGGTCAATTTCAATATAATTGCACCATTTCTTGGGTTCTTCCCATATTCTTTCCATATTTGTAACTTTTATAGTGTAATCATTAGTCATTGAGTCACGGACATTGTGTCAATTTGCCCAACTTCCAACTACCACTGTTCCTTTAATACCTGCTAGAAGAGTCTAAAAGAGCGACTATATGTTCCTTGTAATTTACTTTTATTGACACAATTTTACTTCTATCTATTACCACATTCTACCCCCAGAGGACTTAACAATTGGTCCCCACAGCTTTACAGAGCGGGGGTAGGGTAACACCAAGCCCCATGCAGCCTGTGTGACAGCCCACCCTGCTCCCTGCTGCCGGGGTGGTTAGTGTGCCCTCCTGCTGTGTGGCCTACTTGTACTGTTCTTAAAGGGGTTTATGACAGAAACTGGTTAGAACCAAATCTACTGCTTAACCCCTTCACCACTGGATTTCCTATAACTCAATGCAATTTTGTGCAATATATTGGCTTACCGCGTGGAAGGGGTTAATACAGACCTATTCCACTGTGTGGAGTCTAGCTTCCAGCTGCAGGTTTCTTAAGCCCTTATCCTACAAAATTGCCCTTATCCTACAAAAACATATAGGTTTGTAGTATAAGGGCTGATAGTCAGGCCCTTATCCTACAAAATTTGCCCTAATTATACAAAACACCTGTCAGGCCCTTATCGTACAAAATTGACCATATCCTACAAAAATATACAGTTTTGTAGGATAAGGGCTGTCTGTCAGGCCCTTATCCTACTAAATTGCCCTTATCCTACAAAACCTACCGTATTGTCGCGTTTTGGGGCCCGGGCGGCTATTTATTTGGACACCCTCCTGTCTGGAGGAGGTTCAGGATAAGGTAGCAAAACTGGTGGAAAATGGCGGAGATCTGACTGGCATTGTGGACAATCCTGGGGATCTTGGAGCTGTAGTATCAGATGAACAGGACCTGGAGAACGAGCTAGTGGTATCAGATGAAGACTAGAGCCATACACCGTGGTTTGGTCTGTCATTACCCCCCCCCCCCCCCCCACTCCACTCCCACTAACCCCAGCACACCATCCACCACCCTGGGCACAGTCTGGATGTAGCTGCCGAGCTGTGAATGCCGTAACAACAGCCCCCCCCCCTCCCTGCCCTCTGCCAGTGGAGTATCATGATGCCGGCTTTGTTGACACTTGATTGGCATCTCAACACATAAAGACAAACACACACAGATTTTATGGCAATAGTGACTTGCAATAATAACATAACATACGAGTTTGAGTAATTATGAGACGTGATAAACATGTCATCAAGTGGTAGCAGTAAATTGATAACTAAAAGAATGCACTAATCAAGCCTATGTCTAGGGTACGGTAATAAAGGTGTGTGTATACAAACTGTTGTTCTATTTTTCCTTAATATATTATTCCACAGATATAACCTTTTTTTTCCTATCATTTCTAATTGCATGATATATTTATCGAATTGTACATTAAATTCCCAATCCAACGATGTATGGTAGTCCTAGATCCCTTTACAACAGCCTTCTATATACAGCCCCAACCACCGTGGTGGTTGGACTTAGAAAGACTGCTCACCCGGCGCCTATTCAAGGCCCGGCGCCTATTGACTGCAGAACCCTCCTACCCCCGGCCCTTATTCAAGGCAGGCGGCTATTCGAGACCCGGCCCCAAAACGCGACAATACGGTATATTATCTTTGTAGGATAAGGGCAAACAGTTAAAGCCTTATCCTACAAAATTTCCCTTATCCAACAAAACCTATATAAGGGAGGGTTTGAAAGATAACGGCTATCAGCCAAGCCTAATACACTACAAAGCTACCTGATATAGGTTTTGAAGGATAAGGGCAATTTTGTAGGATAAGGGCCTGACTGATTGCCCTTATCCTACAAAATGCATAGTTTTGTAGGATAAGGACACTTTCTTTGTAGGATAAGGGCCGATTTTGTAGGATAAGGGCCTGACTGACAGCCCTTATATTACAAAACTATACATTTTTGTAGGATAAGGGCAATTTTGTGGGATAAGGGCCTGACAAGGTTTGACCTCCATAGATGGGAGTACCAGGACAAAGAGAGTACTGACTAGCTTAGATACAGCTAGCCATTGAGATGTACTATTGTGCACACCCCAGTCCCACACTACACCTGCTCCCAAAAAGTATCATTAATTTTCAGCGTTTTTCAAAAGAATTTCTTGTCTTTCTGCGCAAATTTCCATTACAAAATATCTCTACTTCTCAAATTTCTGAAGACATTTATGTAAATGGAAATGTGTCTTGAAAAATGGCTGGAGATCCCGTTGAGCTCAGACACTAACCATTCTTCTCATGATTTCGTCCAGAAGGAGACAGAACTCGGTGCTATACTGAGCCCCTTCGATCAGCCCCTTTTCGCCCATGATTTTGTAATAATTATAGTTCCTGGGCAAGGTGTAATCTGTTCATCTGTCTATCCTTTGGTGCTAGGCTAACATTGGGCATATTAGTCACAGGCTTTCTTCAAAGACTTTTGTGGTGCAGCGATAACACAATAAACTTGGCTTTGCCCTGACTCTCAAACGTCAATCTCACCAGGTGCAGGTATGAAATCTCTAACAAATGTGGTGGTGTGTCAGCTATGAATATAGGCTATACTCTTCACTCTCCCCTATCAATTTCTCTATACTTTGATAATGATCTATAAGATGCCTTAAAAGGGCTAAACCTCTACCCTTTTCCACTGATAAGGGCTTAGATATTGCCAAGATTGTGGTCAAACAAGTACAGACAATACAAATACATAGATTACATATCTTATAATCTATCTACATTTCCAGACTGGATGCCTCAACCTGACAGAGATTTAAATGGATTAATTACATCCACTGTCATTTTAACCAGTATCTTATCCCATATATACAGTGCCTATAAACCTAGGCTATTAAATTGTAGATGTTAATTGTCAACCGGCCAAGAGACTGTTGCTGCCACCCATTGACACTCAGTAAAGTATGACCATGAAAATGGCAACCATGTCTAAAACACCACCAAAGGTGAGATAGGGCTAAGGTCATTGGTTATATACCTGCAGTTGGAACAATGATAACATCTGTAATGATAGAGAGGAATTGATAAGGGAAATCAGCTAATTAATAGTTTTTTTAAGAATTACCTTATGAAAATCCAAGATGGCTGCCACCCATCTCCTCAAAAGGAACACCATTGCATTCCTTGACCCCAGGAATGTATATTTAGCATTTTCAATCATGATTCTAAGTTGATTAGAAGAGGAGATAAATGATTTAGAAATATTCAGTAGCGGCCATCTTTAAATATGGCTGCAACCATGGCTATAGTCTATATCTGCTATGTCCCAAATTCATAATTGTTCTTTATGGCCCAGGGAATGTGTGTGCAAAATTTGAGATTTTTTCCTGCAGTGAATCAGGTGTTTTTATCACCTGGTACTTTGAAAGGTAAATTATGCAGATATCCTCAGTTTCGCATAAATTATGTTAATTAGGCTTTGATGAAAAATTATGAAGGGATGCAATTTTGATCCTCAGCAATATCTGAAGGCTTGATATCATTTCTACAAGATTTTGACCAATCTAACTGTACTTTTGCTAATGCAACTTGATATTTTGCCTACCTAATTAGAATATGCTAATTAGGGGCCTTAATATGCAAAATTTGCAATGTCCCCTGGCAGATTTGGATTCTCTGGAAAAAACTGTATAAGAATGAACTGTCAAAAAATAGTCTCTCATTTGGGTGAGTAACTTATATAAAATGACCTGTCTATAGAGCGTTGGGAGCAGTGAGGAGCTCAAAATTCAATCATCTATGTTTAACCACAATGTGGACAAATTCTATACTTCTTTTGTTATCTGATTCCATCCAATTTGGCGTGAATTAGGAAGTGGTCATATTTTAGGCAGGCAGGTTCAAATTATGTATCAATAGACAAATATTTTGCACTCTTTATCAGCTAAAATGGTAATGGAACCCATGGCATTGAAGTGATATCCCTATTGAGGAAAAAGTTTGCGAAGTCTATTAGTTTAAATACCATCTTTAAAAATATAATGCCATG
This sequence comes from Harmothoe impar, assembly GCA_947462335.1. Taxonomy (NCBI): domain Eukaryota; kingdom Metazoa; phylum Annelida; class Polychaeta; order Phyllodocida; family Polynoidae; genus Harmothoe; species Harmothoe impar. The sequence goes on along the minus strand of OX381715.1, from coordinate 68,673,633 downwards.
GGACATGGACCTTTCTTAAACTCGACATGGGACATGAGCATTATCATGTGACATAGGCGTGTGACATGGCCATTTATTAAAATCGACTTGCGACATGGGGACCCACCTCCCATCTATACCCCCATTGGAGGCATTACACTCGGAGAGTGGCTGTGTACACAAATCAGTCAGCCAATCAGAGGCTGGGGCGCCCGCTGTGGTGTGGGCTGGACCCGCTAGGTGGCGTGCAGGTCTAGTCCTCTAACCCTGCCAGCTGCCGACCCATCCATAAATAATGACCCATCCCATGATGCAACACTATCACACTGACTGACCAAGACAGGGTCCGGCTCCACAGTGAGCGATAACAGGGGATTTGTAATTGTGTTTGTAATATGTAAAACAATATGAGACAGGTGCGTGTGTTCAGGGCATAGTGCAGTACAGTTTGCCCTATCAGGTTAATGTGAGGGTGACAGGGTGCATTTGTCATGAGCATGATCTGGTGGCGTAGTGTTTGTGTGTGCTGCACAAAAAAAACTCAATGGTTTCCTTTTTTCCCCTCCAGGCACGCATGTACCCCTGTGTTGTCACGTGACTCTGGAAGTAAATGGTGCCATAATTGTTCACATTGTGTAACTCCCGTATCTGTTCCCTATGTTTAATGCCTGCTGGGGTATGGGTTTGTGGTGGGGTACTCTTTGCCATAATCTCTCCAAAGTGGAAATGATTTAGATCAACTGGATCTACTTACACATCATTAAATGTATACATTATACCAGAAATGTTATTATTTGGATTGAAGCCCACCATACATAGGATTCTTTATAACTAACTAGTACATCAGTCTATATATGGAATATATTATAAACAGTTCAGAAATTGCGCCTGGCTTGTGATGTTATTTTTGAACGTTCCCGAACACAGGAATTGTTTATCAAGAGAAATTTTCGCAGCTAGGCTTACTTGCCACTATCAAACCCTTACGATCATGCACACAAACAAACCTTTTCCGATTCAAGTGAAACAGACGAAAGGTGCCGTGTAAGCATTAAAATTTATACCATAGCAATCAGCTTGAAATGTCTCCTATTTGTCGTGGGAGCACGGTGAGATGCAGGGGGATACCTTGATGAGTAGCGCCCCAAGAAGTGTTCAATCTGCGGGACATTCTAGACGCCCTCCCTAATTGGAGATCTTCTATTACTTCAGGTTGAGATTCCAATTTGTCCTCACATTTAAAAGGAGCAGGAGGACTTGCACCGACCCCACTTATAAATTGCCAGTCCTACACTGAAAAAGTAAACTTGTCTCTAGACTCATCGGAGTGACTATCAAAAAATAAACGAGTCAGAAGTTGTCTAACCTATCAGGTTACCATCCCACAAATAGAATCTGGAGCTGGCAAATGTCGGGTTTTGGGCTGGCACATGCCTAGTGGGTCTTCTATCTCCAGCTAGAAGACCCGCTTCCTTGTCCCTTAGACGAGTTTTTGACTCGTTTATTTTATCACCGTCACTTAGAAGAGTCCGGAGACTAGTTTACTTTTAGTGTGTACTGAGTGTACGATGGCCAATGAGCACCAGGTAAGATGGCACACACTGAAAGAAACATACACAAAAAAAAGATTCATTAAAGCAAACTTAATTTATAAAGGGGTAAGGCCTCCACAAAATAGCTAATTTAAATGATGGGAAGACTGCTGGCTCAGGTCAACAATGATAATGTACATTGTACATGCATACCCCCAGTCCCCCCCCCCCCCGCCATTCCCGAGCGGGTGCTGATTAAAGAATCATGATGAGTACTCGTTTCAACATTGATGAAAATATATACATGTACATATTAGAACTTCTGATAATCCCCAATCTGCAAATTGGTCATTATCTGCCTAGATGGAATCTGTGCTTTAGACTAGACATAACCAAAAGTTCCAAATGTATTACGGAACTAACTCTTAAATACTTAAATACATAAACTAATTCAAATGAGCCCTGATGCTAAGGCCAAAAAAAGAGGTTTGTTTCAGGTCACCCAACCGACCCTTTCAAAGCAGGGCCAACCCTACATTTTTTATGCAATTTTGAATATATATTTGTATTTTTACACTTTTTGGGATCAATTCTAAGTTTCCAAAGAAATCGAACTCCCCCCCATTTTTACAGGTATTTGGTATCGTAGAGGGCCTGTAAATTAAAATAAATCCGACCTACGAACCCTTTTTTATTTGACCTAATTAAGTTTCCTTGATTAAATAATATCATGCCTAAAAAGCGATGTATTTTACATACTGAGTGTCATTTACAAGATTATAAGCGGAGGTTGTGTACTACAGCCACAATGCGCCTTATACAGCCACAGGCAGTGTGTGACAGCCTGGTGCAGGGTGACATGTCTACAGACTACTCACAGACCCCTCCTACAGCCACAATGAGCCCCATATACAGCCACAGTCTGACATTTCTATAGACTTGTAGTTGGTCTATGCTACTTGTGACTTCATAAGAACAACAACTGCACAAGGTATAATTAAGCTTCAATATACGGCAACTTTATTTAACTAGCATTCAGTTTTATCTCCTGGGATAAAACAGTATTGAATATTATGCAACACGTTACGAAACCTTAATGATAATTAACCGTCGGTAACTTCGGTACCTTCGGTGTATAACCGTAGACAATAACCGGCGGTATATGTAACGAACCGTTGGTACACATTAAGGTATGAATAAAACATGTTATGAACAATAAAAGAACCGTGTCGTATTACATCATAAAAACCACATAGAAATAGATATATAAAATAACACCGCAGTCACAGCTGCCCGTTACAGACTACTCACAGACCCCTCCTTCCTGACTTCTAACAGAAACCTTCTATGCAGCTCTCAATGGCCGACAATGGCAGTGGCAGCCATCCGCAGGGGGAATATTCAAAGGGAAATGGGCTGCTTTGTGTGGCTCTATGGCAGATAATCAGAGCCTAGTGTGAGATGGGAGTTGCTTGGGTTTTCAGGCAGCCTAAGTCAATGTGTCATAAGCATTACATGGCCCCTGAAACAGTACACCTATATATAATAGATTCCAGTGACATTTACCCAAGGGATATTGCCAAAATGGATATAACTGATAATCTGAATGTCTTAGTCTGCTTGGTATCCCTCGGGGATGTGTTGGCTGGAATAGCCATGGGCTGCACTGTAGAGGCTGTGTCTCATGAGACCGGGCCAATTGAAACGATTTTGACCGGGTGCCAGCTTTGACCGACTGACATAATATGATTTATTTAGGGCAGGCAAAGCCATATTTGAATTTACAACCACCACCATTTTCTTTATTTCATCCCTTGCATATCAAAGAAGAAATTCATTTTTCCTAAATATTTTTTTATGGTGGCCAGTCAAAGCTGGCGCCCAGTCAAAGCTGGCACCTGGTCAAAGCCGGCACCCGGTCAAAGATGTTTCAATTGGCCCGATCTCATGAGACACAGTCTAGAGTTTTCCTTATAGTGGTCGTTTAACTGCTGTCATATCTATACCTAACAGCATGTAGGTGGGCGTGATGAAATCAGTTTTTTCCTGCGTGACTTGGCATTTTCAAATGAACACTGATCTGTATTCTGTAAAATGATATTGAGAGAAATGCATAGCTGTCACTGATTGAATGTAGCAGCTGGTTGTATAGCGTCTGTTACAGAATATTCCTGATCCTATGTTGGTAATGACTTGTCAGTAATATTATAGTCAAATACTATATAATCATATTACTGACAACATTATGGAGCTTTCTATTAGCATGAGCTTTTATAGCCAGCAAATAATTTTTTTTTTAAAAGGATCATGGTTCAACCGAGCCGGGTAAGCCATTCGGCTTAGCGACATTGACCCAGAGCATGGCTCCAGCAGTTTGGTACTGCCTGTTTTAGGCACAAGTGAAAGCATCACAGGTAATGGAATGAATGATATGATAGGTCAATGTATAGTGAGGTACACCATACAGTGTTAATTTAGGTTCACATTAACATCTTCTGTAATTAAACAGCAAATTATTGTATATATTGTAGCTTTACAGTACATGGATAATTGTAAAAATACAGTAGATTCTACTGTTTATCCTCACTAACTGTAACTAAATATTTACAATGTTCACTTAAGCATGTCTGTAATGACCCAGACCAGTGTAGCATTAGCATGTTCTATACTACAATATTAATATTGTATTGTGTAGGCTCACAGCATTGAACGTGGCCATTGGTTTAAGCAAGACATATCTAGTAGACACAATTCCTTCCATATCTATGGGCCTCTGTTTTGTCTGGTGCAGGGTCCCAAATACTCCATTATGGTCGCTGGAGATATGGCTTCCTCTAAATCAGGTGCCATGGCTTTAATTGGAAATCAGCCCTCCTGGTTGCCTCTGGTTTTGTATCTGCCCCAGTGTAGGTGGGTGGGGCTGACATAGGGGGGTGATGAGGTAGCTCCCCTGGAGCGATTGGTTTGTGCATTGGCTACCGTCCCTCCACAAACCCCCCTACTACCCCTCTGCCTGCCACCTACCTTCAGGGGTCACTGCCCACAATCTGTACCGACCCAGGGGGTCAGGGACAACACTGAAGTCCCATTTCCACAGCGATCAGCACATGTTAGCCTTCAACAGGCGGGTCTGCCTGATAGATTGCCTGTCGCACCAGTATGACAGGCATAACCCTCCTCCTGCCTTCACCCACAGAGGAGGTGACTTAAGCCCATCCACCCAACCTTCACCCATCTCTGCCACAGAGAAGGGGGCTGTGTCTCATGAGATCGGGCCAATGTGAATGTCTTTGACTGGGTGCCATGTTTGACTGGGTGCCATGATTGACTGGGTGCCATGTTTGACTGGGTGCCCTGTTTTACTGGGTTCCATCTTTGACTGAGTGCCATCTTTGACTGGGTGCCATCTTTGACCTGACAGAAAATGGTTTATTTGGGGCAGGTACAATTATATAGGGAGATATAACCACCGCCAATTTTTTTTAAAAAATCCTTTACATATCAAAGACTTTTTGTTTTTCTTAAACCTTTTTTTATGGTGGTCGGTAAAAGATGGCACCCGGTCAAGGATGGCACCTTGTCAAAGATGGCACCCAGTCAAAGACATTCTCATTGGCCCGATCTCATGAGACACATCTAGGTGAGCTCTCAGCGGCAAAGCAGGCTTGGACTCCAGATGGGATGAGGTCCACCTCTGTGGAGGATGTCTATTAGGATTTCTCCAGGGGTTAGGGCCCTTCTGAGAAGGGGCTTGGCACCCTGTCACTGCTTAGATATCAGACTGAGGCAGGAATGTGAATATAATTATGCTGGTATAAACTCCCAACATGTCCCTTTCCAGACTGTCCAGAGCTCAACCATTTCATTCTGTTAGATGGTTGACTAGAGGAAAAATTTAGAATTCATTTACAGTACTTGAAAGTCGTCAACAATTGCCCACATGGTAGTGTAAAGGTAAAGCAGGGGTTCTAGATCCCCTTGGAATCAGAGTTAAAGGAGGCCATATACTGCTTTTAGATTGTCTTGTGCTGTTGGTCCTCTTGAATCCCCTTGTGGGTATTAGTTTATGACCCTGAAATGTGACGTTGTGAACTGGACATGATAATTTTAACCCACCATTGTTGAAGACCTTAATTCCCTGATTTAAATATTGTCACCGTCGCGCAGCAATTCCATAAATATCTTTTGGATAACTTTGCCTATAGTAAACATGAACTGAAAAAGCTTTTTGACCTAGAGCCCTTATTTTTGGCGACTTTCCAACCTGAAGGGAGGGCACCCCTCTGCACCCCCTCACTTTCAATTCCCCTTAGGACAAAGAGGTATGCAGCATGATTGTCCCCAATACACTAGAGTCCTGGCAGCTATAGATATTGTGTGCTTCATGATGAGTTCATACACAGTCGTGTCCTCAGAGGCTCTGATTTAGTAGTCCCCTATGTTCTCACCAAGCCACTGTATTATCCATGAAGGAACATGGATATTACTGCTCCAGCTATATATTGCTATCCATTCCGGAGGGCAATTTGTAATGGACTAGTACTGGCCATACTATAATGTGCCAGGAACGAACCTGCGTTCATGGGTATAATTAGTATCGATTAAGAGTGGCGGGAATCACCGGGTAACATATCCAGCGCGCATGCGCATTGTTCAACTTCCGTCCTGCTCGGGGTGGATCCGCCATATTGCTTTGGGAACTCGAGGAGTGCAGTCGCCAGCGTGTAATTTTTGATATTTAACCTGAAATAAGGTGTATTATCAGTTAATAAGAGGCGGAGAGCTGCATGAAGGTATTATCTACGGGTCCTGAGAAGCTGGAGGATAATTGGAAGAGAAGAGGGATTTTAGACCGGATTTTGCTGTGTGGTGAGCAAAGCCGGTGGTTTCTCGGAGTCGCCATCTTGTGTAAACGTTGGAACTAAGAAACAACAACAAACGCACGTGTTATGCCAGTGTGCGAGATCTGTCAAGGACATTACGATGGCAGGAATAATCCTAAGAGTAAGTTATGTAGGACTTGCTCAGGGCTGTCCCATGAGGACGACGATCAGGATTGTGGAAAGAGATTTATTGACGAGAAAGATGTTGGTACGAGTGTCGTGCAGGGTTCAGACGGCGCCAGGAGACTGGATACGAAGGAAGACCATGGTGTGGGTAGATCTCATGCCCCTAAGGGAGGTGGACTTAGATTACCAGATTACATTGATCCAAAGGGAAGTGTGCGCCATGTCCATAGCCCAGAGGAGGGCTCGTCAGGAGGTGTGGTTCGAGACCCATCAATGGTAGAACATTTTGGCGAAGGAGGTTACAGTGCTACAAAGGCGATGATGGTGAATGCTCTGAGGAAAGAGCTAGAGGAAGAACGGTCGGTATTATTGGATTATGAAGAAGGCCAAGAGATTGCTAGACTCAGGGCTGAGCTGGCTGAGGTACGACGTAAGAAGGTAGTGGCTGAGATGAAAAAAGTAAAAATGCAGGACTTTGCTGATGAGTGTGACGCAGAGGTATTAGTCCAATCTCGGAGAAGAGACAATATGATCGATAAGGCCATAAAAAATGATGCTCGTCGGCAGCAGAGGATACAGGAAGCCCATGATGGAGCTGTTGGTGATCAGACGTCTGAAGATAGTGCTGAGGAAGAGGAAGTCGTGGAAGAAGAGATACCTGTAGTTGAGGAAGAGGACAAGAAGTCGAAAGGGAAGGGGAAGAAAAAGAAGCCCAAGCCAAAGAAGGCCAAGCCAAAACGTCCGAAGTCCAAGAAGTCCAAGGGAAAAGACAGTGGTGGTGATACGTCAGGCAATTCTTCAGAGTCAGATGATAGTGAGCGTGAGTTTGACTTCAGTCTAAAGCGTTTGGTTCCCTCAGATCAGAAAAAGAAGGCCCTCAATTACAAGGAGGTTCTTTATTATTCTCTGAAAGATGTGGAGAAGCTGCTAGAGAAAGGAGAAAGCGTGGGTCCTTACGTCAGTCATCTGCGCTTCATGGCAGGGAAAGACGTAAATGCTTATAAATACGAGAATATAATGAGATATGACTCGTGTGTACGCAGGAAAGCCGCAGATGATGGGTTGAGAGCTTTTGGTGAAAGGGATACAGACGATGTACACGAGAACTTGGGGAGTGACGCTGTGATGGTGAGGGGAGATAGAGGTAGGGGTAGGGGGGGATGGAGGGGAGGGAGGGGAAGGGGAAATGGGGTACCAGATCTTAGTAATCAGATCTGCTATAAGTGGAATGATGGTGTTTGTATGTGGGGTGAAAGATGTTTTCGTAGGCATGGTTGTATAGAGTGTGGGGCTAGAGAACATGTGGGGTCAAGATGCCCGTCAAGTAGGGGGAGGGGGGGGGGGGAGCGGGGGGGGGGGTGGGTCCTAGGTAGGGGGGGCAGCTGGTGTGTTTGGAACTGTGTGTATGCTTGAGTGTATGTGTTATGTGGATTTTGGCATTCAAAATATGTTTGAATGTGTTGTCAAGTATAGTGGTAGCAGAGGAATATTGTCAGTATTTGTTGTGTAAGACTGATAGTAACCTAAAGATAGACGTGTTGAATGTAGAAGCTTTATGTTGTGCGAAGGCTAGATGGCCTATAATGTGGGAGGAACTGAGTAGTGATGAAGGGGTTTTTGATCTGTATGTACGTATACTGTTAGATACGGTAGTAGAGTTGTATAAGAGTTATCCTACCGGGTCTGTTGGGAATTTGATTGTAAGTAATAATATCGATATGTCAGAACCTGTGATTGAATTCTTAGAGAGATGGGGTTCTTTTGCTTTATGTCAACGCGTTTGTATACATATGATTAATGATGTGAGAATTCTTCTTAAGCCTTGTGAGATGCTGAAGGAATGTGTACTGTCAGGGCGTTGGGATGAGAACATGTCATACATTTGGAAGAGCAGTCTGTTGGGTTGTGAAATAGTTAATCAAAATATTAATACTATTTATGACATGAGAAATTATTTGTCTATTAGTAAAGAGAAGGCTGTAGAATGTATGGATATTATTGTACGGGAGGAATTGGAGGAAGGTATAATTAGTGTTGTTACTGAAAAACCAAAATGTATTCATGCGTTGGGTGCTGTTTCTAAAGATGATGGTACCAATATTAGATGTATCACTGATGCAAGTCGTCCGAAAGGCATAAGTATTAATAATTTTATGGACGAGGTGGTTGAGAAGTTCAATTATGTGGCAGTGAAAAATGTGGCCAAAGATTTAACTGAGAATTGTTATATGTTTGTTTTGGATATTAAAGGGGCGTATCGTTCTATACCGGTATTAGGTGAACATCGTAATTTACAAGGTTTCAGGTGGATGATAAATGGAAATAATGAATTGCTTGTTAATAATAGTTTGGCTTTCGGGTTAAAGTCAGCTCCATATATATTTACACAGTACACTGAATTTATTGTGAGATGTATGCGTGCTAAAGGGTTTGTCCGTACATACGGGTATCTAGACGACTTCATAGTGATGGAGGATAATGAAGAGATGTGTTGGTATGCTTTAAACACACTTATGTTGATGTTGCGGAGATTTGGGTTTTATATTAATTTTAAGAAATTAATTACACCAAGACAACGGATACGGTATTTAGGTATAGAATTGGATTCTACTGATTTAAAGTTGTACCTACCAGTTGATAAGTTGTTAAAGCTGAAGAATATGATTGGTGATTATCAAAAAATGATGAAATGTTCGAAAAAGGAATTACAATGTTTGGTAGGATTGTTATCCCATTGTAGTACTGTGATTAGAGGGGGACACACTTTTTCTAGGAGAGCTATTGACTTGATTAACTCAGCTCAGGGTCAGAATGATATGATTGTGTTATCAGAAATGTTTCATGATGATTTAAAATGGTGGCGTGCCTTCGCTGTGATGTTCAATGGTTGTGCGTCTATAATTGATTTGAATTTTGCAAATTGTGTTACTATGTATTCTGATGCCTCAATGATAGGATTTGGAGCGAGTTGTAATAATGATTGGTTTCAAGGTTATTGGACTGATGGAAATAAGGAGGATTTTGATTATCCAGGACATGTAGAAGTAGGTCCTGATGAGGTGTTAAATAGTTCAGCTGAGAGGGAGCTATCTTAATGGCAACAATAAGATGGGGGAAATTATGGAAGAATAAGGCGATACACGCCTTTACTGACAATGTGGCAGTGGAAGTGATGTTGAGAACAGGGAGGTCAAGGAATAAGCTGTGTATGCAGTGGTTAAGAGAGATATTTTGGTGTTCCTTTGTGTTTAATTTTGAGATATTTCCGCACCGTATCAGTAGTAAAGAGAATATATTTTGTGATGGTCTGTCACGTGTATTGGGTAGTAAGGCCAGAAGAACTGTGAGGGATTATGCAAAGAACCGTACCTTCTGCTGTTTGAGCCCTGGTGTGGGACATATTGGTTAAATTTTTATTTAATTCTTTTTATTTTTTCTTTGCTGTAGGGGATGACTTGTGGACCGAAGTTGTGCGTCTGGAAGGTTTATATTATGCGGAAAGCACTAAGCGTACTAAAAGTGTTCAGTTGAGGAGTTATGATCGTTTTTGTATGGATAATAGGATGGTTAATTATCCTTTGGATTCTGTGATTATGAGGAAGTATGTGGCGCATTTAAGCCAGAGATTGTGTTATTCTTCTGTTCAACAGTATGTGTCTGCGGTATTGGTAAATGCCAGGATTTTAGGCATGCCTGATGAGACTAGAGAGTCGTTGGGTTTATTGTGGATTTTGGGGGGAGTGAAGAGATGGAAAGGCAATTTTGTGGAATCATCGGGTTGTTTATTTCCGCAACATTTGTTATTATTTAAAAATTTGTTAAATTTGACGTTGATTGAAGATATTGTATTTTGGGTAGCGTGTTTGATCATGTTTAGAACTCTGTTGAGAGGTTCAAATGTGCTATGGTCTGAGATGTGTTTATATTATGAAAATGTCAAATTCTATTCATGGGGTGTGGTATTTACCGTGTTTAAAACCAAGACTATTCAGTATAAGCAACGGAGTTTGGAAATACCGGTAGCAGAAGTCAAAGGTAATAAGTTGTGTTTGATAGCCTTTTTGAAATTGATGTTATTGTACAATGGCTCTAAGCCCGGTAGACCTTTGCTGGGTTGGTTAGTAAAAGGCAAATTTGTGCCTGCAACTTATGATTGGTTTGTAAAAAAATTGAAAAAATTGTGTGTAAAAGTTGGGTTGGAAGGGAAATTTGGAACACATAGTTTCAGGCATGGGGGAGCCACGGCATTGTCAATGGTGGGGGTTAGGCTCCCGGAGATATCCAAGAGGGGAGATTGGAAGAGTTTGTGTGTATTAAGATATTTAAATCGGCCTTTGGATAATTTAATTACAGAGGAGAAGTATTGGTGTGAACGGTTACTGACGTTTGAGATCTGATGTGTATGTTATAGGGTGTATTTATAAATTTATTTTGTTACTTATGGTTGTTATTTACTGACTGTTTTTGTTGGTGTGTTGGCAGGTCAATTAGAATCACCGGGTAACATATCCAGCGCGCATGCGCATTGTTCAACTTCCGTCCTGCTCGGGGTGGATCCGCCATATTGCTTTGGGAACTCGAGGAGTGCAGTCGCCAGCGTGTAATTTTTTTTTTATATATCTTATATTTTCATGTTATTTTGTAATAAATAAGCAGGTCAATTAGGCCTTGCTAAGCCCAAATTGTCGTATCATCTTGTTTTATGGTTAATCATGTATGGAGTCTCAGGAATACTATAATTTGTTATTACTCTAAAATAAGTTATATGACCCACTATTATGATAAAAAGGTACCCATAACATAATACATTTTCATAAAAGAGGACACAACCCTCTCAATACAAGGGTTACAATGTCGAAGCCAGGGTAAAATTCTGTACATATACATGTAAATTACTTTATTTAAACTATATAGTAGGTTTTGCTATATTCAGATTGAATTTATTTTATAACATAGTATATTAATCTTTATCAGCTTCTATTCCTCCGTGGTGTGACTTTTAAAAAATATTTTAAAAGATATATGGCCGAATAGCGATCGCATATATGGCCCATGTGGTTTGCATAGAAAGAACTCTGCCATGTTGATTATGACATACTTGGTCTTGGTTGGTATTTGCCTTGGGGAAGACATATCGCAAAATACCATGCTTTAGAACATCAATATGAAGATTGTAAAAGGAATCCTTTATTGTGGTGCCCTGCTTATGTTTTCTCTTTCTCATGCCACTCACTACACTACAGTATGCCTATTGTCCATAGACTATTAAACTCAATGTGGAAAATATGCTGGAAATATGTTACTTGTATATTACATAATGGTAAATATTCATAACTACTATACTATCCTACATAAGAAATTGCAATATACTAATAAAGTTGTGTACTACACAGCCAGGAGCCTTGTCTGACAAACCTGTGCATGGTGACTTTTCTACAGACAAGAAACAGACCCCTCCTTCCTGACTTCTAACGGAAACCGTCTATGCAGCTCTCAATGGCCAACAATGGCAGTGGCAGCCATCTACGGGGTGCATATTCAAAGGGAAAGGGGTTCCTTTGTGTCCTTATATGGCAGATAATCAGTGCTGGGAGCGTGTGAGGCAGTGGGAGCAGCGTGTAAGAAGGGAGCCGTCTGGGGGCTTTCATGCAGCCAAAGTCAAGGTGTCATCAGCACTGCCAGGCCTGTAAACTTTTAACAGCCTCCAGTGACAGGCACTCAAGGAGTGTTACCAAATTTATATGGATATAAACGATAATCTGATTGCCGCCTCAGTTCACTGCCTTCTCCTTGGGGACCTGGTGACTGAAATAGCAGCGGGATTTGTCGTAGATTTGTCCTTTTTTGTTCTTGCAATTTAAAGGTGATATCCACTTTCCCCTAAACACTATAAAGGTTTTTAGGGTTCCTACATAATTATTGATTGTTCCTAACATATTATAGATTTGATTATGCTATGGTTTGTATATTTTATTCTTCTGGTTATCCCACTCATGGAACACTTCTACTTAGTATATATCATAGATATTATACTATCCTTCTGGTAATAAGCAAGAATAGATATCAGGAATGTACATTGAAAATGATTTGATAGGCTTATTGTTATCAATGATAGTTAGGTCCTGACATGTGACAGATGTATACACCAGATTCTATGCTGCGAACTGGTATGGCCATGCAACATGATATGTACACCCCACACATTACTCAGTAAGTTAGCGTTATAGCTACCGTAAATCTTTTGGTTGTGCTTTTTGGATCTATTCATTGTATAGAAGGATGTGTCATTGCCATCAAATGCACACAATCCTAGCAGCATGCAGCTTATATATAAACATCTAAATGTAGCCAATGTGAGGTGAACCCGGATTACATAGAGTTTACTTCTAAACTTTCCACTACAATGAGGCAGTGAAAAGTGGATTCCAGCCCAAGGCCAAAAAAGAGGTCTGAATCGTAGCATCATATCTATACCCAGCAGCATGTAGGTGGGTGTGATGGAGCCGGTTTTATGTTGCGTGACTTGTCTTTTTTTTAAACAAGACTGATCGATATTCTGGAATAAGATATTGACAAAAGTAGATTGCTTTGCCAGGTTGAATGTAACAGCATGTTTTACATGGCATGAGGCTTAGGATATATATTGTTCCCGATCACATAGTTTGAAAGGGCTTATCAGTAATATTGCTATATGTTCTGTATTGTGTTATAAACTTATCCTACCATGCTCCTAGTTACATCATACTATGCTATTCATTATTTAGAAAAGCCTTTTATCTGTTTATTGGGTAGTTCCGATCAAGGCCATTTCATATTGGTTATACAATATTGGCTATACTAGGTTAATGGGGCAATACACTACAAATGAATGAATGTGTATAATGTCCTGATATAATAAGATGATGTTACAAAAAAGGTCTTGGGATCAGTTTCCGACCCTAATAGCTTAGATGAGTCCTCAGACTGTGAAAGATGTGAAATTACCCATTGACATTCTTACTCACATATAGGTCTATAGACAGGTTTTATATACAGTACACAGGTGTTGATAGGTCTCTGTTTGGCCTAGTTACAGGTTACAAAATGCTGCAGGCTGCATGAAGTTCCTGGACAGATGACTTCATCTAAATCGGGTGCCATGGCTTTAATTGGAAATCATCCGCCCTGGTTGCCGCTGGTTTGTATCTGCCCAATGTAGGTGGGTGGGGCTGACATAGAAGGATGATAGGGAGCTACCTAGAAGTAAATGTCATTTGTATAGGCTACCAACCCTCCACAAACCGCCCTACTTCCCTTCCCACCCACTTTTACCCTGGGGGGTAGCCACCAGGGGTCACTGCCCACAATCTGTACCGACCCAGGGGGTCAGGGACAACACTGAAGTCCCATTCCCACAGCGATCAGCACATGTTAGCCTTCAACAGGCGGGTCTGCCTGATAGGTTGCCTGTCCCACCAGTATGACAGGCATAACCCTCCCCCTGGTGAGCCGCATGGGGGAGGCACAACTAAAACCCAGCCCTGCCTAGTCTTCACCCATATGCACCCAGAGTAGGTGCTGCCTCAGGTGGGGGGAGACTCAGCCTCCAGACAGGACCAGAGTCACCTCTGTGCTTTGTCCGCACAGTTCGCGTTCAGCCAATATTGTGTTAGGGTATAGTAATGTATGGGCATTTTTGTTAAAAATCTAATGACCCCCGCCCCCAAATGGTCCAAATCTCTTCCTCCCTCCACCCTGGGTCATTTTTGGTGCCCTCTTATGGTTGTGTCTCACGACCTTGGGCAAATGTTATTGTCTCTGACCAGGTGCCGTCTCTGACCAGGTGCCGTCTCTGACCAGGTGCCGTCTCTGACCATGTGTCAGAAAAAAAGGTGTTTACAAAAGATTATACTCCTATATATAAGGATTTGTAAAAACGTTATGGCCGTTGTTATATAATCACTATTATAATTACAAGCCAGAACCGAACACAAGTGTTCGGTTCTGGCTTGATCTCTCCATATAATCTTTAGATTATGATGATCAACTGAAATTAAAGGCATCCACGGCAGTGGGGGATGACAAATAAGTTAGGGCAGTTGGCCCTAGAGTGGTCAAAGCAACATGACAATAGTTCCATTAGAATCCTCAGGGTTTGTATACTGGGGGTAGGTATGGTTGAATACCTTCTATTCCCACTTATTGTGCCGGTTGCTAGGCATGAAATGTTTGGAGTTGCTGTTGCTAGGTAACAGAGTGGTCATAGCAACATGACAATAGTTCCATTAGAATCCCCAGGGCTTGTAGACTGGGGGTAGGTATGGTCAAATACCTTCTATTCCCACTTATTATGCCAGTTGCTAGGCATGGAATGTTTGGAGTTGCTGTTGCTAGGTAACAGAGTGGTCATAGCAACATGACAATAGTTCCATTAGAATCCCCAGGGATTGTATACTGGGGGTAGGAGTGGTCAAATACTTTCTGTTCCCAATGATTGTGCCCTATTAGGGCAATTGTATGTTCGGTCGATTGACAGGCATGACCTCAGGTCATCTGCTGACCTGAGGTCACACCTGTCAATCATCTTAGGATTTTGATGACATTTTCATCACACAATGATTCTAATAGGTGCCCTACACTGGTATTTGATGATTCAGCATAAATGTAAAGTAACACATAGGTAGAATTATTTATCTTTTAGCTCTGTGCGAAAGGGGCAATGCCATTTAAAGAACTGGAGTTGCATAAAATCACTAAAACCTTTTTTGCATGATATCTATAAACACTTGTTTTAATGATTAGCCTCCTGCTGTTGGAATTTTGGCCTTATCAAGCCAAGCCGGTCAGAGACGGCACCTGGTCAGAGACGGTACCTGGTCAGAGACAGCACCCGGTCAGAGACAAAAACATTGGCCCAAGGTCCTGAGACACAGCCTTATTTGATGCGACACCCCCACCACACCGCACCCCTCTAACTTCTTGATGTTTGGTATCAGGAAACTGAACAAAAACAGAAGTTCAAGGCTCGAATCAGGCGCATTGACAACCTTCACACAAAAAGCCATCGGCCCGGTGACAGTAGTGATAGTGAAGAAGAGGGACCTGAAGATGGTGATGAAGATCTGAGAGAATCTAGCCTCATATTAACACAATAATAACACTGTGAAGGATCATTGTAGGTTGGTGTAATTGGCACCGCTTAATGACTCCTGACATCAATATGTGGGCTGAGACAAATGGTCTCTGCCTTTTGAAATATTGAGGTGGTCCTTCAACCTGGTTTTCGAAGCTGGTAATTAGTAACTTACTATGGTCGTCCTGATCATCCTTGGAAAATGTATGCTTGAGTTCTTCAAATTATTGTATAGGGAAACAAATCTATTAAACAATGGCAGTCAATAATAAATAAATAATCTCATTATAACCCAGTGGCCTTAAGGTCATCCACATCGTTGCTTAGAACAACGGATCTGTGTATATATTATTTACTTTGTTCAACTTCCGTGCTGGTACTTGTTTGCTTTTATCATTGATTCAACGTGTAACTGTATGTATTACATATTATGTAAATTTCACAAACCGGTGGCTTGACCTTCAAATAATGTGTAGTCAACAAGACTACCTCCAGTGCCGTTAGGTACACTTATTTAATCCTCATCTCATTGTAAATATCATCTTTATAGGCATCATGGTTTTCACATATAGTAACAACTATCTGGGACCACCTCAATTGATTGTATTTATTATCACAGCTACAGCAGTGGATCAATCAATAAACGTTATTATTAAAAAAAAACAGTAGACAGTATCTCTGACGTCATCAGCTTGGTGACGTCATGATGCCATGTCACTCTACAGACAGACAGAAGGCTGAAGTGTATGAATGGATGTGTTGACTGCGGTGTGGGGGGGGGGGGGGATGAAGCTGTCCTTTGCACTGATTGCTACTATCACCTATACCTATTATCAATATTAGAAGGTACTTGTTGGACATATCTGATAACGACTTGCCATGTATCCTCATGTATCCCGTGTTCCTTAGAATTTATTCACTGTTATATACACGCACACAACCCCCCCCCCTCGTTCTGTTCGCTCCTCTGATGCAGGGTCTAGATAGATAGATAAATAGATTGATAGATAAATAAATTCCATAAGTTGGTGGATAAATACATTTCATATGAATATCAAGGAAGAACCATTCAAAAGCTATCAAGGTATTCCATAAACCTTCCTATGCCATGCATTGATAAAGTAATCCCAGTGGCGGTATGGGCGCATTGCGGCTGCAGTACACAACCACCGCTTATAATCTTGTAAATGACACTCAGTAAGTAAAATACATCCCTTTTTAGGCATAATATTATTTAATCAGGGAAACTTAATTAGCACCAGGGAGCATTTGAATTAGTTTATGTATCTTTAGTATTTAAGGTTGCTCGCTACTCATTGAATACGGACCACTGCGCAGGTCTCTGCGCATATAGCTTATATGTATCAGATTGAGCTAATATTGATAAACTAGAAACATATATATGCTGACTAAGCTATATAAAAAGATCGGAGAATTTCGAGCAAAATTAAGCGTTTTATTGGACTTTGAATATTTGATGTATTTATAGCCAATAATATTTGCTATTTTTTATAAAAGTTAGAACATTGGACTTATTAATCAATAAATCATTATCTAGATATATAAAGATCTCATTGGGTTCTTTAAAATAACCAAGGGTGGGAAGTACAGCCATTTTAAACCCCGATTTTTGCCTGTTTACCCTTTTTTTAGGCTCTAAATATGAGATTTAGACTATTTTTGCACTATTTTTTAACTTCAAAGGCCCAAAACCATAAAAATATGCCCGGGACCACCTATCAAAAACCCTTTTAAATGTAAGCTATTGATCTGAACAATCTTTTGAAAAAATTAAAAAAAAAGTTCATGGATTTTTTTCAGTGATATTTAGATATTGCTGAAGAATTATGCATTAAATTTGAATAATCGTCATAAAACCATCACGTTTTTTCATACAAAGGTACATTTTTGGACCATCATTTTATTTTTCCCATTAAAAGAAATAACCTAGGATTATTCATTAGCAATACAAAATTAATGTGGGCATTGGTTCTCTAAGAAAAAAAATCATGAAAATTTCCCTTTTTTTTGTATTCTTTGGCAAAAATAGAGAATACTTTTTTTTTTCAAAAATCTCTAACAAAAAAAGTAGCTCAGGACCCCCCCTATTTTTTTGCATTTTCCCTTTCTTAATGATCTAAACTACCCTGATGCAAAAAATTAGGAAATTCTATGGATGAAAAGTTAAGAGTTGCGATCAACCTTAAGAGTTAATTCCGTCATACATTTGGAACTTTGGGTTAGGCCTAACAAAAAAATAACCTGTGTTCCGGTAACATGGGCAAAAAAAAATAGGCTAGGTCGGTCGATTTTTTCTTTTATTTAGGAATTCTTTTCAGGATCATGAGGTGAGATGTGAGGGAGAATCTCATTCATGGAGTGTTAATTTGATAGTATAGAACCATTACTTGCCCAATTAAGCCATTATCAGTTGAGTTTTTGTTATACAAAGAATGTCCTCCCTTCTAATCTTTAAACTGATGACAATTCGGATAGCTGAGGGCCAGTCATGCTATCCTCTTTGGTGATAACCTACATTAGGGAAAACCTAAAAATAATATCCAAAAAGATTAGGGTCAGGCCAAAATGATAGGGTCGGTCGGGTTACCGGAACACAGGTTATTTTTTTGTTAGGCCTTATGTTTAGTTTAAAGCACAGATTCCATCGAGGCAGATAATAACCTATTGCAATTTGCAGATTGGAGATTATCAGAAGTTCTATTATGTACATGTATGTATGTATGTATGTATGTATATATTTTCATCAATGTTGAAACGGGTCCTGATCATCATGATTCTTTGATTGACTTTGTATGAGCACCCGCTTGGGAATGGCGAGGGGGGGAGGGGGGTGGGGGTATGCATGTACAATGTACATTATCATTGTTGACCTGAGACATCAGTCTTCCCATCATTTGAATTTCCTATTTTGTGGAGGTTTACCCCTTTATAAATTAAGTTTGCTTTAATGAGTCTTTTTTTGTGTGTGTGTGCTTTAGTGTGTGCCATCTTACCTGCTGCTCATTGGCCATCGTACACTCAGTACACTCAAAAAGCAAACTAGTCTCCAGACTCTTCCAAGTGACGGTGATAAAATAAACAAGTCAAAAGCTCGTCTAAGTGACAAGGAAGCAGGTCTTCTAGCTGGAGATAGAAGACCCACTAGGCATGTGCCAGCCCAAAACCAGACATTTGCCAGCTCGAGATTCTATTTGTGGGATGGTAACCTGATAGGTTAGACAACTTCTGACTCGTTTATAGTCACTCTGATGAGTCTAGAGACAAGTTTACTTTTTCAGTGTAGGACTGGCAATTTACAAGTGGGGTCGGTGCAAGTCCTCCTGCTCCTTTTAAATGTGAGGACAAATTGGAATCTCAACCTGAAGTAATAGAAGATCTCCAATTAGGGAGGGCGTCTAGAATGTCCCGCAGATTGAACGCTTCTTGGGACGCTACTCATCAAGGTATCCCCCTGCATCTCACCCTGCTCCCACGACAAATAGGAGACATTTCAAGCTGATTGCTATGGTATAAATTGTGATGCTTACACGGCATGTTCGTCTGTTTCAGTTAAATTGGAAAAGGTTTGTTTGTGTGCATGATCGTAATGGTTTAATAGTGGCAACTAAGCCTAGCTGCAATAGTTTCTCTTGATAAACAATTCCTGTGTTCGGGAACGTTCACAAATAACTTCACCGGCCAGGCGCAATTTGTGAACTCTCCCTTATCTGCTTATGATACATTCCATACATAAACTGATGAACTAGATAGTTATAAACAATCGTATGTTTGTTGAGCTTCAATCCAAATAATTACATGTCTGGTATGATGTATACATTTAATGATGTGTAAGTAGATCCAGTTGATCTAAATCATTTCCACTTTGGAGAGATTATGGCAAAGAGTACCCCACCACAAACCCATACCCAGCAGGCATTAAACACAGGGGGCGGATACTGGAGGTGCACAATGTGAACAAGTATGGCACCGTTTACTCCCAGAGTCACGTGACAACACAGGGGTACATGCGTGCCTGGAGGGGAAAAAAGGAAACCATTGAGTTTTTTTTGTGCAGCACACACAAACACTACGCCACCAGATCATGCTCATGACTAATGCACCCTGTCACCCCCACACTAACCTGATAGGGCAAACTGTACTGCACTATGCCCCGAACACACGCACCTGTCTCATATTGTTTTATATATTACAAACACAATTACAAATCCCCTGTTATCGCTCACTGTGGAGCCAGGCCCTGTCTGGGTGAGTCAGTGTGATGCTGTTGCATCATGGGATGGGTCATTATTTATGGATGGGTCGGCAGCTGGCCGGGTTAGAGGACTAGACCTGCACGCCACCTAGCGGGTCCAGCCCACAACACAGGGGGCGCCCCAGCCTCTGATTGGCTGACTGATTGGTGTACACAGCCACTTTCCGAGTGTAATGCCTCCAATGGGGGTATAGATGGGGGGGGGGGGTCCCCATTTCTTATGTCGATTTTAAGAAATGGCCATGTCACATGCCTATGTCACTTAATGAGCTCATGTCCCATGTCGAGTTTAAGTAATATCCATGTCCCATGTCACTATCTTTTTAATGGGTGTGGACTACTAAATTCGACATGGGCCTTTTTTGGCCTAGTGACATGCGACATGAGGAATTTTAGAGATACTGACACGGGACATAGCCTTTTTTTTAAATCGATATGCTGACATGGTCATTTCTTAAAATCGACAGGGCGATATGGCCATTTCTTAAAATTGACAGGGAAAATTGGGACCCCCAACCAGACCTCCTTTTTAAGCCTCTCGTGCATGTCACCGGGCCTCATGTTGCATGTCGATTATTAGAAAAGGCCATGTCACCATGGCAAATTTAATATTCTAATCACTCTTTTAGGCGTGGCTAGTACCAAGTCTAATACATATTACCCAGTATTTGTCTATGAATAGATGTTTAGACATGGAATATCACAAAAGGTGGTTATGGTCGTTTCTAGTGCGACCTTACAGCCCATGTCTGGCATATCTCTAACTTTGGCCTCAATTTACCGCATCTGCCCTTTACTCAGCAAACCAATACATCATCCATAAAAGTCAGTCATTGTCACGCATCCTCCCATAACCTTTATTGGCATTACTCATCATAATGGCCAAAGGGACATGACGGGGGTTGAACGTGCATTGGAAAAACCCTTATGAGATCTATGATGAATGGGCTAAAAGTGGGGTCAGAATGGGCTAAAAGTGGGGTCAGAATGGGCTAAAAGTGGGGTCAGAAGGGGCTAAAAGTTGGATCAGAAGGGGCCAAAAGTGGGGTCAGAATGGGTTAAAAATGGAGTCAGAATGGGCTAAAAGTGGGGTCAGAATGGGCTTAAAGTGGGTTCAGATTGGGCTAAGAGTGGGGTCAGAATGGGCTAAGAGTGGGGTCAGAATGGGCTAAAAGTTGGGTCAGAGTGGGCTAAAAGTAGGGTCAGAATGGGCTAAAAGGGGCTAAAAGTGGGGTCAGAATGGGCTAAAAGTGGGGTCAGAATGGGCTAAAACTGGGGTCAGTATGGGCTAAATGTGGGGTCAGAATGGGCTAAAACTGGGGTCAGAAGGGGCTAAAAACTGGGGTCAGAATGGGCTTAAAGTGGGTTTAGATTGGGCTTAAAGTAGGGTCACAAGTTGAATCTATAACAAGAAGTGTGGATAATATGCTAAATAGACTCTAACTGTGGCCTAATGATACAACAAAGGTTGCTGCACCATGTTTAGAAGAAATTGACACACCAAAATAATATATAGTTACAATCGTATGAGCACATGCAGCTATTACATGCGACATAGGGCATATGATATCCTCTTACCATAGTCGATGAGTATAACCATTCTTAAATTGACATTTATAGAATTACCTGATATATATGTATATGTGACAGTACTTTGCTGAGGCCATGTCAGTACTCATCACTTTAAGAGGATTGGGCTGTACAGAAAATCCCCATGTGTCGTCTTTGTCGTGAAGCCGATATCATATACCTTTTCAGACATTCAGAAATTGAATCCATGATTAGAGCTTTGGGAAGTCTTCTAGCTTACATACCATCTTTAATAGTTAATGCTCAATAGCAATTACTATACTGAATATTTTAACGCTCATGGAATATCACAAAAAGGGTTATGGTAGTTTCTAGTTTGACCTACCGTAAAACCTCGCGTATAAGCCGCGGCTTGTACGCGAATCAGATCGCCAGTGCGGCTTATAGGATCGGCACAGAGTCAGGGTGCGGCTTATACGCAAGTTTTTGCTCCTATAGTACAGTATAAAAGTCACCAGAATCAGATCGCTGGTGCGGCTTATAAGATCAGCCCAAAGTCGGGGTGCGGCTTATACGCGAGTTAGGCTTATACGCGAGGTTTTACGGTACAGCCCGTGTCTGGCATATCTCTAACTTTGGCCTCAATTTACCGCATCTGCCCTTTACTCAATGAACCAATACATCATCCATAAAAGTCAGTCATTGTCACGCATCCTCCCATAACCTTTATGGACATTACTCATCATAATGGGTAAAGGGGACATGACAGGGGTTGAACGTGCATTGGAAAACCCCTTATGAGACCTATGATGAATGGGCTAAAAGTGGGGTCAGAATGGGCTAAAAGTGGGGTCAGAATGGGCTAGAAGGGGCTAAAAGTGGGGTCAGAATGGGCTAGAGGGGGCTAAAAGTGGGGTCAGAATGGGCTAGAGGGGGGTCAGAATGGGCTAAAAGTGGGGTCAGAATGGGCTAGAAGGGGCTAAAAGTGGGGTCAGAATGGGCTAGAGGGGGGTCAGAATGGGCTAAAGTGGGGTCAGAATGGGCTAAAAGTGGGGTCAGCATGGGCTAAGTGGGGTCAGCATGGGCTAAAAGTGGGGTCAGAATGGGCTAAAAGGGGCTAAAAGTGGGGTCAGAATGGGCTAAGAGTGGGGTTAGAATGGGCTAAGAGTGGGGTCAGAATGGGCTAAACATGGGGTCAGAATGGGCTAAAAGGGGATAAAAGTGGGGTCAGAATTGGCTAATAGTTGGCTCAGAATGGGCTTATAGTGGGGTCAGAATGGACTAATAGTGGGGTCAGAATGAGCTAAAAGTGGGGTCAGAATGGGCTAAAACTGGAGTCAGAATGGGTTAAAACTGGACTTGCATACAAGTTGAATCTATTTCAAGAATTGTGGATAATATGCTAAATAGGCTCTGACCGTGGCCTAATGATATTGTTCAGTGACATAATAGCATACAATGGGTTATGTACAAAGGCTTTTGAACCGTGCTTAGAAGAAATTATGCTGACACACCAATATATTAAAGTTTAAATTGTATTGTGGTCTGTATGAGCACATGCAGATATTACATGCGACATGGGGCATATGATATCCTCTTACCATACTCGATGAGTATAACCATTGTTGAATGAAATTCTTTGGTCTACGCGTTTAACCACGGCGCGGCAAGAGGAGCCCCTAGACCAAGTCACAACGTCGAGGGAGCCGGTCCAGTGGCAGCGAAGCTGCCATGGGACCGGCTCCCGAGACGGAGTGGCTTGGTCTAGGGGCTCTTCGCAGGTGCGACGTGGTTAAATGCAGTTCTGACAACGAACATAACATGAGAATAAAGAAGATTAACTCACATTAAGTCCCTTGAAGTTGCTGCTACTTTGCCAAACCCTGCCATCTTGTTTATGGCCCTCCCCATACTCATTTTGTAAGCTGCCTTCTGATTGACTGATGCAGGATCATGCACGAGCTGTCATTTTTGGCAGCAAGTGCAATTGCAGATCCCTCCTATGTTCACTTCAGACTATCTATACAACTAAACTAGACTTATAAAGTATGATCTCACTGATAACGATTCATATTTAGGTGTTTCTTGAACTCATGCAAGAAGATGGGTAATGTTAATGGTACAGAAATGTTGATTTTGATAGGTTAAAAGCGACATATGCTTAGGTTGCAGGAAACTATTTTCGGGGAGATCTGTGTCAAGTGGGGTTCGTAAGGGGTGTGTAGGAAATAGAACTATACTTTCAAAAATGAAGATGTCTTTATTCACACAAATTATTTACACTGTATTTTATCACATAGATGGAAGTTTCCATTCATAAACATGTGTTTAATATCACAGACTTATGCTATCAATGAACACAAATAGGAACTAGCTTCATATCCTTAGCACAACCATAGCGTACTGATGTGGGGTGTAAAAACGGCCCTCCAAACGCCAGTGCTTTTTGTCAGGGGACCCCCAGAACGTACTGATGTGGGGTATAAAAATGGCCCTTCAAATGCCAGTGCTTTATGCCAGGGGGCCCCCAGAACGTACTGATGTGGGGTATGAAAAGGGCCCTCTAAATGCCAGGAATTTGGATGGATGATGGCTCCAAACGCCAGTGGTTTTCACATATTTCAAGGTTTTCAATGTAAAATATAAGACCTAGATTACACTAGATGGTTACTATTTCTTTCATGATGTAAATGTGTGATAAAAGGTACTATGACTACTGCCTTAATATACTTCATAACTTAATGCTTTATTAGTCATAATTGACCTTGAAAATCGATGATATCCTAATTTTGTAATATTTGAAATAACATGGTAAATATGGTAGTAAATCTTGTGATGAAATAATAGCTCAATTCAAATTATTTGAGTTGTCAGTATGGTTGAATGCTTCTAGCTGAGCATCATCTCAATATTTCATGAATTTCATGCTAATTAGCATTTTTTCCCAATACACATTAGCAGGACTTGGCACTTCTGCCTGTAATATGCAAAGGATAGCATTAAAACGTTTTGATACGTTTTTTATACTACAACTTGGAAGTAAAACATTTTAGAACGTTATTGCAGTAGGGAATCAACTGTACTCTAATACTACAACTTGGAAGTAAAACGTTTTAGAACGTTATGGCAGTAGGTAATCTACTGTACTTTTATACTACAACTTGAAGTAAAACGTTTTAGAACGCTATGGCAGTAGGGAATCAACGTACTCTAATACTACAACTTGGAAGTAAAACGTTTTAGAACGTTATGGCAGTAGGTAATCTACTGTACTTTTATACTACAACTTGAAAGTAAAACGTTTTAGAACGCTATGGCAGTAGGTAATCTACTGTACTCTAATACTACAACTTGGAAGTAAAACGTTTTAGAACGTTATGGCAGTAGGAAATCTACTGTATTCTTATACTTCAACTTGAAAGTAAAACGTTTTAGAACGCTATGGCAGTAGGTTATCTACTGTACTCTGATACTACAACTTGAAAATAAAACTCCGTTTATCCCATTCTCCCGTTTCTCTCCATTCTCCTTTTATTCTGTTCTCCATTTATCCCATTCTCGGTTAATCGCGTTCTCCGTTTACTTAATATCCTGTTCTTCGTTTATCCCGTTCTCTGTTTATCCCGTTCTCCCTTAATCCCATTCTCCCTTTATCCCGTTCTCCCTTCATCTCGTTCTCCCTTCATCCCGTTCTCCCTTCATCCCGTTCTCCATTGATCCCGTTCTCCCTTTCTTCCCTTCTCTACATATCCCTCCTCTCTGTGTGTCCCCTTCTCCATTTATCCCATTCTCCGTTTATCCCATTCTCTCTTTATCCTGTTCTCTGTTTATCAAGTTCTCCCTTGATCCCGTTCTCCCTTTATCCCGTTCTCCCTTGATCCCGTTCTCCCTTTATCCCGTTCTCCCTTTATTCGGTTCTCCCTTTATCCAGTTCTCCCTTTATCCAGTTCTCTCTTTATCCCATTTTCTATTTATCCCATTCTCCATTTGTCCCGTTCTCCATTTGTCCCATTCTCTGTTTGTCCCGTTCTCCGTTTATCCCGTTCTCCGTTTGTCCATTTTTCCGTTTATCCCGTTCTCTGTTTCTCCCGTTCTCTGTTTATCCCGTTCTCCCTCTTTTTGTTGTTGATAGTTTTATCATTTATTCTAACTTATCTTGCATGAGTGGTTCTTTGTCTGGTTTTATGAACATGTTTCATCATACAGAGGAAAGCTTGAAAAATTATCCCCTTCTCCGTTTATCAAGTTCTCCCTTTATCCCGTTCTCCCTTCATCCCGTTCTCCATTTGTCCCATTCTCCGTTTATCCCCTTCTCTGTTTATCCCATTCTCCGTTTATCCCGTTCTCCATTTATCCCCTTCTCTGTTTATCCCTTCTCCGTTTATCCCGTTCTCCCTTTATCCCGTTCTCCCTTCATCCCGTTCTCCATTTGTCCCATTCTCCGTTTATCCCCTTCTCCGTTTATCCCATTCTCCGTTTATCCTGTTCTCCATTTATCCCCTTCTCTGTTTATCCCCTTCTCCGTTTATCTTGTTCTCCCATTCTCCCTTTATCCTGTTCTCCCTTTATCCTGTTCTCCGTAGATCAGAGTCCCGGGATAAACTGGATAAAGGGAGAATGGGATGAATGGAGAACGGGATGAATAGAGAAGGGGATGAACGGCGAACGAGATGAATGGAGAAGGGGATAAAGGGAGAATGGGATGAAGGGAGAATGGGATAAAGGGAGAATGGGATGAATGTATAAATGGAGAAGGGGATAAACAGAGAACGGAGAATGGGATAAACAGAGAACGGGATGAATGGGATAAAGGGAGAAGGGGTTGAACGGAGAAGGAGATGAACGGGATGAAGGGAGAAGGGGTTGAACGGAGAAGGGGATGAAAAGAGAAGGGGATGAACGGATAAAGGGAGAAGGTTAAGGGAGAACGAGATAAAGGGAGAAAGGGATAAAGGGAGAACCGGATTTAGGGAGAATGGGATAAACGGGATAAAGGGAGAAGGGGATGAATAGAGAAGGGGATGAACGGAGAACAGGATAAACAGAGAACAGGATGAACGGAGAATGGGATAAAGGGAGAATGGGATAAAGGGAGAATGGGATAAACAGAGAATGGGATAAACGGAGAACGGGATGAATGTGTAATTGGAGAAGTGGATGAACAGAGATTGGGATGAACAGAGAATGGGATAAACGGAGAATGGGATGAATGGAATGAAGGGAGAGGGGGATGAAAGGAGATGGGGATGAACGGGATGAAGGGAGAAGGGGATAAACGGGATAAAGGGAGAAGGGGATGAACGGAGAAGGGGATGAATGGAGAACAGGATAAAAGGATAACAGGATAACAGGAAAAAGGGATAAACGGAGAACGGGATAAAGGGTGAACAGGAAAAACGGGGAGAATGGGATAAAAGGAGAAAGGGATAAATTAAGAACGGGATAGAGGGAGAACGGGATAAACGGAGAACGGGATAAACGGAGAACGGGATAAACGGAGAACGGGATAAACGGAGAACGGGATAAAGGGAGAACGGGATAAACAGAGAATGGGTTAAACGGAGAATGGGATAAACAGGATAAAGGGAGAAGGGGACAAAAGGAGAACCGGACAAACGGAGAATGGGACAAATGGAGAAGGGTCAAACGGAGAAGGGGATAAAGGGAGAAGGGGACAAACGGAGAGGGGGGAAAAGTGAGAAGGAGATGAAGGTAGAATGGGATCAAGGGAGAATGGGATAAAGGGAGAACAGGAGAATGGGAGAATGGAATAAATGGAAAACGGGATAAACGGAGAACGGGAAAAATGGTGAAGGGGATAAAGGGAGAATGGGATAAACGGAGAACGGGATTAATGGAGAACGGGATAAACGGACAACGGGATGAACAGAGAACGGGATGAATGGAGAACGGGATTAATGGGAGAACGGGATAAACGGAGAACGGGATGAACAGAGAATGGTATAAACAGGATAAACAGAGAATGGGACAAAATGAGAATGGGACAAACGGAGAATGGGTCAAACAGAGAAGGGGAAAAACGGAGAAGGGGACAAACGGAGAGGGGGATAAAGGGGGAAGGGTATAAAGGAAGAAGGGAATGAAGGGAGAAGGGGATCAAGGTAGACCCGGGGCGGTGGATCCATGCAAAGGCATGGACACGTAGCACACGCCGCCCTGCAGCCGACCGACAGGGCGAAACGGAAAAGGCGATGGTGTTGCTGCTGATGCTCCGATTGACTCGCTTTTCAGCCGAGACGTAAAACAGCGGTTATGCGCTGCCTGGCGCTGACGCCCACAGCCACCTGCTCGGCCCTAGCCACCTGCTTTCCCACAGCCACCTGCTCACCTACAGCCACCACCCGGAATTCGATTATATGTCACTTGTAATATATGAAATTAGGGAAGCTTTTTCTGGCGATTACGATTCTGCTGTCAAAAATGAGAAATAACGTATTGTACTCAAATTAGATCATTCATTCGACTTTCTACTGATAAATGCGAAATGTGTGAGGTTTGTGGTGGCCTGTTAAGTAGCAGAGAGGTACATAGGAAATAGCAGACGACATTCACCATACAGTTAACCCTTTGAGGCCAACATTACCCATTACTATATTCGTATTACAAGGTGTTACAAGATGCAATTGTTACAAATTCGTGAGACTGAGCCATATAGGGGAGCAGCTGTATAGGTTCTCAGATACATCCAGCTGCCATAACGTTCTATAACGTATTCCTACCAAGAATTATTTTCCACAGAACGTTTTGGTACGTTCTGGCATGAGCAAATGCATGGGAGCTTCCATACATTCAGCTGCCATAACGTTCTAGAACGTATTCTGATCAAGAAATCTTTTATACAGAACGTTCTGATGTGTTCTGGCATGAGCAGTTTCGTGGAAAATCTGAATCATCCAGCTGCCATAACGTTCTAAAACGTATTCTTATCCAAGAATATTTTTATAGAAGGTTCTAGTATGTAGACATCCAGCTGCCATAATGTTCTAAAACGTATTCCTATCAGAGAATATTTTTATAGAACATTCTAATACGTTCTGGCATGAGTAAATGAAAAGAAAATTACTTTCAAAACAGAAATGCCAGTAGGTACTAAAACGTATTTTCTTTACAACTAGGGCTACTAATGTGTATTTGCTATAGAAATGCCAGAACGTTTTTATGAGTTTTGCTTTTGGAGCTGGACCTACCAGAGTAGGATAATGTGTATTGAGCATCATAATTTATATTAAATAAAGAGGGAAATCAGTCCTTGATTACACATCATTACGTTCTGGGAGCCAAAAACTTGAAAAATTCATTACACATATTACGTTCTGGGAGTCCCCTGACAGAAAGCACTGGCTTTTGGAGGGCCCTTTTTATACCCAACATCAGTACGTTCTGGGGGTCCCCTGGCAGAAAGCACTGGCGTTTTGAGGGCCATTTTTACACCCCACATCAGTACGTTCTGGGGGTCCCCTGGCAGAAAGTATTGGCGCTCCTAAGGATATAAGGACCAATAGGCCTATTCATAATATTGAGAACTAACCCAAACAGGGTTAGGCCTAGCCTACCGGTTTCTAGATTGCAGGTATGCCTAATATGTTAACAACAGGTATACTGCCAAAGAGTATCACAGATGTATGCAATATCACAAAATGATACATATTGGCGACAAGGATCAGCATGCATTAGAAAATTTCAGGCACTTATTTCTGCATAAATTGAATGTTGATTGTGCAGCCATGTAGAGCCGTGTTTCCTCCAAAGATCATCCGCATTGCTTCTTGATGGTTAAATGTAGTAGTAACTTGAGTCTGGCTAGATAGGTCTACACCATCAGATATGTCCAGGACTTGATCTCTGATCTGTGCTTGGGCCAGAGGCACCGCTGTCGGTTGTGAATTGACTGGAGCAGGAGCTACCGGCTGTGCTTGTACCAAGGGGGTAGTTACCGAGTGTCCTTGGACTGGAGGGACAGATACGAGTGCTGACTCGTCGGATCCATACATCGCCAATCGGTTGGACATACCCTGCCTCATTGCCATTGTTGGGGCATTTATGTAGGGGGCTAGTGATGCCACACTTTTGTGTCCTGTGACAGCTCGTATTTGTTCACTGCTAAATCCAGCTCTATGCTGGGCTGTGACACATGTCGCGCGAATGCAGTGATTTGTATACACTTTACTAAGCTTGGCTTCCTTGCTCATGTCCCTCATGAATTCATAGAGTGTGTTAACACCCACAGCCTGATTGTCGTACCAGATCATTGGCGGATCCAGGGGGGTGGCCCGACGGGCCTTGGCCCCCCCCCCAAAAAAAAAGAAGATAATAATAGAATTTTAAAAAAGAGGAAGAAGAGAAAAGAAAGGAGAATAAAACAGGGAAAGAGATAAAGAGACTTTGGAGTACCATTCATAGGGCCTGACTGAGGGCCTCTGATCTGGTGGGGGGGGCAGGAGTCTTAAAATATTGTGTCCTAAAATGCATGAGAATGCACCATTTCACGTCTGTTCTTGGGGGGCATGCCCCAAAACCCCCCTAGTATAGCTGATGCGCTTCGCCCGCAGGAAACACATAGTGACTTATCGTTGGCCAGGTTTGGGCCCCCCCCCTCTAGACAATCCTGGATCCGCCACTGCAGATGTCCATCTCAGAAGACCACTTTTCTGTTGGGCGTTGGAAGAAGGCAAGATTTTTAGGGTTAAGCTTGCTAATATACTTCTCGAATGCATTGACTGGGCAATTTTGTAGACTCTCTGGACTAGCATACATGATTTTTTCTACTTCTTCCTAGTCATCCTTCATTCCAGATCTGGTCTTTTCCACCTCATGGTAGGCCATCTTGACTAACTTTACCCCTCGACTATCACTTTCTACAACAGACGAATCTTTAGGCAAATCCTGTATGCCTTCACGCCCCCTGCGGCCAAAATGAAGTGTTTTTTTTTTTTAAACTCGCCGCTGCAATCCTACTGGTGAGTCAGTAAAAACTACTGAATACAGCTTCTCTACATCCTCCTCTGCTACTGCATCTTTATGCTTGGATTTATCCTGCCCTGTGGTCCTTAGTGTTGCCAAGTAGCCCTTGTATGCTAAGTTGGCTTGACGAAAGTCTTTGTCAAGCACAATATTAACACACCAAGTTTTGGAGGCCAAGTGCCTCTGCAAGCCAGCACGTAGATTCTTCATGGAGCTCTTGCTGTACATCTTGTTGTCCTTACTCTTCACTGAGGTAAAGAAGGATTCCAGACGGTTTGCTAGGACTGTGTCTGGCAACTCCTCAAAGTCAGCACTCTCCCCTATGGCTGTCAGCCAGTCTGTAGGGGACAAAAATAAACACTTTTACTTTTTTGTATGATACAATTTTATATTATGTAAATCCTCCATATCAAGTCTAAATTCAAATTTGGAAGTATTTTATACATATAGACTCCCCTTCAACACATTGGAAAATAATTAATGGTTATAAGGGTTCCGTTTCCCAAAGGCCCTTCACACCCCACTCTCAGCTGACTGAAGTCTGACCTAGTCATATCATGGACGCTACGTAAACATTTGGATTTAAGAGTTTGTCAGTGAGTAAAATGGTCTTCAATTTGTTAATTCTTACCTCTCAACATCTTAACAGCCCATGCTGTTTGCTGACCTGTACTCTTCCTTAGTCTGCTGTCTTTCATAGCCTGTATTTCACTGTCATTTGGTTGGTAAAATCGGGCATTTTGGGGAGGGGGTTCCGTAGCTTCCCTGGCAGACTCGGTAAAATACTCCCTGGGATCTATTTTATCCAGTTGGTATCTCGCACAGACCATTTCTACACCATCTTCTAGGTCTACAACAAAATACAAGTGATAACCTGTGGGCTGGGTTATTGTTACTATCTTCACCAAATTGTTTTGATAAAGACAAATGTCACCCTCACACAACGTTTCCATTTTGACGGCAACGTAAGTGAACGTAATATTACCATGGCAACCTCACGCACCAATAAAAACGTCCCTTACAACGTCGGGCCGTGACTTGGTCCTCTGACCAAGTCACGTAGCTTAATCCACTACGTCAATGAGACGTTCACGGCGGTGAGTGTTAGAACCATTGACATTTATGTACATTACCTGATATATATGTGACAGTATACTTTGCGGAGGCCTTGTCAGTACTCATCACTCTAAGGGGATTGGGCTGTACAGAAAGTCCTCATTTGTCGTCTTTGTCTTCAAGCCGATATCATATACCTTTTCAGACATTCAGAGATTGAATCCATGATTAGAGCGTTGGGAGCAGTGAAGGGCTCAGAATCCAATCATTTATATTCAACCACAATGTGGATAAATGCTATACTTCTTCTGTTCTCTGATTCCAACCAATTTAGGGTGAATTTGGAAGTGGTCATATTTGAATTAGGAAGTGGTCACAATTATTTGAATTAGGAAGTGTTCATATGTTGTATGCAGGTTCCAATATTCACCTTCAGCCCATATTGTGTTAGGGTATAGTAATGCATGGGCATTTTCGTTAAAATCTAATGACCCCCTCCCCCAAATGGTCCAAATCTCTTCTTCCCTCTACCCTTCTAGGACATTTTTGGTGCACTCTTCCAAATCCACGACCTCACCCCCCCCCCCCGAAACCACCACCGTCGTTGTCAGAAAGAACCTGAGGAAGTGCTGGTCGTGTGCTACATTCATTTGTCGCCTAACCCTTAAGATCGCTGCAAAGAGATATTGACTTAATGAATGAGAATCAATGTCTTAAGTTTACCTATCCCACACAAACCTAATTATTAAGTATGAAATAAGTAAAAATTGTTTGAACACTCTTGTTTGCTTTCCTCTGTAGCCTTGCCTTTTGCTCTGCCTGGGTCGGGGCCGGGACCTTATGTACAGAATCCCAGAAGGGTCAGAATAGTTTTTTTTATTTCCAAACGAGAAAATGGCCGATTTTGACTAATTTTCTAGCCAAATCGGCCATTTTCCTGAAAATCAACATTTTTCCGGATTTGACCCATTTTCTCGCCAGATCGGCCATTTCCCCTAGAACCGGCATTTTTTCCGAATTTGACCCATTCTCCATTTGACCCATTCTCCATTTTCCATTTTCCTGAAAATCATCATTTTTCCGAATTTGACCCTTTTTCTCGCCAAATCGGCCATTTTCCCATTCTCCATTTGACCCATTCTCCATTCTCCATTTTCCTGAAAATCATCATTTTTCCGAATTTGACCCTTTTTCTCGCCAAATCGGCCATTTTCCTGAAAATCATCCTTTTTACGAATTTGACCAATTTTCTTTGGCAAATCGGCCATTTTCCTTAAATCGACATTTTCCCCGTTTTTTTACCCTTTTTCTCGCCAAATCGGCCATTTTCCCAGAAATGAAAAAAATCTTTTCAAAAATAAAAATGAAAATTCTAAGGAAAGGAAAAAAAAAACTTTTTTCAAAATTAAAAAAAAACTTTACGAAATTGAAAAAAACACTTTTGCAAAAGTGAAAACAAAACTTTTTCAAAAGTGAAAAAAAATTCACAAAAGTGAAAAAAAACACTTTTACAAAAGTGAAAAAAAGAAAAAAAAACTTACAAAAAAACGGAAAAAAACACTTCTGGGCTTCTGTACTTATGGCTGTGTCTCAAGACCTTGGGCCAATGTTTTTGTCTCTGACCGGGTGCCGTCTCTGACCAGGTGCCGTCTCTGACCAGGTGCCGTCTCTGACCATGTGTCAGAAAATAGGTGTTTTAAAAAGAATTATACTCATATATATAAGGATTTGTACAAACGTTATGGCCGTTGCTATATAATCACTATTATAATTATAATTAGCCTCCTGCTGTTGGAATTTTGACCTCATCAAGCCAAGCCGGTCAGAGACGGCACCTGGTCAGAGACGGCACCCGGTCAGAGACAAAAACATTGGCCCAAGGTCGTGAGACACAGCCTTATTTGACGCGACACCCCCACCACACCGCACCCCTCTAACAATAGACAGTATCTCTGACGTCATCAGCTTGGTGACGTCACGATGTCATGTCACTCTAGACAGACAGAAGGCTGAAGTGTATGAATAGATGTGTTCACTGCGGTGGGGGGGGGGGGGGGTAAATGAAGCTGTCCTTTGCACTGATTGCTACTATCACCTATACTTATTATCAATATTAGAAGGTACTTGTTGGACATATCTGATATCAACTTGCCATGTAGCCTCATGTCTCCCGTGTTCCTTAGAATTTATTCACTGTTATATACACCCCCCCCCCGTTCTGTTCGCTCCTCTGATGCAGGGTCCATTCCATAAGTTGATAGATAGATAAATTCCATAAGTTGATAGATAAATTAATATGAATATCAAGGACGAACCATTCAAAAGCTATCAAGGTATTCCATAAACCTTCCTATGCCATGCATTGATAAAGTAATCCCATAATATTGGAACACATCTAGCAATGGAAGAATGACAAAATAAAGCTGCAGCTGCAGCTATGGCTTATTTACACGCAGAGATTGGATGGGGATGATAGGGCCATCCCATGCACCATTTGCTCTAACTACTGAGCTGATAATGGGAGCCCCTCTGTCCCCCCGAGCAGTTCCACCTGCCGCGAGCAGCTCCGGCCACGAGCTGCTCTTAATTAGCCCGAGCTGCTCAAGTTGTGAAGAGGTAATTTCCCCTGGCTGGTGATGGCTTCATACTAATGGCTGCCGGCCCTAGGGGGGCTGGTGTTTTGTAACATTGAGATGTATGGGGTGGCCTCATGAGGAAAGTGCTGTGAGCTGCTAACAGTAAATGACATGATGTGCCATACTATAGCAGGGGAGGTTTACAGACCTTGTTTTATACCTAACTGCAATCTTCTTATAACACAGACCAGACATATCATGTCAGTTTAAACCCCACC
Source organism: Harmothoe impar (assembly GCA_947462335.1). Taxonomy (NCBI): domain Eukaryota; kingdom Metazoa; phylum Annelida; class Polychaeta; order Phyllodocida; family Polynoidae; genus Harmothoe; species Harmothoe impar. The sequence goes on along the minus strand of OX381715.1, from coordinate 68,639,306 downwards.
TATATATGTGACATGCACTAGGAGAAATGACCTTAGTGCACACTGCACTAAGGGCCCTTTCCGCAGATTGTGTCACATATAGGGTAGATTCACCTGGAGTCGGACACATACCTTTAGACGGACACTTGATTTTGTGGCAATTGAAACATTTTATGCTCTTTATTTGTGGATAATGGTAAAGTTTAAGTTCTATTCTTCCCAAAAGCCAAACACTGTAAGTCACATTGTACATGAATAACCTCAAATTTCACTGTCCGTCTCATGGTATGTGTCCAACTCATAGTGAATCTACCCTAGAGGCCCAGAGTGCTGTGACTGTCACTGGAAAGTCAACAAGCGTTTCTTAAACTATATATACGTTGCGTATTCTTTAACGTAAATGGGGTCGGTTATATAGTTGTGTTATCATTTAAAAAAGAAAAAGGGAGTTTAGCGGCGGGGCTATTCAATAAAGTCATCAACCTAACAACATTTTCCTACATACTATTTAAGTTTTAGAATACGTCAGGTATGTGGTGTAAGAATAGGCAATACATGTATGCTAAGGGATTGTTCATTTATTAATTACAGGGGGGGGCGTAAAAATTTAAGCCCCTTTTTAGCAAAAAAGCCCGCCTTCGGCGAGGGAGGGCGCGAAACGTGCCACGCGCTCTCGAGGGGGGGCGTAAAAAAAATTCGCCCCTCCGCGCGAAATCTCCCCACCCCCCCCTGTAATTAATAAATGAACAATCCCTAATGCCCAGTAAACTGGTTCAGTTTGTTGCTACACGTGAATTGTCATGATACTATGTAGGGATTTGCATGTTGTTGTTCAACAGTCAGAGAAAGAGGATAGAGGAATCAGGTGATGACATAACAGTAATTCAGGCCCTTATATTAGCTTTGTGACATCTCACAGTGTATTTAGTACATTATAATTATGATAATGTGGGGGTACTATATTATAATGGTATCTCTATGTATGGTATTCCGAGTATACTAACTGTTTACTCGGCTTCTTTACATAGAAGCTAGTGCACACAGTTTCCGGGAGAGGACTCGGGTGCCGCTTCTCAGGTGAGAGGTCGACCCTCACCTGTCCGTGTGGGAAGTTATATAAGACCTGGTTACTAACTCAGGTGGGCAGTCAGTGCAGGCCTGACTGACGGCGAACTTCACTTGTCCTACTGTGCGGACAAAGCTGTAAACGATTAATATACTGGTTGTTTCGTACAGGAATAAAAGTCTGTATATTCTTGCACCTGGAAACTGTTCCTTAACCTAGAATAGCCACGAACCACCAGCATGATTAACAATATACAGACAAAGAGCATTAGACATTAATCAAGTCATGGCCACTGTCCACAGAGCATAGACGATGATCGTATAAAATCGCGGACTCAGCAATACACGAAGTTACCCCCACCCACCCTGCTCTGTCGTCACTTCACCAAACTATTTAAATGGCCTCTATACGGACGTCAAAGGTTGTTATACCGACATCAGAAGTTGTTTTATGGCCGACAAAGATATGCTTCTATTTACATTCACATTGTATATAAATATTCTATGGTATGGCCCACAATTACTTACCTCCCCCCACTACTATCCATTAAAGTTTTATATAGCCATGATTCAGCCGATAGTATCAAACCTGTTTGATATTATCGGCTGTTTATCTCTTACCTCCATATTTGTCGACAAATTCTACATCAGCCGATTAAATAGACATTTTCAACGTCCACTGAGTGGACACATTGATGGACACATTGTAGTCGCTGAAATTTGTTTACAAACATTGTGTAAAATCAAAATAAACAAAGTTTTATTCCGATGATGTTAAATAGATATTTTTGTCTACACATAGGGTATAGGATGGTTTACATCAACCAGTTGCAGTCATATCCCTCTCTTGATTATCAACCTGAACGTGAACCGTAAATAGCAACTAGAAAATGATCCCTGAGGCAAAAAAGAGAGGTTTGTTTCAGGTCACCCAACCGACCCTATCAAAAGAGGGCCGACCCTACGTTTTTCATGCAATTTTAGCGAGATTTCCGCATTTCTACCCTTTTTTGGTCAATTTTAGGGTCTTTGGAGAGGCGCGCTAGTAGGGAAGGTTACCAAAATTGGACCCCCTAAGAATACTTTGCTGTGTAGCGTTTATTTCTAGTAATTTGATTATAAAAATCATATGAAGGGTAAGCCTAGTCAAAGGCCTTCTAATCGTAAAAAAAAAAGTTTGAGATTTTAATTATTCTAGCTGCCACAAGCCAATGAAAAAAGAATGCAACCGGTCCAATTTTGGATACCGGGTGCCTAAATTGGACCACCGGGTATCCAAAATTGGACCAATGCTTAATTCAATTAGTTTTTTCACATATTCTTAGGGTCTAAATCATTTTCTTTCAGGTATAATATTTTCAGATGTGTAGTCCCTCGCAATATCTTTCCAATAGCCTACATATTATGGGCAGTACCTCTGTGGAAAAAAAAAGTTGAGACATTTAAAAAAAAAAAGAATTTATATATATATTTTTTTGTTATTTTCCTCTCTAGATTCATAGATACGTCCTGTTAACAACAGCTTGTATGTGACTCAAATGGCCTAAGGGAGTGCTCATCTTTTAACAACAGATGGCAAGATATTCTGGGGAGAAATTTCTTCGGGGTCAGATTTTTTACTCCCGCCAGTCAAAAATTGCCAGTTTCCATAATTGGACCTGGTCCAATTATGGAAACTTCTTGTGGTCCAATTTAGGCGCCTTGTCATATTTATAATCAATTTTCTCTCTCCCAAAGCCTATCAGTGAATTTTATTTTTTTTAATTTTTACCCTATAACAAAATATTTTTTCTCACTATCTGAAGGGATTTTGTTCCAAAAACTGTTTCCTAGCAACGGCGAGGGCTTAAGTAAACAACTAGAAAAATAAGATCAGGAGGTCCCAAAATCAATTAGCCTAAAAAGAACCATTTTATTGACTCCAACACAAAAAAGAATTACTTGTTGAGAATATACTTGGAATTACCCAAAATGTTGCATAACTGAAATTTTGTTCCAATTAGTGTAACTAAGGGAAACAGGGATGGTCCAATTTACGAGCCGGTCCAATTTTGGCAACCTTCCCTACTTTCATGTTTAAAAAAAAACAATTAAAAAAAACAAAAAAACGACCTACCGACCCTACATTTTCTTTCCATGTTACCTGAAACAAACCTTTTTCTGTGGCCTGAGCCAAACTGATAATTTGCTATACTACTTACAAAACTGGATGGGTCTTTACCTGGTACCTACATGGTTGTGTGTGCCTCTACATGGGTATCCACATATCTAAGTGTGTCGCCGTGTCAATTTTTAGCAAGAGTGCCGTGTCGATATGTCGAATTTTATTTATATAGACTCTACTAAGAGCTTGTAAAAAATGACTGTGTCTGTCGAATTTTGAAAGGGCCGTGTCGCCTGTCTCGATTTTTAAAAGGGCCGTGTCGCCTTGTTGCTTGTGTCGATTTTTACCCATGCAGAGGCACTTGTGTGGTAATGGATCCAGTATCAGACACACGGCATTAAATAGGCAGATGTTGGGTATACTTTGTGTTTATTTCATGTCACTATTTACAATATTCTTCAAGGTTCAACTTAATTTAAAAAGGCTATTTCAATGCGATTAGATCATCAGTTTTAATGATATAAATGGCTGTGAAATATGGGATAGGATTATTTAACAGGGGTGCGAAATACGGCCTTCTTGAGTTAAGTCAATTCACTATGGAATAAAAGGCCGATGTCTCTCAGAAAGCATGAACATCTTGAATCCTCACAACAAAAAAAGAGACTCCATTTATGATTCACATTTACAGATAAGCAAAATGTCAATTACACATAATTGGCCTAACATGTAACTTATATTGTACAATAACAACACCCCTGAAGATGGGCCTCTCTTCCTAATCATTCTTTTCTCATAAATACAGATCCAAGTAGGGTAAAGGTGAGTGTCAATCAGTGTATACGAAAACCTGTCGGACACCGCCTATAGTCCACGGTGGTGCCATATTAGATAAATGTATGACATTTACAAGTATATATACATAGTGATGAAAATGAGCTAAATAAACCTAAATGCTGTACATGAACAATGTTAACTAAACAGGTGTGATTGTGGACATAGTGCTATACGGGTGTGGCTTGATGCCCCACTCGTTGTGGAAGTAGATACCAAGTTTGGCATACAGGTCGGGCTTGTACTGCAGACCTCCTGTGATACCTAGCTGCCGTATGTCCTCTTCTACCCGCATGACGTCATCCACGTCAGTGTACACGTCACTGTAGACGCAGATGACGTACCTGCTGTTCCGCTGAGATTGTGACCCATTCCTGGTGCAGACCTGTAAAATGGAGAGTGAACTTGTCATGAAATTTGCTTTACACAAGCAAGTTGTATATCAAAGAGGGAATGGACGGGCACAGTTTCATTATTCAATCATTGATGAATACCGTAAAACCTCGCGTAGAAGCCGCGGCTAGTACGTGAGTCAGACAGGCGGTGCGGCTTAAAGGATCGACCCAGAGTCAGGGTGTGGCTTTTACGCGAGTTTTTACCACTATGGTACAGAGAAAAAAAGCACGACAATTGTGTTTTTTCGTGGGACCGTTCCATATACTCCACACCAACCCGGGCACTATAGGCTGTGTCTCACGAACATGGGCCAATGTTTTCGTCTATGATCGGGTGAAATCTATGACTGGGTGCAATTTATGACCAGGTGCAATCTATTACCGGCTTGAAAGAAAACAGTATATTAAGGGCAGATGTAGATATAAATTGAAATAGAATGAGTGATATAAAGTCTTAAAATAGCCATTAACACTTTCCACCATTTATATCTTCATCTGCCCTAAATAAAGCTTTTTTTTCAAGCCGGTCATAGATTGCACCCGGTCATAGATTGCACCCATAGACGACAACAATGGCCCGATCTCATGAGACACAACCTATAGGTTATGGTATAGATCTGCTCAGTTCAAGGACTAGCCTGCAGCAGTCCAGGGGCCTGGCATCTCTCAGATGATTCCCATCTCACTTTGATTTAGGATGATGCATCCCCCAGGTGGCAGAGTGGCCTGTGATGTATGGCTCATTACAGCAGATTACCTTGGCCATGGATCCCAGTCTGCCCCCGACCAGTGACCGGGCTATGGCCGCCCAGACTCTGTCTACGTCAGCTGCCTTAACGTCTAGCGTCCACCGACCTCTGGTCCACCCCGTCTGGAGGGCAAAGTCTGCCAAAAGACAACAGTAGGGTTAGAGTTCAGGCCACTGCACGCATCATAAAAATCTAGTTTTGAGGAGAACTTTTTTATTGTTTTCTGCTAATTTTTTATGATAAAAAAGGACAAATATTGGTATATTTGGTATCAAATTAAAGCTAATACTGACAGCAATGCAGTGGAATAGAAATAACTTACACTTACCCCACTTTCAAAGATCAATTAATTCTTAAGTACTAAATATGAATTTCGGTCACCAAAAAGGCATTTCATTATACACAGTTTAGCCGGTGGATTAAAAAAAAAAGGGAAAAAAAGGCTCGTTCGTAAGATTTCTAATTTTCAGTCATTGGTGATGAGAAACCACTTTTTCTTTTTTGAGTGGCCTTAAGATGGTAGTTTTGAAAGTGCCTAGATTGTGCTCTGAAGCGTTATCTATTACGGGGAAATTACAAGTTTATTGCTTTCCTTACATATTCTATGACTTCCGGGTGTAATATTGGGCCGACAACCTCAATATAAATATAAAAGTACACATATTCAAGACTTAATTTGTTTGTACAGGGAATGCCCTGTAGATATCCCAAACTATACGATTACTGCTAATTCTGATAGATATTGGGCCTTATAACAGTCGATGGCATATCACGAAGACATGTGTGTAATGGTTTGTAGAACATATCAAATTCTGACATATCATTAATATTCTGACCTATAACTTGAACTTTAAGCTAAACAGACATGTGGACTCTGTAAATCACATTTCTCCTTTGAACCTAGTCAGTGCTAGTGCACCGGAATTAGCTCTATGTTCCACGTTGTCAACCCCAGTACACTGATAAACCTAGGCTCCCTATACGCCCAACCTCTCAGTCACTAGTGCCTAACCTAGTTAGTCATTTTTTGGCTCCCTATAGGACCAACCTAGGCCAGTTATTATCGTCAGGTTGGTCAGTACTGACCAACCCACCTTAGTCTTTTTATTTCCAGGGGGGACCACTGAGTGGTCATGACAGGTGGCCCCAACTAGTGGTATACAAATACAACACACCAATGATAAACCTAGGTTAGCCACTACTGACTGACCCCTCGGTCATTTTTGGATATAACTCTGCCATTATGACTAACACTCAAATGACCAACCTAGGATAGTCTGAACTGACTAACCCTTTCAATCTATGGATTTTCAGTGTACAGTCCCCTACCCAGTCTCACTATGATGGATCCATGCAATGATAATATCACATTGTGGACTACCTGGCTCCCCCTAATTGATTAATTTCGCGTATGCCGCTGTGCCACCACAGTGAGGGGGGATAATTGAACAGCGGCCGCCTGTTTGGCCCCTTCTGTCACTGACAAATTGCCTCTTTACACTTTGCAGACTTATATCCATAATTCATGCTGGACACTGGCCATGCCCACTCCCCACAACTCAACACCACACACATGTATCATCAGTAGCGTAGGAAAAGGGGGGGGGGGCAGGGGGGCCCGGGCCCCCCAATCACAGAGGACAGGGGGGGGGGGCTGAATATGCTTGGGCACCCCAAAATTTGTCAGGGCCCTATACTAGAATACACGTAATTCCCAATTTTTTCCTCTCCCACATAGGGGAAAAGTAGGGTACAGGGGTCTGGGCCCCTAATCAGAATTTAAGAGGGCTCAAATATTACTTTTCTATACAACTCCTATATGATTTATAAGCGTGTATATGCACAATCATACATGAAAGCCAGTGCTCAAAAACTGGTTGGAGTGGGCCACCATGCCCCCCCCCATGAAGATTTACTTCCTACGCCTCTGATCATAGGCATCATGTGTAGAGACCTTAAAGTATCTATTATAACGTATTATTAGGATTCATATAAGCTTTTTGGACACACGTCATAAGTCATAAAATGATTGCTCAAAATATTTGAGTTGAATATGATATTATGCTACCTTTAGTCCAGCATGAGGGGCACTATTCCTACGAATTGCAGAACGGCGACATGCACTGAATAGATGACATTATTGACTCTACGGCAGAAGAAAGGTAAAGTCCCAGTGCCAAAGCACTGTTGTAAGTCGTATCAGCTCTTAATCAGTAATAATATGTGAATAAGTGGGTCCCCCTGGCCCTAGGCTAACAACAGGGGATTGCCTCCAGGTGGACCAGCACCAGGGACCGCTTCCGCAATGTAAGGGAGTGGCAATATTTTAACAACGGGGGGGGGGGGGGGTGAGGTGGATTTCCGCGCGAGCGGGTCACAATTCTTTTGGTCCCCCCACAGGTGGGGTCGAAATCTTTTTGGTCCTCCCCTCAGGCAAGTTGAAATTGAACGCCGCCAAGCCCTCTGAGCTATAGTAATGCGCAGCCATTTCGCTAAAAAGGGGTGCACATTTTTGCCCCCCCCCTCAAGATCGAGGGGTCCAAATCTTTTTGGTCCCCTCCATCAAGATATCCAAAGTTGTTTGGTCCCCCCCAAATCTACCAACCCCCCCCCCCCCATTGTTAAAAAATGACCACTCCCTTAGGGGGCCTATTAGGCACTTGGGTGTGGGTGCCCAGACAATTACCAAGACGGGGACATCAGCAGGCCTGGAGGAAACTGGGTCAGAGGTGAAGCTCAGCAAGGATCACTCATGGAAGGGGCAGGAGCACTGGTCAAGAGGCAGTCTAGGCCGGGGGGGGCACTTGGTATATTTTGTATACACAGGTGTGCGGCTGGCAAGGGTAGTTTTTCAACAAAGGGTCCTCTTTTGGAGAAAAAATGTCCTTAGCAAGGGTCTACTTTCGACAAAATCGCCCTAGCAAGGGTCACTTTTTCACCAAAATATCCCATTTTTGTCCATTGTTCACCCAAATTTTGAAGACACAGGTAAAGTTTCTCGGAAAATTTCTCATCCATTGTACATTTTATGCTTTTCCTCTTCAAAAACAAGAACTTTTCGACGCAAAGTGCCCTAGCAAGGGTAAGGGTTGTCAATGGTCCAGCCGCACACGCGTGTCAGAAAAAATTCAAGTACCCCCCCCCGGGAGTCTAGGCTCCCTGGTGTACCAGAGATTAAAGCCTCCGTCAGGCTTACTGAGGGCCCGGTATGACCTCTGGTAGGGGGGCCTTTTATACCGCTTCCGGTTACCTACTTCCGGTGCTGGTTTGGGAGGTCAGGAACAAGGAGGGTTTTGTCGGAGATCGCACGGTAATTGGTCCCTTGTGCGGCAAGAAGCCATGCAGCTCAAACGTCAGCGACAGAAAAAGTTTCAGAACAAAGTCTCTAGGCACTCCTTCATTAATGTGTATTCCATTATTGAACTACAATGTCATGTATAGAATCAGAATAATCTGACATCATTAAAAGACTTTTTTTTCTAGGATTGAGCCAGTGCATGTATACATCCACGACAAACAGTGGATGATGGATTGGTTATCGATATGAAATGGGTGTTGTTGATCCCAGACCAGGTCCCTTGTCTCACTGTAATCAGGAATCCCTAATCATCATACTGTCAGTACTACAATATGAATATGATATTAGGCTCAGTCTCACAACTTTGTAACAATTGGATAGTCTTTGACCGGGTGACATCTTTTACCGGGTGACGTCTTTGACTGGGAAATGTTGTTATAGCATAAATGAGACATATAGAGTAAGAAATGGATGGAAAAAGTCAAAGGATATTTTCGCACTATATGAAAGGAAATCTATCTAAAATTTGTTATTTTTATATGTAGACCCATTTTAAATGTATTATAGCATAATGTTATATTTTTTCCTCTGCCCGGTCAAAGACGTAACTTTCTATATTATTTGGAATTTGAAGAGCTGCACTGCAAAGTCTTATGCAATAACCATCCACATATTTTTCCAAATGGTAGAGATATGGAAAAATTGCCTTTTCTCCCGGTCAAAGACGTCACCCGGTCAAAGTCTATCCAATTGTTACAAAGTCGTGAAACAGAGCCTTATGCACCCAAATTTGTTTTTGGTCATATTATCTCCACGTCTTGTAAATGTACATCCTCCAGAATTTCAATATTGATCTAACCTGTTGAACTGAAGGTTGTAAAAGCGATAGAAGTAAAGAATCCATCCATATAGATATTGATTGATCAAAGAGATACATAACTCCCCTTTATATATCCTGTAATAAGCCACACGTCACCGACTGACTGCGGCAGACCGTTTGTCTGTGCTGTATACATCAGAACAAGAGCTCATGATTTTCCTGTACTTAAAACTGTTGATAATATTTAGATTGAATATGAAAAATCCATTGAGTACAGAACCCATAAAATATGGTCAAATTCTGCTAGGGATACAAAAAGTATAAACACATACCCCCAATTAAAGTCCCATATACACAAGGTACTTAAGAATAAGCTGTCTTAGGTACCCCTCCTGAGAATTTATAGGTGCCTGCCATTAGCTATTATAGGTATAACCTTTAATTTCTTGGAATTCTTTTCTACTTTGAAAATCACAGAATCATCCTTATCTAGTAGTTAAGGACTTAGATTTATTGTGTAAGTCACCTCAGATATACTAACATAGGGTAACTACCTAATACGTATCTCTACGGCAATACTATATGTATTACCTGATCTTGTACTATGTAAGATATATATATATACTCCAGACTATGAAGGCTGGTATTTTCTCATACAGGCTCACTGAAAGGCAAAGCCTATTAATGCCAGGGTGAATAAACAATTGAAAAAGATACAATGGCTGGCTTTAGTCTACATGGTATACTTGTTACTCTGTATCTGCCACTTTATACCCCCAGCACGCCACATACAGGCAGTGCCGCACCACACACTGATCCCCATTAGGCAAACAAGGAGACCTTATGAGGCTGAAGCCAACAAACTGTGCTTCCCATGCCAGGTGCGTGCTGCCGGTGTAGCATCGAATAAGTTCTGGGGTGAAAATATGTTCCGGGGGTAGGTCTCTTCATATCTTAGTGGTGGTATAGCAATTTTAACATTAGAATCTCTTTTCCTATGTATATGGGACCAACTCTGCATAATTATGTTGAGGTCCATCAATGTTTTGTGACACCACTAGTTCACCACATATATAGGCTTAAAACTGACTTACTACCAAGAAAGGTCAGACACAATGCCCACCCCCTCCATATCACTAAAGTCACTTTTTACCTCATATTCTCATTTCCTATCTGTATGTCACCTTGAATTCAGATTTTAATGTTAAAATATAAATTATTTGTGACACCACTAGTTCAACCGATGAGGCACACCAGCAATTAGGCCTATTATAGTACCTCACCCCCGTGTCACCCTCGCCCCTCCCCATCAAAGTATGAGTATTTTGACATGATCTCCTTATGCATAACATTTAGCATCAACAATTTTGTGATAATCAATTGAATGTTTATGACACAACTAAATCCGGAACATTTATAAGGCTGGAACTTAAATAATGGTACACCGGCAGCACAGTGACAGCACAGGGGGCTGGAGGCACTGATGTAGTGTTCAGTACACTGAAAATCCATAGGTTGAAAGGGTTAGTCAGTACAGACTATCCTAGGTGTTTTAGTCACAATGACAAAATTATATTCAAAAAATGACTGAGGGGTCAGTCAGTAGTGGCTAACCTAGGTTCATCATTGGTGTGTTGTGTTTGTATACTACTAGTTGGTGCCACCTGTAAGATACTATGATGACCACTCAGTGGCTCCCCCTGGAAATTAAAAGACTATGGTGGGTTGGTCAGTACTGACCAACCTGACAATAATAACTTACCTAGGTTGGTCGCATAGGGAGACAAAAAATGACTAACTAGGTTAGGTACTAGTGACTGAGATATTGGTTGTATAGGGAGCCTAGGAATATCAGTGTACAGAGCCCGTAGAAGTAGGTTAGTGTGCAAGGGTCAGTGCAGGATACACCTAGATGATTATTAATCCAGTCAGATGCCCAGGGGATTGCTATTGAACAATGACTAATAAATGCAGCGGCCCATTTTTGGTATCTATCAGGGCTGCTAATGGGAGGTATCTAAAGGGGCACATGGATGGTGTATTACTGTATCATAGAGAGTATCGATATTCAATTGTTTTCGTTTTTGTTTGTTTTGTCAATGCCAGACCTTGTGATATTGTGATATCATGAATGCTTAACCGCTATTAATCAACCTGTACTTTACAAGGCTATCATATACCATTGCATTGTCGCCGACTATAAATTGAGTACAATGCATTTCCAGACCTAGCTGCCACCTGGTACCTACATCCGCCACTAGTGGCGCTCCACCACTGTATTTCTATATAAGGAGCTACACTACCGGCTACACACAGACAGCTGGGTAGGGTACTAGGTGCACAAGATCACATACTTTATGTACAATAAACCCAAACTACACACCTAATTGCAGATTGTAGTGTTACTTACTATCATGCATATCAAATCTCAGATGTTAAATGCTAGTTGATGATGGCCCGATATGAGAATATGTATGTGTTTTTATTGCCCTTGTGCTGACTATCTCCTGCTGTGAATTAGAGTTGGATATTGGAAGTAACAAGCAACCATTTGAATAGGAATAGCAGGGGCGTGGCAAGCAGTTTCAAAGTAGGGAGGACTGAGGGGTATTTCAACCCTTTTTGACCCATTTTTACTTGACCTTTTGGGTTTGACCTTTTTTGGGGTTGGTCAAAAGTGGGGGGGGGGGACATGTCCCCCCCCCCGTCCCCCCTGGTTGCCACGCCCCTGAATAGGATAACAGTACAGCACTATATAATATGATATATATCCTATAGCACCTGCAAAAGGATATAGGGATAACTATAACATCATCAACCGCAACGCATCGTGTCAGAATCAGATGGGGCACCTGAGACTGTGGACCATGGCTCAACCACCTGCTGAGCTAAACCCAAAGAACAGAATGTCATAATATTGCTCCTGGTAGTACTAGTAGCTCGGAGTTGGTGGTAGAGTTACTCTACATCGAAAGGTGATGTAACTAGCCCGGGCTGCCTTCTCTTGTATGGAATTAATTAAGGTACACTGCTCAATTTGCTGTCTCCCTGTCTCCTTCTTTTTTTGTCTCTGTCTGCCTAATCCTGTCTCTGTCTGTCTCTGTCTCTGTATGTCTCTGTCTGTCTGTCTCTGTCCCTCTCTGTCTCTCTGTCTGTTTCTGTCTGTCTATCTCTCTGTCTCTGTCTCTCTCTGTCTGTCTGTCTGTCTCTGTCTGTCTATCTCTCTGTCTCTGTCTCTGTCTCTGTCTCTCTCTCCCTCTCTCTTTCTCTCCCTCTCTTTCTCCCGGAGTTTATCTCAGGGAAATGCCACAAATGACGGTTCCAGGAAACAGGTGTACCTTTGACGGTGGTTTCGTTGACGGTGGCGCCCCCTCGTGTGAAGACCTTCCAACGCTCGTGCAGGACCCTCTCATCCACCTGCTGGTGCTTCTTGGAACTAGGATTTGTGACAACCACCCAGTATACGTCGGGGCTGAGGAAAAAAAGAACAACCATTTTATTTTTTACTATAATGAATCAATTGTAAGTCGATTATGAGACTTACCATTCAGAGATTACAATAATGTACCAAATGCCAGTTGATTTTGTTCACTGACTAACCCCCGGGACTATAACTATTCCATTTATTACATTACACAGAATTATAGGGTAAATCTAAATAAGTCTTTTTTTAAAATGTTTTATTAGGTTGAATAAATACAGATACATCGAAATAAATAAATGCAAATGTATCTAAACCCAGCACGGGCGCATTGCCCTACTCCCGCTAGGACCTCTCATAATCCTTCCATTATCAATCGTACATGTATAGTTGGATATGACTAACATCATATTGTATTATCATATATACCGTATGATTAACTTTGTATTACAACCACTAATACATAATTAGAACGATGAGATGAGATGAGATGTTGTAATAAATGACGAGAACATAAAATGAAATTAATTTACATTCATAAAACATGTAGGGTAATTCTTCTTAATAGCAATTTTAAATTTGTTAAGGCCTTCAATTTCCGTATATTCTGGATATAGTTCTATGTAAGCAGAGGCTTCTGCTGATTCAATACTGCTTGACAACCATTCTATTACACATACAGAATGAGTCAGCGTTTTACGTAAAGCCATTAATAATATTATTGTCATCGGCTATACCTGAGCCGAGTCTAAGGCCAACAAAAAGGGTTTGTTTCAGGTAACATGGGCAGAAAATGTCGGTAGGTCGGATCTTTTTTTAACCCTTTTTTTTCAACGTGAAAGTACTAGCCAGCCTCTCCGAGGGCCCTGAAATTGACCAAAAAGGGGTCAAAATATGGAAATTTCTTCAAAATTGCATAAAAAAACAACGTAGGGTAGGTCCTGTTTTGATAGGAGCGGCCTAAGCTTTGTTGAAGGATTCCTTCTCTTCGAGCATTTCCAATGTAATTCCCAGACATTAGTGTTGAACCTCGCTATTTGAACTTGGAAATCCCTCTTGTGACTACTTAAATATACGGCACCAGTACATAGCCTATGTCAACTATTGAGCTCAGGTCAATAGTAAGGTGCTACTAGTGTATACCAAGGTATGTATATGAAACCAACAAGGCTCTGAATACTGCTGGACAGAGTCAATACAAGTTGTTTTCTTAACTATGTGTGAAGTAGGTAGTACTGTATAAACCTGAGGCTAAATATAAAAAGAAGTTTGTTTCAGGTAACATGGGGAGAAACTCTGGGGTCGGTAGGTCGGATATATCTTCTTCTTTTATTTTTACTTCTTTTTCTTTACAGCCCCTCTACATACCCTAAAATTGACCCAAAAGAGTGTAAAAATGGGAAGATTTTTTTATGCCGAAGTGGTGGCGTAGCCACCTGGTGGTGCCGCCAGGCACCACCAGAACGAGGTATATGATGTTTGCACTTGACCAGAAGTCAGAATGGGCGCCGCCATCTTGGATTGTGCCGCCATCTTGGATTAAGGTGTCACAACACAATTTTATGCTATGTGATAACAATAATATAAATCAACCTTTGATAGTTCCTGAGGTTGATTATAATTATACCTACCCCCCTAATATGGACCCAAGGAATTCAATGGTTCTATTGGTTTGTTGCTAATACAGCTGGTTGCCTAGCAACGGCTATTCTAATTGTTTATCTGCCTAGCAACACACATTTCCATGGTCCTAAGGTTGATTATAATCATACCTACCCCCCCTAATATGGACCCAAGGAATTCAATGGTTCTATTGGTTTGTTGCTAATACAGCTGGTTGCCTAGCAACAACTATTCTAATTGTTTATCTGCCTAGCAACACACATTTCCATGGTCCTAAGGTTGATTATAATCATACCTACCCCCCCTAATATGGACCCAAGGAATTCAATGGTTCTATTGGTTTGTTGCTAATACAGCTGGTTGCCTAGCAACAACTATTCTAATTGTTTATCTGCCTAGCAACACACATTTCCATGGTCCTAAGGTTGATTATAATCATCCCTCCCCCCCCTAATATGGACCCAAGGAATTCAATGGTTCTATTGGTTTGTTGATAATACAGCTGGTTGCCTAGCAACGACTATTCTAATTGTTTATCTGCCTAGCAACACACATTTCCATGGTCCTAAGGTTGATTATAATCATACCTACCCCCCTAATATGGACCCAAGGAATTCAATTGTTCTATTGGTTTGTTGCTAATACAGCTGGTTGCCTAGCGACGGCTATTCTAATTGTTTATCTGCCTCTACAGATACATTTCCATGGTCCTAAGGTTGATTATAATCATACCTACCCCCCCTAATATGGACCCAAGGAATTCAATGGTTTTATTGGTTTGTTGCTAATACAGCTGGTTGCCTAGCAACGGCTATTCTTATTGTTTATCTGCCTAGCAACACACATTTCCATGCTCCTGAGGTTGATTTTAATCATGCCTACCCCCCCTAATATGGACCCAAGGAATTCAATGGTTCTATTGGTTTGTTGCTAATACAGCTGGTTGCCTAGCAACGGCTTTTCTAATTGTTTATCTGCCTAGCAACACACATTTCCATGGTCCTAAGGTTGATTATAATCATACCTACCCCCCTAAAATGGACCCAAGGAATTCAATGGTTCTATTGGTTTGTTGCTAATACAGCTGGTTGCCTAGCAACGGCTATTCTTATTGTTTATCTGCCTAGCAACACACATTTCCATGCTCCTGAGGTTGATTTTAATCATACCTACCCCCCCTAATATGGACCCAAGGAATTCAATGGTTCTATTGGTTTGTTTGCGAATACAGTTTGTTGCCTAGCAACGGCTATTCTCATTGTTTATCTGCCTAGCAACACACATTTCCATGGTCCTAAGGTTGATTATAATCATACCAACCCCCCTAATATGGACCCAAGGAATAGGAGGGTTTGTTGCTAATACAGCTGGTTGCCTAGCAACGGCTATTCTTATTGTTAATCTGCCTAGCAACACACATTTCCATGGTCCTAAGGTTGATTATAATCATACTTACCCCCCTTATATGGACCCAAGGAGTTCAATGGTTCTTTCGGTTTGTTGCTAATACAGCTGGTTGCCAATTAAAGGCTATTCTAATTGTTTATCTGCCTAGCAATGCACATTTCCATGGTCCTAAGGTTGATTATAATCAAATCTACCCCCTTAATATCATCCTTCCCCCTGATAACACCTTCCCGGCCCTGCTTATTTGGTGTCTTGAATGGGTTCCCTTCAAACATACCAGCCATGTAGACATTATGTTTCTTCGAATGCAAGAATTGCGGTTGTTGCCGCGTATAAAAATGCCTGAGGCATTTTTTTACGCGGCAACAACCGCAATTCTTGTTCAGAATGTTTGTATACCTAAGATTTACTAAAAAAAAGTGTAAAAATTCTTTAAAATTGCATAAAAAACTCAGGGTCGGCTCTATTTAGATAGGGTCGGTCGGGTGACCTGAAACAAACCTTTTTTTGGCCTGACTGTGTAGCCGAAGCCATGGAGGAAGGGAACTATAGAACAGGCTGCCTGGAATAATTAGTGTAGCCTAGCTTGGCTCATACATATTTAAGTTGATGACAGTTATTGTTAAGATCATTGGAATTATGGGAATAGTGCACCAAGGCAAGTCACATAACAGGTGAAAGGTCATGCATTTTATGTATGGCATGAATGCAATACAAGTATATTCAGCCATCGATGCACCCATGTAATAAAGCCATCATACAAGGTGTTAGTCAGGTGAGACTGAGGGATCTCATGGCAAACAATGTTACAGAGCATTATATAGATGAGCCATGCTTCTTTAAAAAGGATAATATTTCCCCAGTGTCTTTAACATATGCAGATCTATGCTTCCACAACCCAGCATACTGTCCATTTAGTGCTATAAAGGGACCTAAACTGTAAAACCAAACCCCGGTCCCAGTTTCTCAAGGTACCAATATAACCTGCAATCATAGGATCAATGTTGGTATTACATGTATGAATAATACCTTGCTAGATACATCGTTCTCCAGTGTCTTTAACATACGCAGATCGATGCATTCACAACCGAGCATACTGTCCATTTATTGCTATAAATGAACCTGGACTGTAAAATTAAACCCCAGTCTTAATTTGTCAAGGTACCAATATATAGGCTGTTATCCTAGAGGGTGAATGTCGGTATTATAAATAATAATTGGCTAGATACATCGCCATGCTTACACAAACGACGTTAGCCCTACTTAAATCATAGAGTTGTGGAGTCAATACCTGACTATGATGGTCTCATGAACACCCAACACCATACTTCATAGGTGGGATCGAGCTACATTAAATATTATTAGACCTAGATGCATTATGAATCAGCCATGACCCCATCGTTATTCCAGATAGCATTATGGTTTACTACCTATATGAGTAGAGACAGTGATTCAGCGGACAGAAACAGCCATATAGCCGCTATTACACATGGATATGTTTCTTGCCCTTCTGGTGGCACTATAAGTGAGAATGAAGTTGGTGGAGCACATGGAGCACCCATCATGGACGACCTACCTTGTGATGATAGAAGGCCGGTGCCGTTTCAGGAACAGGTCCAGATTTGTGTGGTGGTGATATACGATCCTGCCCTGTTGTTTGGTCTGCATGGCTTAAATAAACCCTCCACGGGTCCACAATCACAGCCCAATAGTCTCACCAGGACCGTGTGATTTTAACAACTAAACCAGCAGTTCCATCTATAGCTGTATACACAGTATTAAGCATTCAGTAGTACTTTCTACAGCTGAGCTCAGGCCATATATACACTGCCTGATATCTAGAATATCCGATAAATGGTTCACCCTTTCTGTTTTTGGTAGCATGGAAAGCTGGCATGGGTCCAGAATCCTGTCACAAGAGCTCGCTGCATGCCCAGGTCTGTATGCACTAAAAATCCATAGGTTGAAAGGGTTAGTCAGTACAGACTATTCTAGGTTCATCATATGTGTGTTAGTCATAATGACAAAGTTATATTCAAAAATGACTGAGGGGTCAGTCAGTAGTGGCTAACCTAGGTTCATCATTGGTGTGTTGTATCTGTATACCACTAGTTGGTGCCACCTGTAAGATACTATATGATGACCACTCAGTGGCTCCCTCTGGGAATTAAAAGACTGAGATGGGTTGGTCATTACTGACCAACTTGACAATAATAACTTACCTATGTTGGTCGTATAGGGAGCCAAAAAATGACTAACTATAGGTTAGTTACTAGTGACTGAGAGATTGGTCTTATAGGGAGCCTAGGAATATCAGTGTAGGTGGGCGAGCAGGAACTGCCTCGTCAGTGAGAGCAGACCCACCTGGAGCTATAATGTGCCAATTAAGCCTCATAATACAATAGGGTTTAACTTAAGGACTGACTGGGCATTACCCTAAGGCCATCAGAATGAAAGAGAGAGTTTACCGTCCACCGCCCGCATGCCTTCAAAGGGGCCGCATGAAAAGTTCATTATTAATGTAAATTTTCATTATTTTTATTTCTTCAAAGATCTGAACAATATTTTACAATTTTCAAAAAAATTATGCCCCAGAAAACTCCGAAAATTCAGCTTTTTAGGGAGATCCATAATAATGAAAAATGAATAATGAAAAAAGGCCGCATCTGTTTTCCAAAAGTCCTGGACGGTAAACTCTAACTTTCATTCCCATGGCCTAAGTTGACATACGCCATGAATAGGTGCTGGGATATAAGCGGAAGTTGTTATTATGACGGCCTATATGGGGAAGGCAGCTCAATAATTAAGACGTCATAGCATTATATTGTGTTGTGAGTTTGTTTCGTTAGGTACTGAGCTGTGAAAGACTCCACGGGGGCGGCTAAGGCCTAATTGACCCTAAGGCAAAAAAATGGTTTGTTTCAGGTCACCCTACGGACCCTATCAAAATAGGGCAAACCCTATGGGTTTTTTTATTCAATTTTGAAGAATTTTTCGTATTTTTACTCTTTCTGGGGTCAACTTTTGGGTCTAGTACTTTCATGTTTAAAAAAACACACCAAAAAAACGACCTACAGACCCTACATTTTCATTCCATGTTACCTGAAACAAACCTTTTATTTGCCTAATCTTATATCCTTAGCACAACCATAGCGTACTGATGTGGGGTGTAAAAAGGGCCCTCCAAACGCCAGTGCTTTCTGTCCTGGGACCCCCAGAACGTATTGATGTGGGGTCTAAAAATGGCCCTAAAAACGCCAGTGCTTTCTATCAGAGCACCCCCAGAACGTATTGATGTGGGGTCTAAAAAGGGCCCTCCAAATGCCAGCTTTCTGGGGCTTTGAGGGCCCCAAACGCCAAGGTATTTTGTACTTTTACCATATTTCAATACCAAATATTTGTATTCAAAAATAAGATAAGAATAAAACCATATGGCTTATCAAAATCCCACATACATTGTCTCTATCTTAAACAGAATTTAGGGTACGACTTTTAGATGCATATACAAATTAATTAGCCATAAAATACGGTCTATGTTAACCGGGGTTAACATGTATATATTGTATTAGTAAGTAAGACGCTCTGTAGTGGCCGCTGCTGCTACCAGGGCGCAGTACATGTGTTGTATAATGATAGTGTCTCTATCCCTCACCAGGGTACCCTGTGTGGTCGTTATTGCCGCGCCAACGTCCAGTACAGTTGATTTTGAAACTTCAGTGAGGGCGGACGCTTCCCCCAACGGCTCTGCAAGGGCAGGCTAGCTGATTCAACTGTCAAAATTTTTGAATTTAATTTTCTTTTGGATATTGCTGAGTCATCATGGCGTCGGCATGGTGCTATGGATGTGGGGGAGATCACCCCGTGCCCCGAGGAAAGAATTGTACGCAACCCCCGGTGGCAAATTGGAAGAGGTTACCGTCCAGGAGGAAACCTCTAATACATGATCCTGACGCATCTAAAGAGGAGAGAGCCGCAGCTTGCCAGAAGGAGCTAGAAACCAGTCTAGCAGAGATCCATACAGAAGATAAATTCTCCAACCCACAGGAATATGCTGAGTACTTGGAGGAGCTGGACGCAGAACAACAGCGCCAGGAAAAGGTGGAGGCCTTGGAACGCAGGGTACGTGAGCGCATTCTTGGTCGATACGACGCAAAGAAGGATGTCCCGGACAAGCCCGTCGCGGACAAGCCAGTCGCGGACAAGCCGGACAAGCCCATCAGATCAAGAGACAATTCCCCTGACCGAAGACCCAGATCAAGTACCAGGATATTTGATCCGAGAGACTTTGAGGGTAGGGATTTTTCTGCAGACCGCCTCACTAAGAGTAGGCGGAAATTTGATTTGAAGAGGTTTACCAGGGGGAGGGACCCTAAGTCTCTCACCTATCCAGAGCTTATGTACGTGTCTTTACAATGGGCAGCTGCTTGTATTGAGGAAGGTATGTTCTCAGAGATGGAGGAGGTAAAAAAGTACCTTAAACATCTCGGTTTCTTATCCTTTAAAGCTTCAAGTGAATTGTATGACCCAAGCGTGTTTGCTGAATATGACCATGATTTGCGCCAAGAGTGTGTTTATGGCCAAGACATGGAAGAGTTTGGGTTTGGGAATGATCAACTGAACACCCGTCATTTCGGCACTGAAGGCTTGAAAAAAGTCAGAGAGGAGTCAAAAAATTCTAAAAAGACGGGGGGGGGTGGTAGGCCTAATTCAGGGAGGCCCCACAATATTCAAAGTCGCCCTAGTACTAGCCAACATGGGTTAAGGGTTGATGAGTCTGGCCATGTCATGGCCTGTGACCGTTACAACCGCATGGGTTGCGACTCAAAAGCATGTGCTTTTTCTCATGTTTGCAATAAATGTAACGATCCTACACACCGCGCTCAGGACTGTAAGAATGTCCGTATGTATAATAGCTAGGGGATAAAACCACCTGTGGCCTCGTTAATTAAAGTTAATGAGGTGGTCACACCAATCTCTAATACGTGTGATACTCTGGTAGCCGCTGCTGAAAAGCCAGACATGGGTGAGTGCTCCCGCGCTAATAGTAATGACCCACTGTTTCCCTTCAGGGTAGATATTGGGGTTAATAATCAGCTGTTTTCTGTACACAGTAATATGCTTGTGGAAGATGTAAATGGTATTCATACGAATGGTTGGCCGCAGCCTGACCAATTTGTAAAATTATTGTTTACTATACATGAATCCATTGGAGCCCGTGAAGAGTCTATTATTGTCACCAGAGAGTGTTTTTTGGGGAGTTGTTCGTGTAGATACTCTCTAGATGGCTTGTTAGTATCTATGAAACCGTGTAGAGTTTTTTCTGAATGTTTCCTATGGGGAGAAGTGGACCCCAACTGGTGGTATATTCTAGAAGGGGCTGTGTTTGGGTTTAGAGTCATTAACCCTAACTGTCCCTGTGAGTATGTCAATGACAATTATGCTTCCATTCTACAGGAGGGCAGAAAAGATATTATGAATGATAAACTGCGTAAAGAATTGATTGAAGGTAAAATCATGCTGGCAGATGAGAATAATATTCCTGTCTGCGTACATGCACTTGGGGCAGTCGTGAAAAAATCTGAATTTATGGATGTAGGGGAAAAAATTCGCCCTATCACGGATTGTTCAAGGTCAGGCAATACGTCTCCATCAGTTAATGCTTTTACTGATGAAATTTGTGATAAATTTGTATATAATTCACTTGATAATGTATGTGATATATTGACTGAAGGTGCCAGCATGGCATGTACCGATATTTCTGACGCCTATAGAGGGCTCCATATATATTATGGTGACAGGGTATATCAAGGCTTGAAATGGGACTTCGGCGACGGTAAGGGTGAAATCACCATGTTAGACGGGCGTCTGTGCTTTGGTCTAGCGAGTGGGCCGTTCATTTTTAATTCTGTATCTGACTTCATGGTGAGATGTGCTCGTCGTAGGGGGGTTGACAAGATTGTGAATTACTTGGACGATTTTTTTATGTGTTACCCCTCTCGGGAAATGTGTATTATAGCTCAGCATGTATTATTCAGGGTTATTCGTCAATTGGGATTTTTTGTTTCATACAAAAAAATTTCTCCTGTTACCACTAGTGTAGTGTTTCTAGGCATTGAGGTCAATAGTGTGGAAATGACATTGACCCTTCCCAATGATAAGATGTGTAAATTACTACAGAAATTGGAGAATGCAAAAGGGAAAATGAAGATGACTAAGAGAGATTTACAATCTCTTGCGGGCAGTCTAGCACATGCTAGCAAAGTAGTTAGAGGTGGCCGCTGCTTCTCTAGACGTATATATAACTTGTGTAATACTGTCAAAAAGCAACACTATAAAATCAGATTATCTGGTGAGGCCAGAGCGGACATAGAGTGGTGGTTGAAGTTTGCTGAGACGTTCAATGGAACAGCTAAAATATTAAGACCTTTCGGCTCTCACCTAGCTGTGTATAGTGATGCTTCGTTTGGGGGTTTTGCGGCCTACCATCAAAGTGACTGGTTGGTAGGAGAATGGGAGCCGGGGATTTCACCCCTCCCACATACATGTGCTCATCATTGGGTGGAAGCCCCCTCTGAATATCAGAAAAATATTAATGAGCTAGAATTTTATCCTGTTTTATTATCTGCCTTAAGATGGGGTCATTTATGGCAAGATAGTGAAATAACATTCGTGACTGATAATACTCAGGTCATGCATATGCTTAATACGGGCCGCAGCTCCAACGGCAAGTGCATGACTTGGATACGTGAATTATTTTGGCTTGCTGTTCAAAATAATTTCTATTATTGATTAGCTAAATGGGTCCACATTTGAGAAAACATGTCATATTTATCAACATGTCACACAAGGTTTTATTTAAACTACCTGTTCAACCAAGCGATCATTGCATAACAAAACACATCTGGTACAGTGTGTTAGCTCAAATTAATTGATTATGGCATGATTTTATGCAAATTATTGACTTAATTGCTAATTAAATGAAATACGTTTTTTTTGCAGGAGGCTCTCTACAGTTCTCCTATGCCAAAACGCATCAAAACGTTTTGGCAGCTCTGGGGATCATGTCTCGAGGGGTTATTTAGTACCATGTGACGTTATCTAGTACCATGTGACGTTATCTTGTACCATGTGACATTATCTAGTACCATGTGACGTTATCTAGTACCATGTGACATTATCTAGCACCATGTGACATGATCTTGTACCATGTGACGTTATCTAGTAGCATGTGACGTTATCTAGTACCATGTGAAATTATCTTGTACTGGGCTTCATGATACTAGATTAAGACTAGACCATGTGACATAGGGGTACATGATTCCAGACATGTGACATGGGGGTACATGGTACTAGCCTACGTGACATGGGGGTACATGGTCCCAGACATGTGACATGAGGGTAGGGATGTCACCGATACACCCAGTATCGATACATTGACATTTCTAGAATTCTGATAATCAAATCAATAAAGTATTTATATTGATAGGCTACACTATTTGTATCATGTGAAGTTATCTAGTACAATACATGACATAAAAAAAAAGTTGCATTATGGTATGTCTCAAGTTTGGTATTAGATCATGTGAAACGTGACATAGGGGTAAGGATGTTATCGATACCTCCAGGATCGATACACTAATGCATTGATCAAGGCTTAATGACGATACATCATTTGTATCACAAATGACCTAATAATTTACCCATTTAAAACTGAATATTGTCTGCAGTAACATGTGGCATTTCCCTGTACTATGTAACATTATCTAGTACCATGTGGCATTATCTAGTACCATTTGACTATATCTAGTACCATGTGAGCTTATTTCGTATCATCAGACGTTATCTAGTACCTTGTGACGCTTTCTAGTACCATTTGAAATTATCTTGTACTGGGCTTCATGACACTAGAGTAAGACTAGACCATGTGGCATAGGGGTACATGATTCCAGATAGGTGACATGGGGTACATGGTATTAGACTACGTGACATGGGGGTACATGTTCCCAGACATGTTACATGGGTGTAGGGATGTCATTGATACACCCAGAATCGATACATTGACATTTCTAGAATTCCGATAATCAAATCGACAAAGTCTTTATATTGATACACGATTTGTATCATGTGAGGTTATCTAGTACCATACATGACATTAGGCCAAAAAAGAAAGTTGTGTTCTAGCATGTCTCAAGTTTGGTTGTAGATCATGTGACATGTGACATGGGGTACATGGTACTAGGCCATGTGACATGGGGGTAAGGATGTTATTGATACCCCAAGAATAGATACATTGACATTTCTAGAATTCTGATTATCGATTTGACAGAGGCTAAATATCAATACCGCATTTGTATCTCAAATAGCCTAATAATTTACCTTTCTAAAACTTAATATTGCCTGCAGTAACATGTGATGTTATCTGGTACCATGTGACATTATTTAGAA
The DNA here is from genome assembly GCA_947462335.1 of Harmothoe impar. Classification (NCBI taxonomy): domain Eukaryota; kingdom Metazoa; phylum Annelida; class Polychaeta; order Phyllodocida; family Polynoidae; genus Harmothoe; species Harmothoe impar. The sequence goes on along the minus strand of OX381715.1, from coordinate 68,615,166 downwards.
CCATGTGACGTTATCTAGTACCATGTGACGTTATCTAGTACCATGTGACGTTATCTAGTACCATGTGACATTATCTAGCACCATGTGACATGATCTTGTACCATGTGACTTTATCTAGTACCATGTGATGTTATCTAGTACCATGTGACATTATCTAGCACCATGTGACGTTATCTAGTACCCTGTGAATTTATCTTGTAGTGTGCTTCATGATATTAGAGTAAGACTAGACCATGTGACATAGGGTACATGATTCCAGACATGTGATGTGGGAGTACATAGTCCCAGACATGTGACATGAGGGTAGGGATGTCACCGATACACCCAGTATCAATACATTGACATTTCTAGAATTCTGATAATCAAATATAGTACCATGTGACATTATCTGGTACCATGTGACGTTTTCTTATACCATGTGATGTCATCTAGTACCATGTGATGTCATCTAGTACCATGTGATGTCATCTAGTACCATGTGATGTCATCTAGTACCATGTGATGTTATCTTGTGCATGTGACATGATCTTGTGCATGTGACATTATTAAGTATCATTTGACGTTATCTTGTGCATGTGACATTATCTTGTACTGGGCTTCATGATACTAGAGTAAGACTAGACCATGTGACATAGGGGTACATGATTCAAGTCAGGTGACATGGGGTACATGGTATTAGACTACGTGACATGGGGGTACATGTTCCCAGACATGTTACATGGGTGTAGGGATGTCATTGATACACCCAGAATCGATACATTGACATTTCTAGAATTCTGATAATCAAATCGACAAAGTCTTTATATTGATACACGATTTGTATCATGTGAGGTTATCTAGTACAATACATGACATTAGGCCAAAAAAGAAAGTTGTGTTCTAGCATGTCTCAAGTTTGGTTGTAGATCATGTGACATGTGACATAGGGGTACATGGTATACATTGCCATTTCTAGAATTCTGATTATCGATTTGACAAAGGCTAAATATCAATACCGCATTTGTATCTCAAATAGCCTAACAATTTACCTTTCTAAAACTTAATATTGCCTGCAGTAACATGTGATGTTATCTAGTACCATGTGACGTTATCTGGTACCATGTGACGTTATCTAGTACCATGTGACGTTATCTAGTACCATGTGACATGATCTAACACCATGTGACATGATCTAGTAGCATGTGACATTATCTAGTACCATGTGACGTTATCTAGTACCATGTGACGTTATCTAATACCATGTGAATTTATCTTGTAGTGGGCTTCATGATACTAGAGTAAGACTAGACCATGTGACATAGGGGTACATGATTCCAGACATGTGACATGGGGGTACATGGTCCCAGACATGTGACATGAGGGTAGGGATGTCACCGATACACCCAGTATTGATACATTGACATTTCTAGAATTCTGATAATTAAATATAGTACCATGTGACATTATCTGGTACCATGTGACGTTATCTAATACCGTGTGAAGTCATCTAGTACCATGTGATGTCATCTAGTACCATGTGATATTATCTAGTACCATGTGATGTTATCTTGTGCATGTGACATTATCTTGTACTGGGCTTCATGATACTAGAGTAACACTAGACCATGGGGCATAGGGGTACATGATTTTAGACATGTGATGTATAGAAGTGTCGAAACGTTCTTAAATGTTTTGTCTATTGAACTATGTGGCCAGAGTGTACCAATGTGTATTTGGAACCTATATCAGACCAGTTAATGTGTGTCTACTATCTTTCATAACATGTGACATTATCTAGCACCATGTGACATGATCTTGTACCATGTGACGTTATCTAGTAGCATGTGACGTTATCTAGTACCATGTGAAATTATCTTGTACTGGGCTTCATGATACTAGATTAAGACTAGACCGTGTGACATAGGGGTACATGATTCCAGACATGTGACATGGGGGTACATGGTACTAGCCTACGTGACATGGGGGTACATGGTCCCAGACATGTGACATGAGGGTAGGGATGTCACCGATACACCCAGTATCGATACATTGACATTTCTAGAATTCTGATAATCAAATCAATAAAGTATTTATATTGATAGGCTACACTATTTGTATCATGTGAAGTTATCTAGTACAATACATGACATAAAAAAAAAGTTGCATTATGGTATGTCTCAAGTTTGGTATTAGATCATGTGAAACGTGACATAGGGGTAAGGATGTTATCGATACCTCCAGGATCGATACACTAATGCATTGATCAAGGCTTAATGACGATACATCATTTGTATCACAAATGACCTAATAATTTACCCATTTAAAACTGAATATTGTCTGCAGTAACATGTGGCATTTCCCTGTACTATGTAACATTATCTAGTACCATGTGGCATTATCTAGTACCATTTGACTATATCTAGTACCATGTGAGCTTATTTCGTATCATCAGACGTTATCTAGTACCTTGTGACGCTTTCTAGTACCATTTGAAATTATCTTGTACTGGGCTTCATGACACTAGAGTAAGACTAGACCATGTGGCATAGGGGTACATGATTCCAGATAGGTGACATGGGGTACATGGTATTAGACTACGTGACATGGGGGTACATGTTCCCAGACATGTTACATGGGTGTAGGGATGTCATTGATACACCCAGAATCGATACATTGACATTTCTAGAATTCCGATAATCAAATCGACAAAGTCTTTATATTGATACACGATTTGTATCATGTGAGGTTATCTAGTACCATACATGACATTAGGCCAAAAAAGAAAGTTGTGTTCTAGCATGTCTCAAGTTTGGTTGTAGATCATGTGACATGTGACATGGGGTACATGGTACTAGGCCATGTGACATGGGGGTAAGGATGTTATTGATACCCCAAGAATAGATACATTGACATTTCTAGAATTCTGATTATCGATTTGACAGAGGCTAAATATCAATACCGCATTTGTATCTCAAATAGCCTAATAATTTACCTTTCTAAAACTTAATATTGCCTGCAGTAACATGTGATGTTATCTGGTACCATGTGACATTATTTAGAACCATGTGACGTTATCTAGTACCATGTGACGTTATCTAGTACCATGTGACGTTATCTAGTACCATGTGACATTATCTAGCACCATGTGACATGATCTTGTACCATGTGACTTTATCTAGTACCATGTGATGTTATCTAGTACCATGTGACATTATCTAGCACCATGTGACATTATCTAGTACCCTGTGAATTTATCTTGTAGTGTGCTTCATGATATTAGAGTAAGACTAGACCATGTGACATAGGGTACATGATTCCAGACATGTGATGTGGGAGTACATAGTCCCAGACATGTGACATGAGGGTAGGGATGTCACCGATACACCCAGTATCAATACATTGACATTTCTAGAATTCTGATAATCAAATATAGTACCATGTGACATTATCTGGTACCATGTGACGTTTTCTTATACCATGTGATGTCATCTAGTACCATGTGATGTCATCTAGTACCATGTGATGTCATCTAGTACCATGTGATGTCATCTAGTACCATGTGATGTTATCTTGTGCATGTGACATGATCTTGTGCATGTGACATTATTAAGTATCATTTGACGTTATCTTGTGCATGTGACATTATCTTGTACTGGGCTTCATGATACTAGAGTAAGACTAGACCATGTGACATAGGGGTACATGATTCAAGTCAGGTGACATGGGGTACATGGTATTAGACTACGTGACATGGGGGTACATGTTCCCAGACATGTTACATGGGTGTAGGGATGTCATTGATACACCCAGAATCGATACATTGACATTTCTAGAATTCTGATAATCAAATCGACAAAGTCTTTATATTGATACACGATTTGTATCATGTGAGGTTATCTAGTACAATACATGACATTAGGCCAAAAAAGAAAGTTGTGTTCTAGCATGTCTCAAGTTTGGTTGTAGATCATGTGACATGTGACATAGGGGTACATGGTATACATTGCCATTTCTAGAATTCTGATTATCGATTTGACAAAGGCTAAATATCAATACCGCATTTGTATCTCAAATAGCCTAACAATTTACCTTTCTAAAACTTAATATTGCCTGCAGTAACATGTGATGTTATCTGGTACCATGTGACGTTATCTAGTACCATGTGACGTTATCTAGTACCATGTGACGTTATCTAGTACCATGTGACATGATCTAACACCATGTGACATGATCTAGTAGCATGTGACATTATCTAGTACCATGTGACGTTATCTAGTACCATGTGACGTTATCTAATACCATGTGAATTTATCTTGTAGTGGGCTTCATGATACTAGAGTAAGACTAGACCATGTGACATAGGGGTACATGATTCCAGACATGTGACATGGGGGTACATGGTCCCAGACATGTGACATGAGGGTAGGGATGTCACCGATACACCCAGTATTGATACATTGACATTTCTAGAATTCTGATAATTAAATATAGTACCATGTGACATTATCTGGTACCATGTGACGTTATCTAATACCGTGTGAAGTCATCTAGTACCATGTGATGTCATCTAGTACCATGTGATATTATCTAGTACCATGTGATGTTATCTTGTGCATGTGACATTATCTTGTACTGGGCTTCATGATACTAGAGTAACACTAGACCATGGGGCATAGGGGTACATGATTTTAGACATGTGATGTATAGAAGTGTCGAAACGTTCTTAAATGTTTTGTCTATTGAACTATGTGGCCAGAGTGTACCAATGTGTATTTGGAACCTATATCAGACCAGTTAATGTGTGTCTACTATCTTTCATAACAGAAGGGCCAAAACGTTCTAAAACGTTTTGTCTATTCAACTATGTGGCCAGAGTGTACCAATGTGTATTTGGAACTTTCTTCAGACCAGATAATGTGTATCTACTATCTTTCATAACAGAAGTGCCAAAACGTTCTAAAACGTTTTGTCTATTCAACTATGCGGCCAGAGTGTACCAATGTGTATTTGGAACCTATATCGGACCAGTTAATGTGTATCTACTATCTTTCATAACAGAAGTGCCAAAACGTTCTAAAACGTTTTGTCTTTGGAACTATGTGGCCAGAGTGTACCAATGTGTATTTGGAACTTTTTTCAGACCAGATAATGTGTATCTACTATCTTTCATAACAGAAGTGCCAAAACGTTTTAAAACGTTTTGCTTTTCAGATTAGAGCCACCAGAGTAGGAAAATGTGTATCAGGCATGGAAATTTAAATTAAATAAAGAGGAAAATCATGCCTTGAATACACATTATTACGTTCTGGTAGCCAAAAACTTGAAAAATCCATTACACATAATACACTCTGGCAGTCCCTTGCCAGAAAGCACTGGCGTTTTGAGGGCCATTTTTATACCCCACATCGATACGTTCTGGGGGTCCCAGGACAGAAAGCACTGGCGTTTTGAGGGCCATTTTTACACCCCACATCAATACGTTCTGGGGGTCCCAGGACAGAAAGCACTGGCGCTCCTAAGGATATAGCTATGGTGTATATATATATATATATATATATATATATATATATATCTATGACGACAAATGTACTTCTTACTAAGAATAGTAAATACGCCAGTTAATGCCGGGTGTAAAGGTGTTCAAGACAATCTCTCAAAGGGCTTTGACAGAAAGCCAGGGACCAATTTACAAGTGAAATAGCCCTCCGTGTCGACCAATGTTTTAAATGAGTGCTACTAATAAGCTATTCATTCCATGTGAATGTTCACATAATATATGTACAAATGTATATCAAGATGTCACCACAAAATGCTAATTAAGGGGTGGTGTTCTTACAAAGGGGGATTATAAACAATGCCATGTTCCTTATAGGGCCTTAGCAAGATGATCAGTGGTCAGCGTCATTCCCACTGGTACTAGGTCTATTCCCAGTACGCACAGCAACCAGCTTAGGCAAATCTTGTGGCCGAGATTAGGGTACAAGCAGGGTGCAGGTATTGTGAATAGGTTGTAACTGGAGAATACACTTATCTTGTCCAGGATAGTGTAGTGGTTAGCACTGTGGACTCATGATGCAGAGTACCTGAGTTCAATTCTCTTCCAGGTAATGCATGGTAGTCAAATTCATAAGTAAGGTGATTTTGGAAACAGAATTCATTATTTACAATACTAAAGAAACTTGAGAAATATATATTTAAAGGATATAGACTTATTTGGCCTGGTAGAGATTTGAACTTGGGCTCCCAGCATTATGAGTCCACAGTGCTAACCACTACACTATCCTGGACAAGGTGATATGAGTATTCTCCAGTTACAACCTATTCACAATACCTGCACCTTGCTTGTACCCTAATCTCGGCCACGAGATTTGGCTGAGCTGGTCCTTGCAGAGCAAAGGGTTATGATTGTTACCAGTGGTCCAAAAGGTGGAGCCACTGTATCTCGCTAATGCGGAATAGACGTGACACACTGATGGGGGATGAGTCATTTATTGTCAAAGGACGGGAGTTATAATGAACAACAACCCTAGGTGGGAAATTGATACATCGCCATGCTCGGAATCGAAATTGATTACGGTCTATTTAATTCTTGGCGGCCACGCCGAGGCAGAATTTAGGGAGGGGGGGCGGGCATTAAAAAAAAACATTTTGGGAAAATCCACCAAGCCCCCCCTCCCCCCCCCCCCCCCCACACATATATAGTAATAAACGACATTTCCCTAAAGCTAGTTGGGATTTGTTGGGGCTAACCTCCCTGGGAACCAATATTAATTCACTTTCCATGCCCCGAGACCTAAATTAAATGGCATCTTCCACATATAATGTTATATTCAATCTTGTATCCTCAATACACAATAGATGGGAGGTGATGGACACATGGAGTCAGACAGAAAGCGGACAGAAAGGGAGACGCACCTGCGACACATTTGATAAGGGAGTGGTCATTTTTTAACAACAGGGGTGTTGGTGGATTTGGGGGGGGGACCAAAAAAATTGCAACCCTTGTTAGCAAAAAAGCCCGCGCGTTACTATAGCTCAAAGAGGTCGGCCGCGCTCAATTTCAACTTGCCTGAGGGGGGGACCAAAAAAATGTCAACCCCTCCCATGGGGGGGACCAAAAAAGTTGCGACCGGCTCGCGTGAAAATCCACCGACCCCCCCCCCCCCCTGTTGTTAAAAAATGATCACTCCCTAAGGTGGATCATTTTCAGACCATGATACATAGACATAGCTTTCTCTGACTGTTACACGCTTTATTCGTGGGGACCTCCCTGAGATCAGTACCTATACGATTAGAGGACAACAGTTGAAGATTTGATGGTGGGAACGGGCCCCTGAATGTTTACGTGTATTCCCCATAAAAACATGGATAGACATAGACTAAGAGACTGCTAACATGCAACAGTATCTTTCCCAGCTCTCCAAGCACATATATTGGTTAAGGCACGAGTTTATTGTAACTTGGACTAAGCCTGTGCCGTGAGATTGCAGAAAACTAATTATTCATGACAGGACAATTAAAGCGACAAGTCTCGCTCCACATCTCGTCGGGTGTGACCTCGCGAGATAAACTCCGTCTGAACTCTCGTCACCACGAGACTGATTTATCTCGTTCCGGCGTGAATTTTATGGCCAGAGACGAGAGTAAGATTAGCGGTTCCTGTTCCCACAGGTCTCGTGTTTTCTCGTCTCCGGGACGAGATGTATTTATTATCTTGACACATTCCATCGGTTCCTAAACTGTTCTTTTGTATATATTTTGTTTCCTGTCATTCACTAATTGTTCAATGAGAAGGGATCGGGATGGGAAAGCATAGACGAAGGGCCGAAGGTCACAAGTGTATACTCGCGGGAAAACTGTCCCTATATGGACCTACATGATAAAGAAAATCGAACCCCCTCCCCCACCTCACCCCCTGTCCGGGCATTCTGCACGGCAGTAGATGGTTCTGGAAATCATGAAAAGATATCATAGTCCTCTTCTGGTGTAGAAATATATCAAAGGAAACGTGTATATGTATACGGCTCAGAGGCTCCGTGAGGATTAGACCTGTGCCCAAGTAAAAGAAAAACTGGCATTTTCTTTAATCTAGTTTTCAACTGTAAAATCGCCGAGAGAAGGGGGTGGTGCAGAGGAGGGGGGGGGGCACCCCGGTTGGACGTCGGGGAAGTGGGTGGCTAGGGGTGGGGCAGTGCTATTAAGTGAAGCAGGGCAGTCTTAAGTTGAGGATTAACTTGAATAACTAAATCATATATAATATTATATATATGTATGTATATATATATATATATATATATATATATATATATATATATATATATATATATATATGTATATATATATATATGTATATGTATATATATATATATATATATATATATATATATATATATATATATATACAGAGAGAGAGAGAGAGAGAGAGAGAGGGAGACAGACAGACAGACAGACAGTCAGACAGACCGACAGACAGACAGACAGACAGACCGACTGACAGCACGACAGACATACAGACAGACAAACAGACATACAGAGACAGACAGAGAGAGACACAGAGACACAGAGACAGGCAGACACAGAGACAGACATGCAGACAGACACAGAGACAGACATAGATAGTTCTAGATATAGATAGATAGAAAAAGACATAATCACAAATACACACACACACACACATATGTATCATATTATATATTACAATACACGGAAATGGTTAATGTGTGAATCTTTTAAAAGCCCCCCCCCCCCCTCCTTTATGTAAGTCTTTGCTAACACTTCTCAGAACTCAATTCATCTTACTCCAACACCATGACCGGGTTATCGTGTTACACAGTTGTCAGCGCCCCCTGTAAGAGCCCCCCCCCCCCCCCCCCCCCCAGTACCACCAACCCCCACCACCAGGGTCACTGCAAATACACATGTATTCATTTCTAGGTACTTTCGCAGGTACTAACCAAGGCTTACAAGTAGGCAAAAAAAGGAGGTTTGTTTCAGGTCACCCGACTGACCCTATCAAAACAGGGCCGACCCTACGTCTTTTTATTATGCAATTTTGAAGAAATTATTATATTTTATTTTTTCATGAAATACAGCAGTCCCATTGACTTAACCAAAGAACGCTGTATTGCACCCCCCCCCCCCCCGTGAAATAACCCATGGCCGTATTTCACTGCCCTATGACGTCATCAAAAATGGCGGTTTGTTTACATTTGAACGACCTAGCCTTTTGAAGGGGGTGCCGCATTTCACTCGGCCTACGGCCTCGTGAAATACGACCCCCCCTTCAATTCGTGAAATAACCCTGTCAAGAGACTAAAACTCGTGATCCTTTGTCTATTTGGGGCCCTTGATGGGGGGGTCCCCTATTGCATGTCGGTTTTAAGAAATGGCCATGTCGCATGTCTATGTCGCTTAAAAATGCTCCTGTCCCATGTCGATTTTAAGAACTGTCTATGTCCCATGTCACTATCTTTTTAAGCCTCATGTCGCATGTCACTAGGCCTCATGTCGCATGTCGAATTTAAGAAATGCCCATGTCGCCATGTCGAATTTAGGGGTCTAGGGCCATCTATTTTCCCATTTTTTGGTCAATTTAAGGGTCTTGAGAGAGGCTGGCTAGTACTTTCATGTTTTAAAAAAGCATTTACTGGCCATGTTTATGATGTTACCTGAAACACTTTTATTTTGGCCTTAGGGTACATGTACTAACCGTCCTGAGCAGCGCAAGGGAGTAACTCGCCAGTACACACTCACTTTAAATACCCGCCCTGTGAATACAACCACAGTGTATTCAATGGGGGGGGGGGGGGGGTGAATACGGTGCATCCAGTAGGCCTACTCAAGTATAGTAAATCTTGTAGTTCAAAAGAATAGATAGACAAAGGCCCATGACCAGAGGATATTCTGGTATTGTTCCCCCCAAGGTGGGGCGAGGGCAGTATTCCACGAAGCGGGAGGCTGAGTGTGATGCGCCCCAGCCCCAAAGGGGGGGGGGGGGGGGGGACGATACCAAAAATTCTCTGACCATGGGCCTTTGCCTATATTTTATGGTTTTTAATCAAGCATGTTTAAGGAGATCGGGAGCCAAAATCAAGCTGAGGCCCAAAAAAGTAAAGAGTATGTTTCAGGTAACATGGACAGAAAGTCTAGGGTCGCAATGAAACATGAAACATGAAAGTACTAGGCTCTGTCCCACGTCCCTGGGCCAATGCTTTTGTCTCTGACCGGGTGCCGTCTCTGACCGGGTGCCGTCTCTGACCAGGTGCCGTCTCTGACCAGGTGTCAGAAAAAAATTAGTTTTAAAAAGAATTATACTCATATATATAAGGATTTGTAAAAACGTTATGGCGGTTGTTATATGATTATAATTATAATCATAATTAGCCTCCTGCACTGAAAACCCTATGTTAAAATAAGTACTCACTAGTGAGGACTTTTGGGTGATCATTTTGATTGGGGCGTGGGGGAGTACCCTGGTGATCTTTAAAGTGATCACAAGTGAGGACCTAGGTCATCAATATGATCACCCTTTTGACCCAATTGTAGAGCATGCTAAGTTGTCAATGGGAAAACCCTGGGTAATCAATTTGATGACTGCCTTTAATTTTCAAATTTTCAAATCTACCAATATTATTATAATTAACCCCCTCCCGATCATCAACTTCAATCATTGGGCCTTTTTTTAAAGTATGTTTCAGTCCTCATAAAAAGCCATGTAAAACAGCTATGTATAACTGATGGCTGTCAATCTTCACACTTCTAACTTTGGTTTCAGACACATAAATGGTGTCTTTGTGTATAGATATTTATAGTTTAGAAAGTTCTGACCTAATTTTCAAACAAATCACTTGATTTTAAACTGTGATAATTGTCTTCATATATATCCTCCAACTTACGAACATGTATGACCAATATTACTATAGGGTTTAATCAATAGATCACATGGAGCAGGGGCTATAACTTACGTTGGTGTATAGTAGGTCCCTCTTGTGGCAAAATTATGTCCTCAAAATGATCACCTTTCCTTATTAATCTGATGACCAGACGGCTCCTGGTCAGAGACGGCACCTGGTCAGAGACGGCACCCGGTCAGAGACAAAAACATTGGCCCAAGATCGTGAGACACAGCCACCAGTCAGTTTTTGGGTAAACCTTGAAATTGGTGAAAAAGGCATAAAATGTGAAAATTTCTTCGGAATTGCATAAAAAAACGTAGTGTCGGCCCTGTTTTAGTAGGCTCGCTCGGGTGACCTGAAACAAACTTTTTTTTTATTTGGCCTGAGATGCAAAGCCAGTACCTAAGTTGGGTGTTATATAATAGCCTTGACAATTCTATTTTCCACTTGTTTACAAACATAAACTTGTTTATAAACATAAACTTCCTTGCTAGTACAGTATACGCCCATACATCCTTGGTTAGAGTCAGATTTGTAAGAATAGCACCAAGTTAGGAAAAAGATCGGTTAGTGGAGCCCCAGCGTTTTATGTTGGTTGTGACAGACCTTAGCTAAGGTTTCCTCAACCGACACTAGGGGGACCCTCTGCTCATATATGCCCGCCGTCTCCACCGATGCTACTCATATCCTAAGGGGACTACGACTAGGATGAAGCTGGCTAGTGTTATCTTATTTCTGCACCTTGTCTCTCTAGCACTGCACTATGGAGACTCTAGGAACACCACTAGGGATGCCACTAAGAAGCTGAGACATAAGATAAAGAAGTTGGTGAAGGAGAACATTCGCCTAGACACGGAGATGTGGGCATTAGAGGCTAGAGTGGAGCAGCTCGAGGGTAAGGAGACGCATGTAGAATACAGCATGTGATACTTCCTGTGCAATGCACAGAGAGAAGAAACAGCCCCAAAAGGGAGTCCAGGTTGCCTTCAGAATGACTCCCTTGTTTAGGGGAGTCCAGGTCGCATAAGGGAGCCTGGGTGACTCTCTGGCTGGCCTAAGGGAGTTACCTGGGGGAGTCATATAGCTCTCTGGGTCATATAACTCCCCCAGGTGACTCTCTTAGGTCAGCTAGACAGTCACCTAGGCTCCCTTAGGCGACCTGGACTCCCCCAGAGAGGGGAGTGATTCTGGAGGAAACCTGTACTCCCTTTTGACGCCGTTTCTTCTCTCTGTGTGTACATGATAGTATAGAAACACTATTGATACACTCTCTATGGGTCAGCATGGCGCATCACATGTAGTGCCGGTGAGTTAGGGAGTGATCATTTTTTAACAACAGGGGGGATGGTGGGTTTTGGGGGGGGGGCAAAAAAATTTGGACCCCTTAACCGGGGGGGCAAAAAAAATTGGACCCCTCTTGGGGGCAGGGGGGTCAGAATAATTTAACCTGTTTTGAGCCTAAAAGCCCATGCGTTACTATGCTTCAAAGGGCCCGCGAGCGAGCCGATTTTCGGCCGTAAGGGGGGGGGGGGGGTAAAACATTTTGACCCCTCGACCGGGGGGTGTAAAAAATTTGGCGCGCTCCCCGCGGAAAACCACCACCCCCCCCCCCTGTTGTTAAAAAATGATCACTCCCTTACTTGGTTTGGATTCGTGCATCATGACGACAATTAAAGCCACAATGCATTACAGCATTATGCGGTACTTACATCTAGGGGGTCTGGATGGGGGTCCCCATGTCGAATGTCGATCTTAAAAAATGGCCATGTTGCATGTCAATGTCGCTTAATAATGCCCATGTCCTATGTTGATTTTAAGACTTGCTCATGTCGCCTGTCACTATGCTTTTTGAGCCTCATGTGCACCCCACTCGTCTGGAGTATTACTGATCTATCAGATGACAGGTACACGTGGGCAGCTAATGGGATAAGCTGAAATAATATACTCACTTCTTAACCTGATGATGCAAGGTCATCTAACATATTACACGACCATATACTGACATACTGCACCCCACCACCCCCACCCTCCCTCCTCCTTTTGGTATGTCTTACGGAGTGCTCATTTTTTAGCAACGGCCAGGGGGGGAGGTGAGATTCTGCATAGAGCATGCAAAAGCCCCCCCACCCCCCCATAGTGCGGTCACAATTTTTTATCCCCCCCGCTCCCCCATGTCACATGTCACTAGGCCTCATGTCGATTGTCCATTTTAAGAAATAGCCATGTAGCCATGTAGAATTTGGTGGTCCACACCTATAATCTAGTTTAACCAGTTTTGCTAATGACACTGTACATCCTAAATGCACCTTCAGTATCCTGGTATCACTCCATTTCGAAAATACCACCGTTGATATCACGAAGGAGCAGACAGTATAACAGAATTCCTTCCAGGGTGATGGCTAAACACGTGCTAACGTCAATAGGATTCAGAGATGCCACTTTTCCTACTTTTGCAGGAATTCCTACAATTTCGCTGCTATTTGTGTATTGCATTATATTACTTTCCTACATAAAATTGAACAAAATCATGCGATTTAAATTCCCTACTTTTTATCAACAAGAGAGTGGCATCTCTGGCAAATTATGCCATCCACAATCGGTATGTCGGAGTTGGGCGATGATGGGAGGAGGTCTGACTCTAGACTGGCCTGCATAGATCAGTGAGAACTCTACTCCGCCATGCAGTACCCCCCCCCCCCCCTACTCCTCCTCCCCTGACAGTTGAGAAAAGTATAGTTGAGAAAAGTGTGTGTTTTTTTGTCTTTATTCAAATTCTAGGACTTGAGCAAGTCTAGTCTGGCTCTTGAATTTTGAAAAGGCCCAAAATTAAGGACGTCATTTTTTGAGAGCTCTCTTTAGGTGACACCTGACTGTTCGCTTATATCTTTTTTTATTTCAAACACCAAAAACCTTTAAAATATGCAGGGGACCATATGTTCAAAATATTGTTTCTGGGTGTAAAAAATTGTAGACTATATCCTGAGAGAACTATAGGGAAAGTTAATTACTTTAAGATGTTATTTGATGCACATATGTACTATCACCATATGATCCTATTACAGATCACTCCAAACTCAAAGCCAGATATCTTAGAAACTAGCTCGGGACCCCCCTGTTTTCTTAACACCGTTTGAGACTACTTATAATATGGGCCTCATGGCGAAAATCCTGACGAAATCTAATAACTTCTAGACTATGGGGACTACCCACCTTAAATGGATTCAAATGAGGGTTGTATCCAACCTAAAGCGGCATCCTGCCAAAATGGTGTGTTTGGTGGCATTTTTCCTCGCTCAAAGGTAGATATATCATGCCCGAACCATGCACGAGTTATAGGACAGATGCCCATTATGGTTGAGTCACATTATATGGAGGGAGTACAAGTCTTAGAGGGTAAAAATCCAAGGGGGTAGATGTCCAGGGGGGTGGGTGTGCTAGGGGGAAAAGACCAGGGGTAGATGTCCAGGGGGGTAAATGGCAGGGGGTAGATGTCTAGGGGGTAGATGTCCGGGGGGGGGGGGTAAATGGCAGGGGGTAGCAGGGGCGTGGCAATCAGTTTCAAAGTAGGGGGGACTGAGGGGTATTTTGACCCTTTTTGACCTCTTTTTGCTTGACCTTTTTGCTTTGACCTTTTTTGGGGTAGGTCAAAAGTGGGGGGGGGGGGACATGTCCCCCCTGTCCCCCCAGTTGCCACGCCCCTGCTGTCTAGGGTTGGTAGATGTCTCGTCTTATTCTATTGGACGTGTGCAACGGTGACATTGATGCGCTTCTTGTTTTCTTGTGTTCCTACATGTATAACAGCTGTATAATATCTGTGTCTTATTAGCATTGGTTATTACTACCAGATACAATCTGGAAGAACACATGTAATGTGTCATACACTGTTCTACTTACACCAAGGAAGCTGACGCAACAATTCAACTTATACTCCATATACACCTTGATTGGTGCTAATCCATCCAAATATAATAGATTCGACCATCCTTGGTACGATCATTCGGCCTAACTTTAATTACCTGTGAACAACTTTTAACTTGAGAGTCTCCCCTGCATGAGTTACTGGGACCTTAAACTACCTAAACAAGCAAAACTATCCTAATCTTCAACAATAATGGATCAGCATGGGATTCAGAAGGTATTTAATGCAATTTCTTATTCATTATTGTCTCTGGTTTCAGGACAGGCCAACATGAGTGGGAACATGACCTTCCACGAGGCGCTGGCCAGGTGTTCCCCCCTACCAGGTTGGAGGGAGCTCAGGAAGCTCAAGAACTGTGAGTAAACTCATCCTCTCTGCCATCTTCATCTCCGAAAACATCCCAGTGTGAACCATGGGAACTTACAAATGAGTTTACTGTCCGACAGATTTTGGAATTAGATGCAGCCTTTTTTCATTGTTCATTTTTCATTATCATGAAACTGTTTAAAATGATGGTATCTGGGGTTGCAGCAAACATATTTCAACCCTAAAATTGGCCAAAGTATTACATATTTGTCCAATTATGACAATAATGAAAATTTACATTAATAATGAACTTTTCATGCGGCCCCTTCAAAGGCATGCGGGCGGTGGACACTAAACTCAAACCTCAGTTCTCATGGCCTTATCAATGTAAAATCTCACTATTATCAATAATGGACAAAAATTGAAGTTTCAGAGTATAAAATGCTTGTCAGATGCCCCCCAAATAACTTGTTCTTATACGATGTTGTAATAATGAAAAATGAATAATGAAAAAAAAGTCGCTTCAATTCATTTGTGTGTTCCCATGACCTTATACCGTAGTGGCTTGAATAAGTGCACCTGCGCTTATTAATTTCGATGGTACCATTTACCCTGCGCTTATACAAGACCTGTGCTTATTCAAGATACAAAAATGGCCTAAATTTTCATTTCAATACCCTCACTTACCCTGCGCTTATTCAAGACCTGCGCTTATTTGAGACCCCTGCGCTTATTCAAGCCACTACGGTACATGACCCCAGTTGACCCTTCCTCACCTTGACACCGTAATAACCTTGCGTCCCTATTAATTGCAGTTACTGGAGCCATATGGACGTGTGCTAAGCAGCAGGAGGACGGGACCTACACCATGGACGAGAGGAGGGTGCAGGGCAGCAAGTGGTGTTTGGATGGGAGTGAGGAGGGCGGCAGGTGTGTGGTGGCTGAGAACGCCAGGTACAAAGGGAGGAGACATTACTGTCTCCGAGCCGTCAGCTGCACCGCCGCAGAGGCCCGCTGTCTAGAAAGGTAAGGGGGTGATCATTTTTTATCAACAGGGGGGGGGGGGAGGGTTGGTTTGGAGGGGGGGCAAAAAAATTCGGACCCCTTGACCGGGGGGGGGTCAAAAAATTTAACCTGTTTTGGGCCAAAAAGCCCGCGCGTTACTATGCTTCAAAGGGCCAGCCCCCCCCCCCCCCTGTTGTTAAAAAATGATCACTCCCTAAATATTTGACTGGTCTGTGAATAACATCCTTGTTTCTCATCACTAAGCCATGAGAAATATGACGTGGACGCTTTTGTCTTCTCGTTTTCTGTTGCTATTTGAGGGCTGAATAGGTATGGGGAAATCTAGGTTCTCGCTGAACTAAATTCATGTTTTAGTATTTAAAAGATGAATGATAGATGCAAGTTATGAATATGCTTGTTTTCTCTATCCCGTCGCATTCGCAGCACTCTAACATTTAATTTGATATAAAATATGCCCATGTTTGTCCATTATCATCATGCTTTTCCATTAAAATTTTCAACAAAAAAAAATCAACAAAAAAATCATCTTCAAAACATGATTTGGGGTATGCGCGCGGTGATGAGAAACACGAATATTATTTGGAGAGGCCTAATTAATAGGTCGAAAATGGCATTTCTAATATTGACACTCTCACTGAGCATATGGCAAGTTGTCCTCTGAAATGCTTCATGGCAAAACTGAATGACTGTCAACCAAATGCATCATCAAGCCCTTTTATAGCCACATAATTTGTGATTCTATATACTGTCTATACTAATTAAACATGTAGCATTTAGTATTATCACATATACTAGAAATAATCTACGTTTAATAAACAAGAATGATACCAATATAAGTTTAGTGACGAAACATGGCCAGGGTGATTCATTTATATATGGGACAAATTAATCGGCGCATAACATAGTGACAGTGGGTGGGGCTATTAAAAAGGTGACAGCGTTTGTGAACGTTCCCTCCGTGTATGTGCCGTCTAGAACACAGGCAGTAAGTAGAAAGGTAGGAACTACAAATCTCTGTACTTCAGATGGTGCCACTGTCTACCTACAATATCATGTACAGTGCTGCCGCCTTAAATGGATAGATGACCGGGGACTAGGAGTGTCGGACCTTTACATATACTATACATACACAATACAATGGCAGCAGGACTCAGTTACTGCCTGTGGTCTATGAGTATGAGAACTGACACGCGGCATCCATTTACTTATTTCAGAAGTAGACTGCAGACGGCCAGACAATGGGCGAAAAGAAGCCGACGTCGTCAGAAGCAGTCAGAGTTGTAATATACCCATCAGCCCACTCCTGGCAATTATACTATTTGAAGCTACTCGGAGTACTCACTACACTGACAAAGTAAACTTGTCTCCAGTCATTTAGCTTCTCATATCTCAAGTGTAGACTTGTCTAAGTGACTATTATAAAATAAACGAGTCAAAAGTTGTCTAACCTATCAGGTTACCATCCCACAAATAGAATCTGGAGCTGGCAAATGTCGGGTTGTGGGCTGGCACATGCCAAGCGGGTCTTCTATCTCAAGCTAAATGACCCGCTTCCTTGTCACTTAGACAAGTTTTTTACTTTATTTTATGACCGTCACTTTGAAGAGTGTGGAGACAAGTTTACTTTTTGAGTGTACTCTTTTACTTGCAAAACGGATCCAAAGTAGGAAGGTCTGAGACCGAAACTTCTCTCTACCCATATCTCTGTGATAGTCACTGTAAATAGTTTCACACGTCCACTCGATGTTCTACACATCAGGTATATGATGGATGTAGTTTTGTGTCAGAAAATCACCATGTAAAGCAAACACTGCAAGTCACTACAGTCTACCATGCACATGCGCTCATTGGCATATAACATGACAGTGTATATAATTCATCGACATACCATTGTATAACATACATATTCCTCCACAGGGGTGTCGGGAATTCCAGGGAGTTAATCAAATTTATTTTGATACGGGTGTGCGGCTGAGCCTCTGACAAACCCTTACCCTTGGCTAGAGGGATTTTGGTAAAAAAGGCCCACGTTTTCGAAAATTTCGCGGACAAGCGCCGCTTAATTAGAGCAATTTTGGTCAAAAGTGCTTACATTTGGAGAAATTTGCCGAAAAATAGAGGGATTTTGGTCAAAAGTAACCGTTTTCACATGAATTTTGGTGAAAAATCAATGGCGGCAGCGCTTGATGTATGAGGCCACACAAAAAGTTAGTTTCAGTTAAGGGAGTGCTCATTTTTTAACAACAGCGGGGGGGGGGGGGGTGGATTAGGGGGGGGATAAAAAATTTGGACCCCTTGACCGGGGGGAGGGGGTAAAAAATTTAGACCCCTCTTGGGGGGGGGTCAAAAAAATTCAACCTGTTTTCAGGGAAAAAGCCAGCGCGTTACTATGCTACAAAGGGGCGCGAGTGCGCGCGATTTTCGGCCTGCCGGGGGGGGGGGGTAAAAAATTTCAACCCCTCAAGGGGGGGTGAAAAAATTGTGCACGCTCCGTGCGAAATCTCACCGCCTCCCCCCCCCTGTTCTTAAAAAATGAGCACTCCCTAATTAACATGAGATGACCGTCTATATAGAGTCTAAGTGCCACTGTATAAAGATAAAGCCTTATTTGTAAGACACATGACGCATAAGACGTGTACAATTGATAGTTTTAAGGTACCTGAAACATCTACCACTTCCTCTATCCGCACCCCTGGTTGCACAGAATATGCCGGGAGAGTGTTGCCATCATATCATCTCATGTTCATCAAAGACCCCATTCCATTGTCAAACTAGAGCACTGTCATATTATAATTAGCGATAACTAGTGCTACATCTTATCTGCTCAATGTATCGGGTGTATAGAACCTCAGCCATATGGCACCAACCCGGCGCCAGTCGTGGCAAAAAGTGTCCAACAGCTGACTGATCTCAGGGCTCTATAACCACCACATATCATGTCTGTGTAAGTCATAGTGTAGATAGCATTACTTGTAACCAGTTAAGGTAAAAAAGGAAAGGTTTGTTTCAGATAATATAGCAAGAAAATGTAGGGTCTGTAGGTCGGAGTATTTTTATTTCATTTCTTTTAAACATGAAAGTACTAGCCAGCCTCTCAGAAGACCGTAAAATTGACGAAAAACGAGGTAAAATACGAAAAACAAATTGCATAAAAAAACGTATGGTCGGCCCTGTATTGATAGGGTCGGTCGGGTGACCTGAAACAAACCTCCCTGCTAGCACCACTTGTCTAAACTACATCATTATTATGTAAAACTGACGTGTTTCTCGTCATTTTTACGTAATATTTACGTGATTTAGACGAGTGGTGCTAGCCGGGCTTTTTCTGTTGGCCTAACCATGTATCTTTATGTATCAACTATTGCAGAGATGTCATTATGATCCTATTGTATTGGGTTCACATTGACGGCTGCTATTCGTGTTACATTTAACGGTAAAACTTTTATTTATTCCAGTAAATTGACACATAACCCCGAGGGTTTCCGAAGTATATATAGGCCTACACTGTGAATAGTTAGTGTAGGTACACCGAAGAATATACTGTAGATCTACAGCAAAATGCACTATAGAATGTACTTACAATAGAATCTACTCTAGGTTTACAGTAGAATGTACTATTTACCTGTAATGGACTGTACACATACAGTAGAATCTCAGTGTATGTTTTAATATATCATTTTGAAGATAAATCTGGTTTATAGGCAGGTTAATGGATTATCTGGATGATGATACACATATATATATATACCATCCCCAAAAGACTTTTCAGTTAATTAATTGGATAATCGTGTGGCTGTCACTTTGTAAAGGAGTAATATCACCACTCGTGCAGCTACCACTTGATAGACTAGAACAGCACTAGAATTTCGAATTGGACACACTCGGTGATTATGACCTATTAAGGTTACGAGTACATTAATTTCATGTAACGTGATTGCCATGGTTACATCTAGATGTCCTGCTTCGGCATCGTCTTTCTTATGTGTCAAATGTTTCATGACAATATAGATTAGCATGGCAACTACGGGAGGTTCGAACAGTGTTTCCATCCGGATATTCCTAACCTAATAACGCAGTCCTATGTCAAAACTGAAACACAGAATTGTATGGATGCGTGTGGTTCAATATAACCTGTTAGAGTAGACAGTATACATGTGTTCGGCCTAAAACAAAGTTGTGATCAGGTACAAACTCACCCTATGTTTTAGGCCCTACCCGGATGTTGTTTTGGCCACTTTGGAAAGAAAGTGGTTCAGGCTCAAAATTGGTAAATCATCTGTAAAATGTACTAAATTCACCCAATCATTCTGAAAGACAAATTAAAGTAAAATCGACCTACATACCCTAATATCTTTTTGGCAATGTTATCTGGGCACCACTCTTTTTCACTCAAATTCCAAACGACACTTCCTGGGTTATTCTACCTACAGCTTGGTTTCAAAACGCACTCGCCGCCATTTTACCACAAAAAAAAAAGAGAAATACCTTTATATAAAAATCTGTATTTTTATATCGAATGCTATATTAAGTCAGAATGCTAGCTGGGTCCTGTTTCTCCACAAATATGCGGAGGTCCGCAAATTTGCGGAGGTCCGTAAATAGACCCTCCATATATCTATGGAGGTCCGCAAATGTATATGGAAATCGTTTTTTAGTACTTAAGCATACAAATACGGACCTCCGTATATAATTGCGGACATCCACAAATTTATGGAAGCAAATTTGCGGACGTCCGCAAATTTGTGCACGTCCGCAAATTTGTGGAGAAACAGCATCCAGGTTAAGTATAGCTGAATGGAATGCCTAGTGCATATATTAGGTGTGTCAGCGCAATCTAATGTTCACATATATCATATGTTTTGACCGATGTGTACCGATCTCATACCACTTTAAAACTACAGTTAATGATTTATTTGTATCAGAATATTCAGATCTACCGGCCCATTAATGAATGTAGCCCTGCCGAGTAACTGCGTGCATGATATGCATCATGACGGCAAAGGATATAGCACATCAAAGCACTGTGCGGTCCTTAAAGGGCTAGTGCCGAGATAATAATGATATTTTGTAACGAAGAGATTATATTATAACCCCCGATTATTCTGAAAGCAAAGCAGGACACATGTTTGAATGTCTGAAGATGATTATTGTAGGCAGTACATGTACATGTTGTATCCACAATGAATTACCATATAACATTTTGTCACATATTTTTTAATTCTTTTAATAGTTTTCCGAGTAATTCGTCCTGACAACCTTATAGACCACTCCATACACACTGGCCCATGAGGTGATTTTTGAATGCTCCAAAATGGTTCATATTCGTTGTATTTTTATTTTGCGTGAGCTGTGAAAACTATTTTCATGACATTACTGTTTGTATACATGGTACTATACAAGATTATACGGTTATAAGTAAATCCTTTGAATATAATTGTGCATGTGTTTGTTTTGATTTAGACAGTGATAGTTAAATTAACGGAGTAAGACAGTATATAGTTAAAGGCTATATATAACCCTTAACTTGACAACCAAATATATATATATATATATATATATATATATATATATATATATATATATATATATTTGCCCCAGTCCCCTCAAAAAGTGATTGCTTTATCAGGGTCCTGTTTCTCCACAAATTTGCAGACGTCCGCAAATTTGCGGACATCCACAAATATATTTATGGAGCTCCGCAAATATATACGGATGTCCGCAAATATATACGGAGGTCCGTATCTGTATGCTTAAGTACCAAAAAGACATTTATGCCATATATGCGGAGCTCCATAAATATATGGAGAGTGTATTTACGGACGTCCGCAAATTTACGGACGTCCGTATATTTGTGGAGAAACACCATCCAGGTATCACATTGAAGTCTGATCACCCCTGCATGGTTTCCAGCCATACGACCCCCCCCCCCCCCCTCCAATGAAAGGAACGAGACTGCTCGAGGTGGGGGGGGTATCAAGTGTAGGAATCCGACGTGCCGGTCCTATAGTTTCTCTGAACATTTTACTCGAAACCAACCTTACTTTTGCCCTTATACACACTTGATTTCCAGTCGCACTTACTTTTAGCAGTCAGGAGAGCATCAATTTAATATAGATATGTCTACTGTAAGGGTTAGGAATATATTCCCGGGGGGGGGGGGGGCTGCGATCAATTTGAAGTCTCGGCCCCAGTTGTTGAAAAAATTACCACTCCCTGAGACTTAGGTTGCAGTGAGGGGATAGGGGGGGAGGGGGGGAGGGGGGGAGGGATTAAGGGGGGGGGGGGGGTCAGAGACGACGGCACCAGCTGTCTAGACGCCCGAGTAGACAGGAATTTCACAATGAAGAATGTCTTACCCGGAAAGTTCAATAAAGACATTATCGACAACTAAAACGATATCACAGGGAAGAAAACTGAAAAAAATGTTGCAGAAACTGTGTCCATATACGAGGCCAATGGCCAGTCATGCATGCTATGCACACATCTACCTTAATTTGTTCTACCCATGGGTGGTCGCAAACAGTATCATAACAATAACCTGAGACAAGCATTCATATCAAGTCAATACTCCAAACATTAAACCACAATTCAAAGTTCTTTTTTGTATGGCATACTTCGCATCTGCAACGTTAAAAAAAAGAATTATCATCAGAACTGGGTTTCAGTGAGAACCTCAATGATAGACATGACTGCGCCATGATGCCAACTACATTAGTTTTAGAACCCACTATAATCTGCCCACAGTCTACTGGCACAGTTTGTTATCGATACTAGGCAGGGCTTTTATTCATTCGATTTAGTACGCACATTCAGACAAACTGAAAAATGAGCCTTGACAAAGAGAATATCCCCCATACTCTTAATGGATGCACCTGTAGAGGCGCGATGCTGTTTTAACGCAGGATCCTGTCGCCGTGGATGTTGACCTATAGCCCGGGTTAGGCTGATCCGCATATTTTTCTGCTGGGTGTAAGTTTTATAAGACTACTGCTTCTTGCCAAGGCTCACTTTCAAGATCAGGACTGTTTGTAGTCTATATGGCATAGTTCGCATGTGATCTGCGATATTGATCTTATGCGATCTGATCATCTATTAATTATTAGGAGATACATTATATATATATATACATGATTGACGTTTCATATACATTCCATAATGATAAATGATATTCTCAACAAAGGTCATTCAATGTGATTGAGGTCTTTATTGAGATGCTGCCTGCGAGTAACTCTCCACTGCATTGGTGCATCATGTCGACCGTACGGGAGTGTATCAATCCAAGAGCACATCACTGGTGAGTTACCCTCCAGTGCATGCCGTCCTTAAACCCCCAGCGCCCCTATATATAGGGCTGAGTAACGGTCCCGACTCCACTCTGACTGTTACTGGAGAGGTACCGAGATCTGCGCCTTTAAATGGGTAATACGCACTTCCTGTCACATGATAAAGACGTGTCATTGCCGTCACCCCCAGGGCACCAAAAGTCATAAAAACAAAAGACAATATCGGAAGTGGAGGAAAACTATGTCTAGACGTACCAATCAGTTATATTTAGTGACGCGGAATAGCTTTTGAATCAATTATGATATTGAGACATTCTCACGTCCTTTGAGGTGAAAAAAACACTTTTCGATAAAGCCAATGCCAGTTGTATCAAAGGGTTGGTGCGGCCCCGGATGATAACAGGCATCCCGATACTAGCTGTCTGATAAGGTGACAAAGGACGAGCTGGGTGGTAAGCTGACCCCCCCCCCCTCCCCACACACACACGCTGCCCCCCCCCCCCCCACCCCCACTCCTTACACCATACAGCTGGGACCGCTCCCAATCCCTCTAAAGCTCCTCTTCCCATGGGAAACTTCTCGAGACTATAGTCGGTATCGGGCAGTGTTTATTTTGTAACAAGTGGGGGATGGGTGGGGCGGGGGGGGGGGGGGGGTTGGGGCCGGGCCTAAAGAATACTCGAGCCATTGAAGGTGAATGTTCCCCCATTGCTCCATGAATCAAGAAAAAGGGGTCTACTTACCAAGATTTTTATTAGTCCTTGAAATTGAATATTATAGTACAATATTAGGAGAGTATGTCAGAAAATAAGTAAGTAGAGTTTCTCTACCAACATGAACAATCTGTGGTTTTTGAGAGGGGGAACGAGGTGGATGTATTTTTTTGAATGATCGTGCGTGGGCGGGGATGGTTCATCTCGGCCGAGACCTTGGTCCCTGCACTTGCCATGGTACATGTACACCATCTGCGTTCCCAAAAACACGGGAAAAGGGCCGTTTTTTCACTCTCTCCTAATGTCCTAGGAATTGAGAAAAAGGGGTGTTATTTCCTAAAAAAAGAAGTCAGTGGATTTTTTAAAAAGGGGGCTATTTTTAAGCTTCACTCTGTGCCATTGAATTGAACTTGTTATACCAAAGAATATCAATATGTGACACTGAATTATGAATTTTATCTAATTTAGAAATGGGAGTGTTTTTGAGAAGAGGGAACGCAGGTGGTATACCTTTACCATGGGGAGTGCAGGCACTGGGGCCGAGACCCAGTGTGCTCACCCCCCCCCCCCCCATGCTATTTCTTTGATACTTTGCTGTCTACGTTGACCACCCCCCCACCCCATCATACCTTTCAAATGGATGAGTCCGCTCTGACAATAGTTTAAAGAAACAACAGTGGTTTTTGAACCCTTTATTTTTTTCTCCAAAAATGCCAACAATTATAAACACATTTAAATAGTTTACAGGTCACACCTGTATACCAACATAGCATTAGCAGTCATTTTGTGTGCCCCCAGGATGCTGTTTCTCCACAAATTTGCGGAGGTCCATAAATTTGCGGAAGTCCGTAAATTGGCTTCCATAAATTGTGGAGGTCCGCAAATATATCAGATATATATGGAGCTCCATATTTGTATTCTTAAGTACTAAAAAAAACCATTTCCATGTGTATTTGCGGACCTCCATAAATAAATGGAGAGTGTATTTACGGATGTCTGCAAATTTATGGACGTCCGCAAATTTGTGGAGAAACAGGACCCTGGGTGCCGTTTCTACACAAATTAGCGGACTTCCGCAAATTTGCAGTTGTCCGCAATACACATTTTGTACATTTGTGGAAAGAATAAAAATGATGAATAAAATCTATTTCTGGTACTTAAGCATACAAATACGGACCTCCGTATATATTTGCGGACATCCATATAATATTGTATTTAGTATTTACATATATGGAGAGTGTATTTACGGACGTCCGCAAATTTGCGGACCTCCACAAATTTGCGGAGAAACAGCACCCAGTAATCATACCTTCTCGTCGCTAATGCACCATGTTCGATCCGCATTATTAGCCCCAAAAGTTTTAGCATTTGCAATGCAACATCATAACAATATCACAAGGGTACTAGGTAAATCAGTAATATGTCCCCTTATACTATGTACACCACATTTTTATCCCATACGTTATGCAAGTACAGTGACTAACTGACCAACGTAGTCATAGTTTAAACTCTTTAAATTCATATGCTGTAATATAGACATCATTTTGGGGAAAACAGCTCATTCGGTCAGGGTCCTGTTTCTCCACAAATTTGCGGACGTCCGTAAATACACTCTCCATAAATTTATGGAGGTCTGTAAATATACATGGAAAGCTTTTTTTTAGTACTTAAGCATACAAATATGAAGCTCCATATATATTTGTGGACCTCCGCAAATTTATTGAAGCAAATTTACGGACCTCCGCAAATTTGTGGAGAAACAGCATCCTGAATTGTCTTATCTACCTTCATATGACTAAACGGCCAGTATCTATTATGATCAATCTTTAACAACCCACCAAAATGAAACAGCCAAGAAAATGGATAAACAATTATCAAAGAGGTCGATTAAAGTCTAAATCAAAGAATTCACAGAAGTCATTGTTTCAGGTTTCATCTATCTTATGGTGACTCTTGGTCATTGTTTACATTGTAAACTATAATACGAACTTCCAGGATGGTGTTTCTCCACAAATATACGGACGTCAGTAAATTTGCGGACATCCGCAAATATATTTATGGAGCTCCGCAAATTATGTCTTTTTGGTATTTAAGCATACAAATACTACCTCCGTATATATTTGCGGACATCCGTATATATTTGCGGAGCTCCGCAAATTTGTGGAGAAACGGGACCCTGTTGACATAAACTTTTTGACTCCTCATCGTTCATTGATGACTATAGTGAGAACTGTAAAACACTATAGTGAGAACTGTTACAGATTTCCACATTACATTTCTTTTTGTAAGTTGCGTATCCTCATTTATTGGGTTAAGAAACAAAGAAGTGCCTGAACTGATACTTGGTACTGATAAACTGATTAACTAATTAGCCCCGTTTTGATTCGAAGACAAAACCCTTTGCCATCCCTGTAATGTCCCGTCAGCAGCTAGAGCAATGATGTCCTAGCGATTGGAACCAAGCCGAGGACAGTATCTCCACTCTAGCAGCGTTTTAGCAGTAGCAGTAGTTGTAGTTGTGTAAGGTTCTTCACAAAAAAATCTGTGTCATTCCTTATGAAATCATTTAACGAGATTATCATAAATCTGAAAGAAAATGGAAATCTGTTTGAGCACTTGTTTATAAGAATGGACACCATTGGTATTAAAGATGAGTGACGGTTTTTATTTCTCAGTTACACAATATATTTGTGTTCAAACTGTACATATAGATATTTGCCAGTTTGCGTAGCTTTTTAAAATCATTCTAATGATTACAAATGCATTAAAAATGCATTAATGAACGCCAGGCCGGTCCCCTGACCTATTCTAACCTGACTTTCTCTACATTTACTGCATTTACTTAAGTGTAGGAATAATTTATAAGCTACACACATATTTGTATGAACTTTATGAACACTAATACATTACTTGAATGAAAAATAAAAATCCTTTCTTCAACTGTAGCCGAAGCATGGCGACAAGTCGGAGATGGGGGCTTAGGGTCGAATCATTGATTACTATCTGGAGGGGGGGGGGGTTGGTGGATTTTCCCAACACGGCAATTTTTAAGTGTTCACATTTTGGTCCCACCGAAGGCCTGTTTTTTATTTTGACCTCCCCCCTCCCCTATATCCGCCAAGTCCCCACACCCCCCCTAGCTGGCAATAGGTGACTATGCCCCTAGAGACATGGCCAACACCATGCTCCGTAGTCTCACACCTTCAGACCCGCTCAGACGGGAGCCGAGTCTACATGCTGCGCAGCTCAAATCCTTCCGAAGGAAGGCTCTGGTAACTACCAAATGTTGGGATTTTGCTGGGTCTGGGCAACCCCTGCTGGAAGCTTGGAACCAGCGAACAGGAACAGGAAATGGAACCAGAAAGGCTGATGGTAAATCTACCTAAAACTACCATCATACATTCTGGTTCCATTTCCTGTTCCTGTTCGCTAGTTCCATCCTACCAGCAGGGGTTGCCCAGACCCAGCAAAATCCGAAGTTCAAGGTCATTTGGCTGTCCCCAGAGCCTTCCTTCGGAAGGATTTGGGAACGAGAGTACTCAAGATGATGTGATGGCTGTAGTATTGAAGCAAGCGTCCAGGGGGCGCTAGTGGGCAATAAGTAGTTCCATAAAAGACACCAGGTGGCGATATAGAAGTTAGCTTGTCATTTGGATGCTACTCTCGTTCCCAAATCCTTCCAAAGGAAGGCTATGGTAACTGCCAAATGTTGGGATTTTGCTGGGCCTGGGCAACCCCTGCTAGTAGGCTGGAACCAGTGAACAGGAACAGGAATTGGAACCAGAAAGGCTGATGGTAAAACTACCAAAAACTACCATCATACATTCTGGTTCCATTTCCTGTTCCTGTTCGCTGGTTCCAGCCTACCAGCAGGGGTTACCCAGACCCAGCAAAATCCAAAGTTCAAGGTCATTTGGCTGTTACCAGAGCCGTCCTTCGGAAGGATTTGGGAACGAGAGTATTTGGATGTATGCATGTGATACATCTCAAAGAGGTATGTCACCATTCCAAGTGGAACTGTTCTGTCTACATTTAAAAATTGGTTGAGTGTTCTTTATTTCACCGAGAGGTTAGAAGACAACTGGGCAGAAAATTGGTTTAGTGTGTCTATTGGGGGGAGGGGTCTCAACTTGATCTTCATGTCTGCCTACATTCCCCTATTTCTCTAGTCGGTTTACCGGCCTGCTTTTACTCTAGGCATACAATTTTACCAGCACTACAAGAAAATGTACCGTGTTATTTCTAACATTAAACTAAAAGCTTCAAAAATTCATAACAAGTGAATAATGGAGAGATCTTCAAGCAGTGGACGGGCTAATTTTTTTTATTAAAGTTAAACATATGTCATATTATTGGCTGCCCTTTGGGGACGTAAATCTACATAGACACAGAATCATAATGCGCCGTAGTACTAACCATCGTCCAGTGCGTTGTCTCCAGACAGAATGAGATAGAGGTGGGGGTAGGAGTCACCGATGGTATCAATAACGATGTCCACAGCGGAGTGTGGCTTTGTCTCCAGCAGGTCTAGAAGACATTCTGTCCTCTTCTCCGTGTCACCTGCTCCTCTGATCTGAAATTTGTTGCATCAAAATTATGTGTAATAGTAAAAATAGTATGCATATATCAGACCTGTCCTAATTCTTTGTAGAGCATTATTTTGATGTGGGGAATAGCCGATCTCAACCGCTCATTTCAACTTATTTCAATTAAATTACTTTTTATAAGATAAAAAAAAGCAACAACTAAATATTTCCACTGACCTCTCTGAATTCAACAACAACAACAAAAACACACTTTCTCTGACCTCTCTGAACTCGACCTCTTAGAAATTTAAGTGGTGAAACATATTTCGAGATGTTATGAGCGTATTTTTCAATTGAAATTGATTATTCTTTCTTTCTAAAATATATATTTTTTAATAATAATTTGACCGACCTCTTAAAACTCTGCCTCAGTGAGATCAACAACAAAAAACATTTGACATCTCTGGATTCGACCTCTTAGAAACGTTTTTTTTGAAATGTTAAGAATGAACTTAATTGAAATTGATTATTCTTTCTTTCTAGAATAAAAGATTAGATAAATTTAAAATAACAATATGTTGACTGACCTCTTTGAACTCTGCCTCTGTGAGGACTTGTTTCTCCACCAGGGCGGGTGCCACCTTCATGGCGTCCACTTCCTCTATAAGGCAGTCCCTGGCACGTCTAATGTTGGACCACTCATCTGTGTCACAGTCCAGGCCTATAGACCAATGCAGCAAGAAAGGGTCACTTTTTAAAATAATGTTGTGTTATGTTGATTTCAGCAAAATGCACTTAAAGATGGATTAGGAGCTAATTTGGGGTTAATTTTAATTTTTCATTTTTTTCAACGTATTTGTGTTCATAATGTCCATATAAATATGTGAGTAGTATTTTAAATCATTCTGATACATATAAATCCATAAAAAGTAGAGCACTTCATGGTCAGAATAGATCAGGGGACCCGACGCATATTCATATGGACATGATGAACACAAATACATTCAAAAACTGAAAAATAAAAATCGACCCCACATTAGCTCCTAACCCATCTATAACATTACCTGTGATAGATGTGCAAACATCTTATATCAGGAGATTCACACAATAATTATCTTTCAAATAGTGTGTCAGAATGCAGGATTTTGAGGTTATATCCAAGTATTCGTTAGTCACGCATCAGAAACATTCATTAACTTTATCAACAACCTTTCTAAAAAGTCACCCTTTCTTGTTGCATTGCTCTATAGCAATAGCAGCAACGGACAGGGAATTTGTGGAAACGTTCACATATGATGTAACTTATCAACTTTTGGAAACCTTTTCAACCCACCCCCCTGTCATTATTTTGGGAAATTAGTCTTTAGAAATGTATGGTCCGGGTCACGTTTTGCCATTAAAGCCAAAAACCACCGCTCCCCCTACCCTGCCCGGTGATGTTATTTTGTGAACGTTCCCTATATGTGAATATGGCAAAACAGCTGTTAAATCAATGGTTCAACATGCATAACATGCATAAGCTAAATTGGCTATTATTCGTTTGAAAGCAAGTATTCGAAGCTGGTTATATCAGGGAAGGCAATAATATTAAATCATATCCAAGCTGATTGTTAGTAAGTCACACTGCTCATTCTAACACTTCCACACGATTTGAAATCAAAAGCCACCTGCAATCGGGGAAATCGGGGAAATCGGGAGAAATCGGAGAAAATCACGGTACACTTTAACATCCCCTAAAACATTGTTTATCTTCAATTTAGAAAGAATTGGGTCCTAATCGGGCCAAATAGTTCACTGACCCTGGTGGAATCAATACATGAGTGATATTTGAACAAATTAGTCAAATGCAGAGCTGAAAGTTTGAATGTAAACGCGGTGTAATTGTGAGTGGAAAGGTATGCGCCTATATATGTCTCATGACGGAAAGTAACGACACTTCTACAATAATCCTTGATTCACAGTAATACTGATGAACTCAATTAAAGAAGAAGTGAAGAGTAGAAGAAGTGAGTGGACACTCACTTGTCGAGGGGGAGGGGTTAGATATTTAAAAAATGAACATGCATATCAAAGCTTGATAAAATGTACAGGGCGTGTTAGGAATGGTATCTATGATGACGGGAGGCAACTAATATCCTACAAATGGTTACAAACCTGCTTGATCGTAGAGGTCTAGCGAAATTTCAAAGTACAAAATAAAAATATTGAGTACAAAAACAAGTCAAAACAAATATAAAAAATGTTTATCAAATAAATTCCATATGTGAAAAGGGCAACATGCTTCACATATATATATATATATATATATATATATATATATATATATATATATATATATATATATATATATGTATATATGTCTACGTGTAGTTTATCAGGTCAATACCGATATGATACATATCAATAAAGCACAATAATGGGCGATAACAGGGGATTGACAGCTGTGGCAGGTAGGCAGCTTTGGCCTGTTCTTTCTCAATGTAACGTTTTTAAAAACAATGCTGGTAAACTAATCGTAAGTGTTTTGGCATTACAGCGCTTTCCTACGTCAGCTGCCAATATAGTACAATATAATATATAATATACAGCAGTCCAACATTATAGCACTCCAATGCACTATATGGATATATATCTAAAACTGGACATCGACATCCATGTAACAGAATCCTTCTAACATAAAGCTATATTTAGTAGAAGTAGAAATCCATGAATATCTATATGAAGGAGAACACCATGTTCATGCCTATGAATATGTCTGTGTGTATGTTCATTTCAAAATTCAAGATTGCAACCATTCATTGAATGCCACCATGCTTTCAATGTAATCTCGCGAATTGCAGTTGCAGTAATTTGATACTAATAAAAAAAAATTTATTCTATTTTTCTTTCATTAACAGTTGGCATCCCATAGATTCAAGATGGCTATCACCTCATTGAATGTCCCGATGCTTGAAATGCAATCTTTACTTGTAGTTGCATTAATTTGATAAAAAAAAACAAATTCTATTTGAGTTTTCCTTCATTCAACCCATTCAAGATGGCTACCATTTACTAAATGCCACAATGCTTTCAGTGCAATGAAGAATTGTAGTTGCATTAATTTGATATCTATTATAAGAAAATTTCTATTTCATACCTTTTTCAAACACAGTTGGCACCCCATAGGTTTAGGATGGCCACCATTCATTGAATGCCACAATGCTTTAAATGCAATCTTGAAATGTAGTTGCATTAATTTTATACTGTTAAGAAAATCCAATTTAGTTGTTTTTTTCATGAAGAGTTGGCACCCCATAGGTTCAAGATGGCCAACAGTCATTGAATGCCATACTGCTTAAATGCAATCTTGAATTGCAGTTGAATTAATTTGATTCTAAAAAAAAAAACTTTTTTTTTTTCTTTCATGAACAGTTGGCACCCCATACATTGAAGGTGGTTACCAGTCATTGCATGCCACAATGCTTTAAGTGCAATCACGAATTGTAGTTGCATTAATCTGATACTAATAAAAAAACTAATTCTATTGTTTTTTTTAATTCATGAACAGTTGGCACCCCATATATTTAAGATGACTACCATTCAGTGAATGCCCTGATGCTTGAAATGCAATCTCGAATTGTAGTTGCATCAATTTAATGCTAATAAAAAACAAATTCTCATCGATTTTTCTTTCATGAATAGTTGGCACCCCATAAGGTGGCTACCATTCATGTTAATGCAAATACAATGCTTTAAGTGCTATCACGAATTGTAGTTGCATTAATCTGATACTAAAAAAAAAAAAAAATTCTATTTGATTTTTCTTTCATGAACAGTTGGCACCCCATAAATTGAAAATGCACCCAGCACCCAGGTCAACAGCTATATACGGACAAGTGTACCTCCCCTGTCTGTTCTCCTTCAATGCAGAGTGAAGAGGGTGGGAGGGGGTGACCATCAACAGTGCATAAACACTTTGATTGGATGACAATGCAGTTTTTATATTACAACCCTAAATTTGTGCAACGAAAATCATCAAGAAATACTAAGTATTTTTTCCAAAGAATAGCTCTTCTAGAATGGCTCGATACTCAGAAATCCTACTGCGAATTAAAAAAAGTCAAATTCTGATTCTAAAAACCTGAAAAGTGAGAAATGCTGGCGTTCACGGTTTATGTAGGAAATGTACTAAAAACACCAAAAATATGCAACAACACCCTAATTTTCTCAAAAACTGTTCAGTAGGATTTTTTCTAACTGAGGTTCCAGTGTTTTCTACCCTCATATTACACATTGGCATAGAGAATATATTGGCACCTAGTCAGGATTTTGCCCTAGAAGCAATCTGTGAGGCAAAAAACAGCCAAAATGAGCCACTGGTCTGAAGTATAAAACTGGGCATCGATCACTATAGAGCTACAAAGAGAGAGAATCGATGTCCAGTAATAATATAGCAAACTGAGGTGACGTCTCATTGCCAAAGTCAGTATACATGTAGCGCTAAATGCAGTGTGTCTTATAAGACATACACCTGGTTATTAAAGTTGGTATCCCAATTGGGGTGACTACAATTGACCCCTCTCAATAATTACCTGAAAGTATTGAATATATACTTTTCTTCTGAAATGGGTGCTTAATTCTGGTTACCAATTGGAGTCTTAAGAGTCTTAAAGGCTTTAATGTAAAGTGTGTAATAACATCTAGATCTACAGCTTTCATGGAGAAAACTCAAGCATTGGGAAACCATCTGAGATATGTGCAGATGTCAATGCACTAATGTGTCCATGAATGGAGCTGAGCATCTGGGTCTGCAATGGGAATATCTTGTAAACACTATACACAGCTGCCACCTTGTGGTTTAGAAGAGAGGCAAGTTAATTGCTTTATTTTTGACTGCTCAGTGAAAATTCATTTTTGCTAGTGTTGGGATTTTTGTATGGAAATAGTTCTCATAGAGCTTTAATACTTTCACGTAATGTCTTTCAACATCAGCATGCTTATACCCATGCTGGAAGTGGAAATTCGTCACCGCAACAAAATGGGAATCGGAAGTCGCATATCAAAAATGTTGTGACATTGCCACATTCGTGTACAGCTCATCAAGAGCCTTCATTTAGTGTGTGACATGTAGTATATTAGCCAGTTTTTACCCTTTGGCGATATTTATGGTATACTTCTTAAATTGTTGAATTAAATGGAAATTAATTATCAAAATGAGATATTCATATCAACTCACCATAACTAGTCTCAAACCCAGTCAGCTGCAGGTAGAGGTGAGTATACTGCTCCTCCAGGGCATCAACAAACACGTCAAAGGCCTCTGTCTTCTTCTTCTCCAGTAGGTCTAGTAGCTTGGTGACCCTCTTCCTCCTGGCCGTCTCCCCCAGCAGGTCCGCCTCTTCTTTGTGGGACAGGTGCCCAGAGCTCCTTAAAGTGGGGATATCCGATTTTTAACCAAATTTTAAATCTTACATAAATGTGTTTCAAATACTGTAAAAATGTATTATTCATGGATTGGAGTACATTAAAATGGCAACCATGAGCAGTAGCAGCTCAGAAAGTGCGTCCCATGGGGTCCAACCATGGTATTTTCTAGTGTTTTTACCATGGGGCATTAAAATCGTGCACGATTTTAATCCGAAATTGCTCATATTTTAGGAAATAAAATCAAATTTGGGCAATATCGGTGGGAATGAGGGGGAATTGAGTAGATAGGAAGCTAAGTATGATATTTGGGAACATCCTGACTCATTATTAGGGAAATTTCATTTATTGTCCCACACATCGGACATACTCACCTTAAGGCCGGCACCACGTGACTGATCTCCAGACTCCTGAGTAGCTCCGGGCGGGCGCGGCACAGCAGCTCCTTCTGCTTGGACTTCATGTTGTGTGGTTCTGATGATGGCGAGTCTGACAATGACAATGGCAATGGCAATGGCAATGGCAATGGCAATGGCAATGGCAATGGCAATGGCAATGGCAATGGCAATGGCGATGGCAATGGCAATGGCAATGGCAATGGCAATGGCAATGGCAATGGCAATGGCAATGGCAATGGCAATGGCAATGGCAATGACAATGACAATGACAATAATTTATTCTCAAAAAACTCTGAGCGGAGTTTTTTTTAAATTTAGTTTATAAATGTATTTGATTTGACTGGGTCATCTTCGAAAAATACATATACAGCATCAAATTATGTGGGAGTAGGACCTATGGTAAGGTTCCACTGGAAGCCTATCCGACGTGTACTAATAACTGTTGTTTTCCAGGTACAGTTACTTACAGGAATATATTAGATGTCTTAAAAAGTGGCTTAGGATACTTAAGTATTTGATATTATCAGAACAAAATTGGATCATATGATACCCATTGAATGAGAAGATATTGGATTGGACATTTAGCATGTATATCTGGGGTTTGTGCTACTATTAAATGTAGTAGTAAGTAATTACATTTTATTGTCATTTAAAGGTGGTCAAGAGATTGGGTAGAGAATGAATATAATATGAAGTTTTCGTATACGAGTGCTGTAGGGAACGTTCACAAATTACGTCACCTTTTGTGGAACATTTTTAGGACCCCCTTCCCCATCCCCTGTCATCATTTTAGGTACCACTACTGACCCCCAATTATGAGAGTTCACCATAGCTATATATGAAGAGTTTGGATTTAAAACGACATATCTCCATCCCAGAATTGAAGCATGTAGTGCTTTCTATAAAGACACCCTGAGGTCAGTTATTGTACTTTGATAACAGAGTGTGTACATACTAAGCAGGTCCTAGTGAGATGAAAAATAATAAATCTTGGAAAAACAGTTTGAGAATTTCATTTCACTTTGCATCACTAATCCATATTTTCATCAGATATTTGTCCCCATTTTTGAAATGGCGCTTGTGTCGTTTCGCTTCCCAACTCTTCATATATTCATATACTTATAATTATGAAGTGCGCCCTGGTCCCTGCAGGCTTATAGTTATAATAGTAGTAGCCAGAGGGTGCTATTTATGGGCGATTGGTGCGTGCGGTCAATGGGGATCAATTGAAATGATATTGGTGTAGGGGTCGTGGAAAACTTAGTCATTGGATCGGCCGGGAATCAAACCACTACCAACCCGTGTCTGACTGTTCTCCGCTCCCTACGTTACTGGATCGGTAGGGTACAGAGGGGGAGGATTACCCAGGTGTTTCACTTCTTTGGGCTCTCCACCAGGGTACGGGGAATCCGACCCCTACATTGGTAACATTGTAAACTTTAAAAAGTATTGAGCATGATCGTTGGGATGTTAGTGGGAAATTTTACACTGATTACTCAAACTTTATCCTTGAAATCATGAGTGTTAAACCATTGACAAACTAGAAAATGTCTTGCAACAATATTTGGTCAAAAAACCTTTTTGCCTAATCGTGGGTCATGATATTCAATAATTTAGATATTTTGAAATGGGTAAAACATTAAAAAGCCTCTTGTCATAGCTTTAAATTGATATTTATAATTGTTTCATGTAGCTGTTGAAATGGCAGAATTATGAGTAAATATGTGAAAATTAGAGATGAATTTTTAATGAATTGATCACAATTTAGTGCACTTCTAGACCATGGCAGAACAGGACAGAATGTGAACTGGTGAAGCTCTCGTTTACTAGGGGCAGGACTTGGTTTGCTTTGATCCCATATGGACCCTCAGCACCCAACAATTACTCATAGATGGCATTCTCTGGTCAGGTCTATTGTGGAAGTGCCACAACCCTCGTATAAGGAGTTTAGGTTCTAGAACTTGCCTCAGAAAGCGTCAATACCGTCTCCCTCCTTGACCCCTGCTTTGGAAGTCAGCCAATACTCTGCACGACAACAAACTGCTGTATATTGACTATGCGCCACGTTATGACCGTGAATAACTGCTGTGTATTGACCATGCACCGCGTTATGGCCATGACTAACTGCTGGAAAAGTACCCTTCCCAGCTGCACACCTGTATATACAAAATATACCAAGTGTCCCCCCCCCCCCCTGGGTCCAATGCCCGCAGATGCTGCTGTTTACCCACCCCAAGACCTGGTCGGTCTGGTAGTGGCTGTGTTTACACCCCAGCATGTTCAAACACCACACTGTCAGCCTAACCTCGGTGACCACCCAAGCAGCACCATGTAGAACATCCCCACTTATAACATGGTGAGATGATGTTTTATCATCAAAACTGTCTTTTCTGCACGTTTATACATGATTTAGGGAGTGATCATTTTTTCAACCACAGGGGGACGGTGGGTTGGGGGGGGGGCAACAAAATTTGGACCCCTTGACGGGGGGGGGCAAAAAAATTTGGACCCCTCTTGGGGGGTCAAAAAATTTTAACCTGTTTTGCGCCAAAAAGCCAGCATGTTACTATGCTTCAAAGGGCCGATTTTCGACCCTAAGGGGGGGGGGTAAAAAATGTTGACCCCTTGACCGGGGGGGTGTAAAAAAAATTGCGCGCTCCATGCAGAAACCCACCACCCCTCCCTCCCCCCCCCGTTGTAAAAAAAGTATCACTCCCTTATATTGACATGACACCATAATGAACTCTTCCATTTTTTCTTGCTGCTGTGGCCATTGTAGCAATTAATGGTATGGGTCAAGCCCCTGACTTATGTAGGTATTGAGCTGGGGAAGGACAAATCAGAAACCTCAGAATATGTTTATATAAGTTTATTTTATTGAAAGGTATATATCTTTGCTCCATGAAACCACCGCCAGTACGCTTCTAACCCTAGCGGTTTAGTTTTTATAACAATGCGAAGATGAGTGGGCATTTTGGGTGTTACTCCATGCTTTTAAGTACAGGGACACCTTATTGTCCTCTCAAATACAACACAGCAGCTAATAATTCCATTTACAGCATGGCACAGTATACATCCTTAACCCCAATAAGGATTGAAATAATAAAATACTCCTTCCTAATACATTCACAGCATTCTCAGCATGTACTTTTCCTAGTCCTGTTCTAGTTATAATAACGACTGGATGCTGTTTCTCCACAAATATGCGGAGGTCCGCAAATTTGCGAAGGTCAGAAAATACACTCTCAATATATTTATGGAGGTCCGCAGATATATATATGGAAATCGTTTTTTAGTACTAAAGCATAAAAATACGGAGCTCCATGCATATTTGCAGACCTCCACAAATTTATGGAAGCAAATTTAGGGATCCTCCTCAAATTTGCCGACCTCCGCAAATTTGTGGAGAAACAGGACCCTGGTGGGCTAACAGTGAGAGTGAAGCTTTATACTTTGAGGATACATTTTCTTTATGCCATCCTAGATCTAATTATAATGTTTACCCACTATCGCTACGACATCAGCTTTAATCAAACGACGCTTGCTCAAGGGACAGCAACACTGTGGCCTTTATCAAATTTATGCAAATGTAATCAAGTTGTGCCTCTACATTTTGACCGTGTTGCTGTGTCGATTTTTAGCAGAAGGATCATGTCATCGTGTCGATTTCTAGATATATAATAACTTAGAGAAAAATCCCGTTGGGTCAATGTTTATCCCTAATTTTCCTATGTCCGTCGATTTTTAAAAGGGCCTAAAACGGCCTTGTCGCCGTGTTGCCGGTGTCGATTTTTACCCATGTAGAGGCACTAAGTTGGTAGGACGCCCCATGCTTTATCTTGTGTCCTCTTGTACACAATATAATGACCACAATGATACGCCATTTAGACTCATAATACAGAAATTAAAGTCTAACAACGTGAACCATGTGCCAACATTCCCCAATAATAGTTATACCCAGCTCTAATACCGTTGGCATTATGTTCACATGCCCTGCATTATCCTAATATGTGACTCGCCATGTTCTTTTTAATAGGAAACTTCTTCCATAGCATATTTATCATATATATATATATATATATATATATATATATATATATATACACATATATATATATATATACATATATATATATATATATATATATATATACATATATATATATATATATATATATATATATATATATATATATATATATATATATATGTTGCTGCTTCTTGTAATGCATTGTCACCACGTGATGTTTGGTAATGCGGAGCCCTATATGGGGGGTAGGATTTCATGGATATCCAACCCGGGGGGGGGCACCTGGTATATTTTGTATACACAGGTGTGCGGCTGGGAAGGGTACTTTTTGAGCAAAATCCCCCTCACCAAGGGTCTGCTTTTCACCAAAACCCCCCTCACCAAGGGTCACTTTTCTGAGATTTCAACAAAATCCCCCCAAAAGGGGTCACATTTACCAACATTCTTCGCAACAAGGCCCACTTTTGACCCAAATTCTTACACCATGGCCAACTTCCCAGGGGAAATTGCTGAAACCTAGGCACTATTGTCTAAAATCCCCCTCAGCAAGGGTCACTTTTGACCAAAATCCCCCTCAGCTAGGGTAAGGGTTGTCAAAGGGCCAGCCGCACACCTGTGTCAAAAAAAATTTGAGTACCCCCCCCCCGGATATCCCCCCCCCCCCTAAGTCGACGTATCTAACAGTAATATGCGCCAGAATATGTCGGACCACCCCCCCCCCCCCCCCCAACACGTACGTCCACCTAAATCGTTCTGATCTAATTTTGGACCTTTTCCGAGAACCTCCCTGCCCCCAGTCCCGTCCCTATTTTAGGGTATTTTGCTGATACAAATACCCGGGTCACAACATGTCACAAATGCCTTGCTTCCTATTGTATATGCCAGGAACTTAATGCCTTGTCTACAGCTGTTATCATGGTCATGCTTCTTAAGACACTAATCATGACACAACATCACGTCATATTTACTATGTCTATACTGCTATAGGTGGCTGTGTGACCATTATGATACACATTCAGTAATTGTAACGTTACACACTACTCACCTGTTGTTGGGTGACTCGGCCAGATGTCGTCTGCTACTAAAGGCGGGTACAACGTCTGCTGTAAGCTGGTCAACACTGAAATAACCCTACTCACTGCCCAACACCAAACCACACGGGCACTTTTGGAAACTCACATAAAGCATGTTGTCTCAGCCTTTAAAAGAGTGGGGCCCTTGATGGGGGGGATCCCCATGTCGCATGTCGATTTTAAGAAATGACCATGTCGCATGTGTATGTTGCCTAATAATGCTCATGTCCCATGTCGATTTTAAGAACTGTCCATGTCCCATGTCACTATCTTTTTAAGCCCTATTTCGCATGTCACTAGGCCTCATGTCGCATGTTGATTTTAATAAATGCCCATGTCGCCATATCGAATCTAGGGGCCTAGAGCCATAAGGGTGCCAGGTAGGGGGATAAAGAGACCTGAGGAGACAAAGTACTTCTGACATGCTAATAGTATAGGGCATGTTACTCCACTGGGCAGACATCCAGTCCATAATTATGTCATGGTTACTTGAGAAATTTGATGGACATACAGAGTGGAACCTTTTCTACGAGAAAATGGGAAGTGTTCAAAGATAGGGAATTACTTTATGCAGCATCACATCAATATTTTATTCTCAGTTTTTGGTTAGGAATGCCAATCTACACAGTTATAAAGACATGAGTAATAATATGGTACGCTTATAAAAGCGGGGCTCAGTGTTCCCCAGAGCTTGGTCTAGACCAGTCGGATCTTTATACCTGGGAACACTCATACTGTGTTATCTCCCGGGGGGGGGGGCACTCCCTCAGCATTGATGACCATGTGTGTTTTTGGGCCCTAGGCAAGGGCCTGCAAGGGCCCTTCAAAAGGGTTGCTTTTAAGGCAATTTTGGAGGAAAAGGGGTACATTTTATGGCTGAATTACTGGAAAAACTTTCAGATGAGACATTAATCCAACATTTTCAATAATAGATACACACATTTCTTCACAGGGCAAGGGTAAAGCCTACCATTTGAGGGCTTTTGCTTTACATTTTTCTCGGGCCCCCTTGATTAGGTTATAGTTTTTCGCCAGTTTCCCGTGAAAAGGGTGCTGTTTTGTTGACTTTTCTCCCGTGATAAGGGTCCTAAATTTGAGGTGATGTTCACACATAGTTACTATAGAAAAGATAGGGAGTGGCCCCCCGGGTTATCTCTATAACCAGTAGATCTCATTGCTATATCCTATAACTATCTAAGACTCAGGCTTGTGGCTATCCCTATAACCACTCAGGGTTTAGATCTGTAATCATCCTTATAATTACAGGGGAGTTTACATTGGCCTTGTACATGTACATAGTCAAAGGCACATGGCAAGAGGGTCAAGAGGACCGTATCCCACGAAGCTCTCTCCCATGGACCTTTGCCTTTATATCACGTTATTTAACTATTCAAAATACGTTAAATCGCATATAGATGGCCCTAAAAAGAAGATAACAAGGATGACCTCATGGGTCATGTTGTCATTAAATGCTAAAAAAAACAAGGTCATGCAGATTGGAACGAATGCCAATATAAAAACCATGCCCAGGGTCTCTTTAAAACTGGACAATGCCCCTTTAACAAAGACTCATACATATAGATACCTAGGCATTACCATTGATAGTAATCTTGATTTTAAATCACATACAAAAGGTGTGACTAGAAATGTCAATCATAAGGCTAGAATGCTCAGACGGGTAAGGAAGAAAATGGCTGAGAAGACTAGTGCTAAAGTACTCACCTCAATGATTCTCCCAGCCACTGATTATGGGGATGTGCTATATTGCATATCTACCATAAATTCTTTGGAAAATTTACAATATGCTTTTAATAGAGGCCTAAAAAACTACATATAATAAGGATGAATTTCATGTTGAAGCATGCCTCAAAAAGTGTAGTGTAAATAAACTGGAGGACAGGAGGAAAATGCACCTGAACACAGCTGCTTTTAACTTTGCTTTAACTGATGCTACCATTGACAAGAGAGATATTAGGACAAGAGCTCATGATAACAAACTTGTCAAAGTTATAGGGCCTAAAAATCCCCATTATAGGAAAAGTCATGAATATAGGGTATCCATCCTCTGGAACTCATTTGATGATGAGATAAGGGCCATTGAAGATAAGGACAAATTCCAGAGGTGGAATAAGAAAAGGTTTAAGGATATATTGCATCCCCCAGAAGACTGATTTTTGTGTCTGGCATTTCATACATAAGGTATAGGTACTCCACTCAATCTCTCAATACCTCCTCTTCATGGAAAATATGTGTTTTTATTTCTCGAATTTTTGCTCTCATGTGAACACAAACATCTGTTCACATAAGTTGGAATAACATCTCCAACCAAATGTATTATATTTAATTTAGTCTGGCATAAGATCAGCCAAAAGGCAATACCATCAGCCTCTTATTAAATTCCATCTTTATATTATTATTTTTGTAAAAACTTTTATAAAGTAACAAGGTAATATAAGATTACAATGGTCTCATCCATAGACATCTTGGATAGAGACTACCCTGTGAGGATGCGCAAGCATCAGCACAGATTATAATAGAACTATATGAATCCATATGAAATATTATAATATTATTAAGAAGTATAATGATTCCCTTAAGGGTACTTTTGTATATCCTATATGATTACCACCTCTATTGGATATGCACCTGAGTTGCAGAGCGCAAACAGGGCCTGGCCCTACGTTTTTGCAAGTAAAATAAAAGAATTAACAACAACAACAACATGTGGTACGGGAACACCGTATCCCATGGGGAGGGGGCATGGAATACGGGATTTCTAGTACTAGTGATCGTCGTATTCACCATGAAATAAATAAAGTTTTCGAATGTCCTATACAGCTAAGGTTTCTATATTAAGATCTACCTCTAAATTTACCCCACACCCCCCCCTCACACATACACCCACCCTGAGTACACATGCTGCTTACCTTGCTGCCTTCACGCTCCAGTGGGTACCACAAATACAGAGGGGGTAGCCACTGTACAGACGCCACCTACAGGGAAACTCCTAAATCATAATACTCATACATATCACAGCTCAACTACACTGGAACCTGCTATCGCTATCGGTTCTTAGGGAGTGTTCATTTATTAGTTAGAGGAGGGGGAGGGTGGTGGGTTTAGGTGGGGGCGTAAAAATTTCCGATCCCTCCTGAAGGGTGGTGTAAAAAAATCTGACCCTGCTTGGGGGGGGGGGAGGGGGCGTAGAAAATTCTGCCTCTTTTAAGCAAAAAAGCCTGCGTGTTACTATAGTTCAAAGGGGGGGGGGGATTTTTCGCCCCCTTCGGTGAGGGGGGCGAAAAACGTTCTACGCGCTCTCGAGGGTGGGGGGGCGTATTCTCACGCCTCTGTAATTAATAAATGAACACTCCCTTTGGCCACTTCGCATATATATATCGGTACACCGAGCTCACACTCTGAAAAGTGGTTGAGACTGGCTGATAGTCTTGAAGCCTCACGTGATTTCTTTTTTTTTGGTACATATTTCTGCAATGCTATACTAACTGATTTTAATTTCCAAGGGATGAACAGTATAAGTTAAGATAGGAATACCGTCGTCAACTTCAATTTCTCTGACATTATCTGTATATATCCTAAAAAGCATGTAAAGTAATTGTGGTTAAAATGATCGCTTAAAATAATGATAGTATGTATCTCTATCTAGGCAACAGTAGAATGAATAGCACTGAATGTATAGATTATTCTAAGCAAAAGATGTGGGGGAGGGGCTCAGTTAATTCCTCTGCATTATTTATCATCTATGCACCTACTGAATCCCAGAGCAGAGGTGATTCTAAAAAATGTACCTATATAGGCTCAAGGGACTCAGAAATTACCCATTTGCCTCCAAATCATGACCAGACCTCCAGGTATGTTTGGAGCTAAGATACCTCCCCGGGATCCTAATCATTTTTACTGAACTCGGCCAAATTACGTTGGGCGTTGACAGCTAAACAATAATCAAAATATACGGATATCAAAGATAGAAAACCCGTCAGACACCGTACTTCCACAACTAAACGGGGTAGTAATCATAACGGCGGCCATTATATTGATTGTGATCCAACGAGACGTGATAAACTGCCCTTATATCATATACAGTAGTCTCTCCTTGATTAGTCAGGGTGTGTTTCTAATAACTGTACGTTAAGTTGTGTTGATGCTGGATAATTGCCTGATACAGAGCCTATCTATTGGTATCCAACCCTATACTATAGTGGCCGCGTAGTGCTTTAATGCCCTATTCAGGGCCGTGGCAAGCAGTTTTAAAGTAGGGGGGACTGAGGGGTATTTTGAACCTTTTTGACCCCTTTTAAGGTTGATCGCTACTCATCGAATACGG
Source organism: Harmothoe impar (assembly GCA_947462335.1). Lineage (NCBI taxonomy): Eukaryota > Metazoa > Annelida > Polychaeta > Phyllodocida > Polynoidae > Harmothoe > Harmothoe impar. The sequence continues at coordinate 68,571,273 of OX381715.1, read as the reverse complement.
ACCACTGCGCAGGTCTCTGCGCATATAGCTTATATGTATCAGATTGAGCTAATATTAATAAACTAGAAACATATATATGCTGACTAAGCTATATAAAAATATCGGACAATTTCGAGCAAAATTGAGCGTTTTATTGGACTTTGAATATTTGATGTATTTATAGCCAATAATATTTGCTATTTTTTATATAAGTTAGAACATTGGACTTTTTAATCAATAAATCATTATCTAGATATATAAAGATCTCATAAGGTTCTTTGAAATAACCAAGGGTGGGAAACTCAGCCATTTTACACCCCGATTTTTGCCCGTTTACCCATTTTTTTAGGCTCTAAATATGAGATTTAGACCATTTTTGCACTATTTTTTAACTTCAAAGGCCAAAAACCATAAAAATATGCCCGGGACCACCTATCAAAAGTCCTTTTAAATGTAAGCTATTGATCTGAACAATTTTTTGAAAAAATAAAAAAAAAAGTTCATGGATTTTTTTCAGTGATATTTAGATATTGCTGAACAATTATGCATTAAATTTGAATAATCGTCATAAAACCATCACGTTTTTTCATACAAAGATACATTTTTGGACCATCATTCTATTTTTCCCATTAAAAGACATAACCTAGGATTATTCATGTGCAACACAAAATTTATGTGGGCATTGGTTTACTAAGAAAAAAAATCATGAAAATTTCCCTTTTTTTGTATTTTTTTGGCAAAAATAGAGAATACTTATTTTTTTCAAAAATCTGTAACAAAAAAAGTAGCTCGGGACCCCCCCTATTTTTTTGTATTTTCCCTTTGTTAATGATCTAAACTACCCTGATGCAAAAAATTAGGAAATTCTATGGATGAAAAGTTAAGAGTAGCGATCAACCTTAACTTGACCTTTTTGGTTTGACCTTTTTAGGGGTTGGTCAAAAGTGGGGGGGGGGGACATGTCCCCCCCGTCCCCCCGGTTGCCACGCCCCTGCTATTAGCTTAATTATAGTCGCCATGTTGTATGAATGCATCATACGGATCCCAGTCTATCCCAATCCCTGCCTGCTCTGGAGGAGGGACTCGGCGTTCTTATCTCCCTGGTCGTAAATCCAATTAAAAAGCAATATAATGTCAACTTTGGGGCAGAGGTCCTCCCCAAGCCACAGGTTGTAGTAATCTGATACATCCTGATCAGATACCACCACTAGCTAAATTGTGCCTGCAAACCATAAGTAATTGAATGCCTCTTTGAATAGATATTATTCTTTGATAACTGTGCTATGCATATCATGTGCTCTACATAGGTACTTTATTTATGATTCAACTCCTACCAGAAGTAATTATACAATAAGTGTTTAAAGCAATATTATCATGTTATTAGTTTTCATAGTACTACTTCTAGAAGGAGTTGAGCCTTAATCAAACTACCTATGTGGAGCACAGAACATGTATGATACATCTATTTTAGAATGTCATCCATTTATCAAAGCATTTTATAATTTTTGATTTTCAGGCATACACTTTTCATACACCTAACAGCTGTCACCTATTAAGTCTCAGGGCATGATAGCTGCCTGACCATATAATCCGTCACCCCCCTTGATAATGAGCCTCCCTGTTCAGACTCTGCGGTTACAGACATTCTTTCACTCTGGAGTAGTCTTCTAGAGAAGGGATTGTGTTAGACATGGTGTTGGTATAATTATTGCCAAAAGAGTCGGCCTGATGCATAATGCATGTATGCATTATGTGCGTGATGCATGTATGCATAATGTGCATGATGCATGTATGCATAATGTGCGTGGTGCATGTATATGCATTATGTGCATGATGCATGTATGCATTATGTGCGTGATGCACGTGTGCATTATGTGCGTGATGCATGTATGCATTATGTGCATGATGCACGTATGCATTATGTGCGTGATGCATGTATGCATTATGTGCATGATGCACGTATGCATTATTTGCATGATGCACGTATGCATTATGTGCGTGATGCATGTATGCATTATGTGCATGATGCACGTATGCATTATGTGCGTGATGCATGTATGCATTATGTGCATGATGCACGTATGCATTATGTGCGTGATGCATGTATGCATTATGTGCATGATGCGTGTATGCATTATATCTATGATGCAGGTATGCATTATGTGCGTGATGCATGTATGCATTATGTGCATGATGCACGTATGCATTATGTGCGTGATGCATGTATGCATTATGTGCATGATGCGTGTATGCATTATATCTATGATGCAGGTATGCATCATGCTGGTCAGGGCTGAATCATAACGACAAAGGGCATAGCACACTAAAGCATCATCCGGTACTTCAAGGACAAAACGAGTAGGGGGAACTGTATAGGAGAGATTCACCTAGAGTCGGACACAGACCTTGAGATGGACACTTGCTTTTGTAATTATTCAAGCATTCTGAGCCCTTCATTTGTGAATAATAGTAAAGTTTAAATGTATTTTTTTCAAAAGACAAACGCTAGAAGTAGTAGTAGCCATAGATAACTTCTTATGTCTCTGTCCAGTACAGGGTTTGTGTCCGAATCATGGTGAATCTACCCTATTGGTTACATAGTACAAGTACCGCATGTATTATAAAGTCGAGGTCATTAATGACGATTGTCCTTTTGACACATCATACGTTAACACAGGGTATCATGCAGCTGCAGCTAACGCCCCCTACAATCCCTGTTATTAGTGGTCTGTGACACGTAGCATTATTGCCTGTCTTCCAACTTCCTAAGGGGGCGGTCATTTTTTAACAACGGGGGCGGGGGGGGGGGGTGGATCTTCGCGCGAGCAGCCACAAAATTATTTTGGTCCCCCGCTCAGGCAAGTTGAAATTGAGAGCGGCCGGCCCCTTTGAGCTATAGTAACGCACAGGCTTTTTCACTAAAAAGGGGTCCAATTTTGTTTGGTCCCCCCCCCCCAAATCCAGCAACTCCCCCCCCCCCCCACCGTTGTTAAGAAATTACCACTCCCTAAGAGGAGAGGTTTTGGCGCCAACAACATGCTTGCATGTGAACTATATCATGATCATCCATATCCGTATCTGAACCCCATTTATCATGATCCCTATAATAATATATTATGCGAGATGACATAAAGAGATATGCCCTTATGTAGGAGGTATATCTCAGAGAGACACAAGACAATCCACATCATGGTTCCACACCCATGGAATTATAAGGTACATGTGGAAGACTTCCTCCACCATAAAGCCTGTACAGCTGCAGTAAGGTTGGTCTGTTATCACGAAGTGGGTGTGGCCACGCCCGGCCATCTTCTACTGTCGGACGTCAGGTACATGTATTCCCTTACGTACAAATTGGAGTGAATGTCATTTGCTTACGAGTATTCACGACATGAGAAAAATATATGAATGACAAAACTCGGACTACTAAGTAGTAATCAGTCTCTGTTTTGAGAGTAGCATCGTCAGCCGACTTAACTGTAAAATGACTGTACAAGGAACACCAAAAATGAATATTTTGACTACTTCATTTATTGAAGCTCTTCAATTATATTATAGTTGTAAATATTTCCTCTGACCAATTTGGCAGTACGTGTTACCAATAAACCTATTAAAAAAAAAGCTTTACGTAAATCAATGAGAGCGGCATTCTACCCCGGGCATTTCAGGCCCATACATTGTACATGTAGCAATTTTCCATGGCCAAAAGGGAGAAGTGACTTGAGATGCACACTGTGCAAGTGTTTTTGTAAATCTTGACGTTTATCATTTCACCGAGGGTTTGGTCTGCCGATTGTTGAGACGGAATAGTATGATATGATGTACTCAAAAAAACATTACTGAACTTGAACCTGAAGCTGGGTCGGAAGTAGAACCACAGAACTCCATCTTTAACCCTTTAAGGACCGCATTTAATGTTGTAATGTGCTCTGCTCCTTGTCATCATGCGTACACCGGCCCCATCAAGCCCCATAGGGTTAAGTTAACGGTGCTTAAATGCATGGGGGTACAAAGGGGTCCCCCCATCAGGTCGGAAAGTCGCCGAAATTAAAGGCTCAATGTCGCAAAGTCGCCTTTTTAGACCATTTTAACTAAAACCAAATTTTCCAAAAGTCGCCAGGTCGCCTAAATTATTGCACCAGGTCGCCAAGTCGCCAAGTCGCCTAGAAAACAGCCCAGGTCGCCAGGTCGCTTTTGACCCCTATGGAGAACATGCATTGCAGCACTGGCGGGTGACTGGCCATGCAGGGGTGCATTGATGCATCATGATGACAAATGTCTGCTGCATTAAAAGGGTTCATGCATAATTATTTCTCATATTTGTGTGCTACTGTACCTGTAGTTCGGGATCCCGCCACAGGTGGCGCAGGGGAGGCGGACATGCCATGCCAATCATAGAACAGGAAGACATCACATTTATGGTCCCCTATCCTCCTGACTACTCCCCAGTAGGGACGCTTCTGTCGGGGCACCGATTGTCAGACCATCAGCATCTTCATAACTCTACAGCACTGCACAATGGCCTTCTCCAAGCACCCACTCCTTCTCATCCTGGTGACGGCCATCGTGTGTTCCCTGTTGGCTCTCTCCTCGGCTCAGGAGGTGGAGCCCAGTATGGACGAATTCGAAGAAGAGGAACTCGATCTGGAAGGTGTGAAAGAAGCCGAAGCGGAAGTAATGGCCGAGCCGGGAGCTGCGGGGAATGAGACAGCGGCTAACACCATAGCTGCCCGGGCGCGTGAGTACCTGTCCTTTAAGGTCGGCTACGCCATCCAGCGTTACTACCTGCCTGTGCTGGTGCCTATTGGCTTCATCGGTAACTGCCTGTCGCTGCTCGTCATGATGAAGAAGCACAACCGGCGCGTGTCCTGCTGCGTCTACATGATCAGCCTGGCCATCTGTGACAACATGATGCTCTTCTCGGGGGTCTACCTCTGGGCCATAGCCGAGGTATGTAATAGATAGACTATGGTTATAATAGGGTAAGTAGAATTAACCACAGCTTGCTGGTGGGGGCCAGACGAGGGTGAAGCCCAAGTCGCCCTACCTGTGGGCCATAGCCGAGGTATTGTATTTTATTGTAAATTCCTTTATTTAGGCCAAACAAAAAAAAGTTGTGTTCAGGTAACCCGACCGACCCTATCATTTTGCCCCGACCCTAATCTTTTTAGATTTTTTCTTTTTTGGACTTTTTCTGATCTAGGTTATCACCAACGGGGATAGGACGTACCTAATAACCTTCAGCTATCCTAATTGTCATCCTGTGAAAGATAAGAAGGGAGGAATTCCTTTCTATGACAAAAACAGAACTGATAATAGCTTAATAATTAGACAGTTATTGGTTCTACACTATCAAATAACCACTCTATAAAGTGTGATTCTCTCATACAACTCATCTCAAGATCCTAAAAAAAATCAAAAAAAAAAAGAAATTTTGAAGTATTTTGGAATATGGTATTTCCAATAATTGAGGACTGATGTTAATGTCCTGATTGAATGTTGGTCAGACATCCAATTGTAGTCAGAGGGAAGGTTTCTGGTCCAAAAAAATGAAAGCATGATAAAAATGGTGCAATACAGCATATGTCATTAGACATAGGCTGCAATAAGGTCTTGGTGTTTTTTCTTGTTCCAAGAAGTAAATTTTGTATTTTCCTTAATGGCCCTATCTTGTACTTTAAGGTGTCCCCGCGTCACTGGTACCTCCACGAGTGCAAGTTTGTCTGCTACTGCTTCGGGACCTTCGGGCTGGCCGGGGTCTACTTGATCCTCTTCATGACCTTTGACCGCTGGGTGGCCGTCAACTTCCCGTTCCGGGCCTCCACGTGGTGCACCGTACAACGTGCGCGGCTCACCTGCGTGCTCGTCTTCGTGCTGTCCGGGATCTACGAGATCCCCCACTACTTGTACGCTGGGGTTATCGGGGGCAGGCAGTGCGCCCCCTTCACCTATAGGTAAGTTTATATCAGAGATCCCCCACTGTACGCTGGTGTAATCGGGGGCAGGCAGTGTGCCCCCTTCACCTATAGGTAAGTTTATATCAGAGATCCCCCACTACCTGTACGCTGGTGTAATCGGGGGCAGGCAGTGCGCCCCCTTCACCTACAGGTAAGTTTATATCAGAGATCCCCCATTACCTGTACGCTGGTGTAATCGGGGGCAGGCAGTGCGCCCCCTTCACCTACAGGTAAGTTTATATCAGAGATCCCCCACTACCTGTACGCTGGTGTAATCGGGGGCAGGCAGTGCGCCCCCTTCACCTACAGGTAAGTTTATATCAGAGATCCCCCATTACCTGTACGCTGGTGTAATCGGGGGCAGGCAGTGCGCCCGCTTCACCTACAGGTAAGTTTATATCAGAGATCCCCCACTGTACGCTGGTGTAATCGGGGGGTGGCAGTGCGCACCCTTCACCTACAGGTAAGTTTATATCAGAGATCCCCCACTGTACGCTGGTGTAATCGGGGGCAGGCAGTGTGTCCCCTTCACCTACAGGTAAGCTTATATCAAAGATCCCCCACCACTGTACGCTGGTGTAATCGGGGGCAGGCAGTGCGCCCCCTTCACCTACAGGTAAGTTTATATCAGAGATCCCCCACTGTACGCTGGTGTAATCGGGGGCAGGCAGTGTGCCCCCTTCACCTACAGGTAAGTTTATATCAGAGATCCCCCACTACCTGTACGCTGGTGTAATCGGGGGCAGGCAGTGCGCCCCCTTCACCTACAGGTAAGTTTATATCAGAGATCCCCCACTGTACGCTGGTGTAATCGGGGGTAGGCAGTGCGCCCCCTTCACCTACAGGTAAGTTTATATCAGAGATCCCCCACTGTACGCTGGTGTAATCGGGGGCAGGCAGTGCGCCCCCTTCACCTACAGGTAAGTTTATATCAGAGATCCCCCACTGTACGCTGGTGTAATCGGGGGCAGGCAGTGCGCCCCCTTCACCTACAGGTAAGTTTATATCAGAGATCCCCCACTGTACGCTGGTGTAATCGGGGGCAGGCAGTGTGCCCCCTTCACCTACAGGTAAGTTTATATCAGAGATCCCCCACTGTACGCTGGTGTAATCGGGGGCAGGCAGTGTGCCCCCTTCACCTACAGGTAAGTTTATATCAGAGATCCCCCACTGTACGCTGGTGTAATCGGGGGCAGGCAGTGTGCCCCCTTCACCTACAGGTAAGTTTATATCAGAGATCCCCCACTGTACGCTGGTGTAATCGGGGGCAGGCAGTGTGCCCCCTTCACCTACAGGTAAGTTTATATCAGAGATCCCCCACTGTACGCTGGTGTAATCGGGGGCAGGCAGTGCGCACCCTTCACCTACAGGTAAGTTTATAGCAGAGATCCCCCACTACCTGTACGCTGGTGTAATCGGGGGCAGGCAGTGTGCCCCCTTCACCTACAGGTAAGTTTATATCAGAGATCCCCCACTACCTGTACGCTGGTGTAATCGGGGGCAGGCAGTGCGCCCCCTTCACCTACAGGTAAGTTTATATCAGAGATCCCCCACTGTACGCTGGTGTAATCGGGGGCAGGCAGTGCGCCCCCTTCACCTACAGGTAAGTTTATATCAGAGATCCCCCATTACCTGTACGCTGGTGTAATCGGGGGCAGGCAGTGCGCCCCCTTCACCTACAGGCACAGGCCGAATGAGAGTCTTCTGGTAGAGATGGTCGGCAGGGAGTTGGTAGTATTAGGGTAAGGCTCGACACTCGTTTGGTACGGTCATCTAGGCACGTAGACTTTGTACCTGTAGTGTTGTGTAAAGCCAGTAGATGTCTCTGGTGTATAACAGGTCTGAGTCTACGTGCCTAGATGACCGTACCAAACGAGTGTCGGGCCTTACCCTAATACTACCAGCCCCCTGCCGAGCATCTCTACCAGAAGGCTCTCAATCGGCCTGTGCCTACAGGTAAGTTTATATCAGAGATCCCTCACTATCTGTACGCTGGTGTAATCGGGGGCAGGCAGTGTGCTCCCTTCACCTACAGGTAAGTTTATATCAGAGATCCCCCACTGTACGCTGGTGTAATCGGGGGCAGGCAGTGCGCCCCCTTCACCTACAGGTAAGTTTATATCAGAGATCCCCCACTGTACGCTGGTGTAATCGGGGGCAGGCAGTGCGCCCCCTTCACCTACAGGTAAGTTTATATCAGAGATCCCCCATTACCTGTACGCGGGTGTAATCGGGGGCAGGCAGTGCGCCCCCTTCACCTACAGGTGAGTTTATATCAGAGATCCCCCACTGTACGCTGGTGTAATCGGGGGCAGGCAGTGCGCCCCCTTCACCTACAGGTAAGTTTATATCAGAGATCCCCCCCTGTACGCTGGTGTAATCGGGGGCAGGCAGTGCGCCCCCTTCACCTACAGGTAAGTTTATATCAGAGATCCCCCACTGTACGCTGGTGTAATCGGGGGCAGGCAGTGCGCCCCCTTCACCTACAGGTAAGTTTATATCAGAGATCCCCCACTGTACGCTGGTGTAATCGGGGGCAGGCAGTGCGCCCCCTTCACCTACAGGTAAGTTTATATCAGAGATCCCCCACTGTACGCTGGTGTAATCGGGGGCAGGCAGTGCGCCCCCTTCACCTACAGGTAAGTTTATATCAGAGATCCCCCACTGTACGCTGGTGTAATCGGGGGCAGGCAGTGCGCCCCCTTCACCTACAGGTAAGTTTATATCAGAGATCCCCCACTGTACGCTGGTGTAATCGGGGGCAGGCAGTGCGCCCCCTTCACCTACAGGTAAGTTTATATCAGAGATCCCCCACTGTACGCTGGTGTAATCGGGGGCAGGCAGTGCGCCCCCTTCACCTACAGGTAAGTTTATATCAGAGATCCCCCACTGTACGCTGGTGTAATCGGGGGCAGGCAGTGTGCCCCCTTCACCTACAGGTAAGTTTATATCAGAGATCCCCCACTACCTGTATGCTGGTGTAATCGGGGGCAGGCAGTGCGCCCCCTTCACCTACAGGTAAGTTTATATCAGAGATCCCCCACTGTACGCTGGTGTAATCGGGGGCAGGCAGTGCGCCCCCTTCACCTACAGGTAAGTTTATATCAGAGATCCCCCACTGTACGCTGGTGTAATCGGGGGCAGGCAGTGCGCACCCTTCACCTACAGGTAAGTTTATATCAGAGATCCCCCACTGTATGCTGGTGTAATCGGGGGCAGGCAGTCGCCCCCTTCACCTACAGGTAAGTTTATATCAGAGATCCCCCACTACCTGTACGCTGGTGTAATCGGGGGCAGGCAGTGCGCCCCCTTCACCTACAGGTAAGTTTATATCAGAGATCCCCCACTGTACGCTGGTGTAATCGGGGGCAGGCAGTGCGCACCCTTCACCTACAGGTAAGTTTATATCAGAGATCCCACACTGTACGCTGGGGTAATCGGGGGCAGGCAGTGCGCCCCCTTCACCTACAGGTAAGTTTATATCAGAGATCCCCCACTACTTGTACGCTGGTGTAATCGGGGGCAGGCAGTGGGCCCCCTTCACCTACAGGTAAGTTTATATCAGAGATCCCCCACTGTACGCTGGTGTAATCGGGGGCAGGCAGTGTGCCCCCTTCACCTACAGGTAAGTTTATATCAGAGATCCCCCACTGTACGCTGGTGTAATCGGGGGCAGGCAGTGTGCCCCCTTCACCTACAGGTAAGTTTATAGCAGAGATCCCCCACTACCTGTACGCTGGTGTAATCGGGGGCAGGCAGTGTGCCCCCTTCACCTACAGGTAAGTTTATATCAGAGATCCCCCACTACCTGTACGCTGGTGTAATCGGGGGCAGGCAGTGCGCCCCCTTCACCTACAGGTAAGTTTATATCAGAGATCCCCCACTACCTGTACGCTGGTGTAATCGGGGGTAGGCAGTGCGCACCCTTCACCTACAGGTAAGTTTATATCAGAGATCCCCCACTACCTGTACGCTGGTGTAATCGGGGGTAGGCAGTGCGCACCCTTCACCTACAGGTAAGTTTATATCAGAGATCCCCCACTACCTGTACGCTGGTGTAATCGGGGGTAGGCAGTGCGCCCCCTTCACCTACAGGTAAGTTTATATCAGAGATCCCCCATTACCTGTACGCTGGTGTAATCGGGGGCAGGCAGTGCGCCCCCTTCACCTACAGGTAAGTTTATATCAGAGATCCCCCACTGTACGCTGGTGTAATCGGGGGCAGGCAGTGTGCCCCCTTCACCTACAGGTAAGTTTATATCAGAGATCCCCCACTGTACGCTGGTGTAATCGGGGGCAGGCAGTGCGCCCCCTTCACCTACAGGTAAGTTTATATCAGAGATCCCCCACTGTACGCTGGTGTAATCGGGGGCAGGCAGTGCGCCCCCTTCACCTACAGGTAAGTTTATATCAGAGATCCCCCACTACCTGTACGCTGGTGTAATCGGGGGCAGGCAGTGCGCCCCCTTCACCTACAGGTAAGTTTATATCAGAGATCCCCCACTGTACGCTGGTGTAATCGGGGGCAGGCAGTGCGCCCCCTTCACCTACAGGTAAGTTTATATCAGAGATCCCCCACTGTACGCTGGTGTAATCGGGGGCAGGCAGTGCGCCCCCTTCACCTACAGGTAAGTTTATATCAGAGATCCCCCACTACCTGTATGCTGGTGTAATCGGAGGCAGGCAGTGCGCCCCCTTCACCTACAGGTAAGTTTATATCAGAGATCCCCCACTGTACGCTGGTGTAATCGGGGGCAGGCAGTGCGCCCCCTTCACCTACAGGTAAGTTTATATCAGAGATCCCCCACTGTACGCGGGTGTAATCGGGGGCAGTCAGTGCGCCCCCTTCACCTACAGGTAAGTTTATATCAGAGATCCCCCACTGTACGCTGGTGTAATCGGGGGCAGGCAGTGCGCCCCCTTCACCTACAGGTAAGTTTATATCAGAGATCCCCCACTGTACGCTGGTGTAATCGGGGGCAGGCAGTGTGCCCCCTTCACCTACAGGTAAGTTTATATCAGAGATCCCCCACTGTACGCTGGTGTAATCGGGGACAGGCAGTGCGCCCCCTTCACCTACAGGTAAGTTTATATCAGAAATCCCCCACTACCTGTACGCTGGGGTTATCGGGGGTAGGCAGTGTGCCCCCTTCACCTACAGGTAAGTTTATATCAGAGATCCCCCATTACCTGTACGCTGGTGTAATCGGGGGCAGGCAGTGCGCCCCCTTCACCTACAGGTAAGTTTGTTTGTTTGTTTGTTTGTTAATTCGTTTATTTAATCTGCTTTACATAGGGCCAGGCCCTGTTTGTGCAATGCAGCTCCTGTGCATATATATCAGTGGGTGTTGATCATGATACATATACAAACAATGTCCTTAAGGGATTTTTATATTTCTTTATATAATAATAGTAATATTAAAAAAATAATAATGTTATTCAGATGAATAATAAATAATTTAAATAATCTATATTACTGCAGATGGAAGAGCAGTACTGTCTTTCATTACTTACATACAATATATGGAGGAACCAAGATGTTTATGGCCCCAGCTTGACTTTTTACCTTGTTACATTATCAAAGAAGTAAGACAGACAGTAGTAGGAATTTTGCACATAGTGCTAGACACTTGCATGTCAGCCCTATGTACATTTCCTAGGGCTGTTGGATTTCGCCCAGGTAGATGTTATTACCTTTGAATGTTATATAAATAACAGTCATTTTTGGAGATGTTATTCCAAAAGTGGATTTGATCTTAATCCACTATAGAACATGTATGGAGAAACAAATACAATGGTGTGTATTATGGATGGTAGTAGACGGAAGTGAGCGGCAGTCCAACCCTTAATGACCTAATTCCCGACTCTGGGTATATTTTCTTCAGGGGGGTGTAGTATGTCCTTGTACCTCTTCTTGTTCCACCTCTGGAATTTCTCTTTTTCTTTATGAGCCCTTATCTCATTGTCAAAGGAATTCCAGAGGGTGGAAACCCTAAACTCATAGCTTTTCCTATAGAAGGGGTTTTTGGGTCTCACTATTTTTACCAGACGTTCATCATGAGCACGTGTTCTTATATCTCTTACATCAATATTATTTACATCCACTGAGAAATTAAAGGCAGCATCATTAAGGTGCATGGTGCGTCTATCATCTAGTTTGTTTACATTACACTTTTTGAGGCAAGGGTCAACATGAAATTCATCACTATTATAAGTAGTTTTCAGGCCCCTATTAAAAGCATACTGTAAATTTTCCAGAATATTTAAATTTGTCACACTATAGAGTGTATCACCATAATCAATGGTTGGTAAAATCATGCACGTTAATATCTTTGCACTAGACTTCTCAGCCAGTTTTCGCCTTATCCTTCTCAGTAGCTTCACCTTCATCCTGAGAAAATGGCGTCGCTCGAGTAGTCACCTGTAAGAGCTCTCCCGATGTTTAGAGGTTGCTAGTGGATATATGCCTGCTGGGACACACTCAACAAGTTTTTTCTGTGTCTAAAGGTCGAGAGCCTATGTGGATTATCTCTTGGATCTACCAGTGCCTGTAAGAGTGCTTCTGTGGCTCTTTTTGTTGTTGTGCGTACACAAAAATTGGGACATACCGGCTTGTTCTGCATGAGTGGTGCGCTCCTACCTGTACCTATTCCTGTGGCCTGAGTTGCATAACGCATCAACCGGCTACAAACGGCAACAATGGCTGAGTACGGGAGGCCTGGTCGTGACAATGGCCAGCATGGGTTCACACAGACTGACGAATACATATATTATGGGCGTCAGGATGATGGACAATACCTCGCTGACTTTGGACATGTGAGTAGAGAAAAGGGACCTACACCTGGTTTAATGACTGATAAAAACCTATGGCCGAGTGTCCGGGAACAATATGGCGGTAATGTGAATGGTGGTCGTGACCAGTCTCGGGACCGTAAGCGTCTAAGACAACCAAGTGATGAGTCACCCCCCACCTATGGTACTAATGGCCGTCCCTATAATGTAAATAACAAGCCGCCACAAAAAAGGTTTTTCATGAATACCAACTATGAATCCAACAGCTGTGACTTAGTGGGCCAGTCGAAAATATGTGATATTCCAGCAGCTGACCCAATGCAACGTGGCTTTGAGGATCTTAAGCGCACTATGCAAGGGTCTTTCGATAAGGTAAATCTGAAGATTGATAGAAATACTGATGTTATGCAGGGCAAAATTGACGGCCTGGATAGGAAATTTAGTGCAGCCCATGCTGATACCAAGACTGAGCTGGAATCTCTCCGTGGTATGGTATTACGTAATACATCAAATATTGCGAAGAATATACCTAGCCAACAATCCAGCAGAGGTGGTTCAGATATGAATGATCATAATCGGGGGGAGCAGTACTTCTCTCCTAGACGTTTCAACGTACTTATTGAGGGCTTGGAAGAAGGTCCCAATATGCAGCCTCATGAGGATGTATTGTCCTTCCTATCTAACCTGAATCTTGATGTTGATCCACAGGAACTTAGACATGTAAAAAGATTGAACAGACAAAATGGTGGTGACAACGCATCTCGTCCACTTCTAGTGTGTTTTGCAACGTCATGGCGTCGTGATGAATGTCTTCGTCTGAAACAAGATCTCATACACAACCCAGGGCGCTACCGTAATGTGTATATCAATGCTGATGAGGACATATCAACGAGGCGTGTGAAGTCAGTCATACGTAATATTGCCAGGCACTGCAGGATGCATGAAGACTGTAATGTGCAGCTAAAAGGCACCAACATTGTGATTGATGGTGTTACCTATGATGGTTACCAAATCAATACCATCCCTGACAGGTTCAAACCCCATGACTTGAGGTTTGGCAACATAAACCGTGAGCAGTTCTCCAGTGACGAGGCAAATGGGCGTGGAAGAGATATTCTTAGAGGGGGTGCTAGAGTGCGCTTCCATGACGGTAGTGGTGGCAGTGCACATGGCTCCCATGGTGATGCACATTCCCGATATGGTGCATCACGTCATAATCTTCATGACAGAAGAAGGAATGATGATGACAGACAACCCCAAGGTAGAGCAGCTCAACGTGATCTATACATGAACAATAAATCTACTTATGTGTCTAGAGGTGATTCTGATTATAATTGGCGTAGATCACCCAGAGTGGAACCTACGTCTCCAGACCCTGCAAAGGGTGATGTAAAGATGCTTCCACTTGACAAGATAGCAGATTTTACAAAGCATCGTGAACGTCATGACTTCAAGACCTCGACTCCAATTGTAGCTAGTAGGCCTACTCCCAGTCAGGATAGGGAGGGGGATGATGGTGCTTGGGATGATGGATCTTTTGTAAGTCACAAAACAACTGGTCTATCAACTACTGCACCTGCTCCCACCCAGGCTACTTTGGATGCAAAGCCCGGTCAACAGTCAAAGGCACCTAAAAGAGGTAGGCCTAAGAAAAATGGATCTAAAGTAAAACAGACATTGTCCACCAAGGATAAACTGGCGCAGGCAATAGATATTGCTAAAGGTGGGCCATTGAATATGAAGAGGACTGAATCCGGCATTGTATTTAATGGTGCGCGTAGTTTCCTCTCCAATTTCCATCCCTGTTTAATTGTACACAACAATCAAGAATTTCATAGTAGTGAACAATTGTATCAGTATGAGCGTTGTGTATTCAATGGAGACGATGTCAGGGCCAATGAAGTATTGGATACTGTCACAGGCTACCAGGCGAAGCGGGCAGCTGAAGGTCTAGTGGAAAAGGAGGGTTGGGGAAATGAATGTGTCCCGGTGATGAGGATGAGCCTCAATAAAAAATACATACAGAACCCGATCAAGAAGAAAGCACTGATGGATACACGTGACCTTGACCTAGTTGAATCGACTATGGACTCTTTTTGGGGGGCCAAAGCCAAATTTGACAGTAAACTGTTTGACTCGTGTAATTACAAAGGCAACAACGTCTTGGGTAAACTACTAATGGAGGTGCGCCACTCGTTCCGCGAGTCTGAAATAGTGAGAGCGGTTCTAGGCAGCGCGCCAAACGGCTCAAAGCATCCGGCGGAGAGTGGAGCGGCAGCCCGGATAACACGCAGCATGGGGGGGGAGAGTGAGGCGTTGAATCTCGCTGACCGCAGGATCCCGAACGTGAGCTCAGACGAGATTGCAAATGGCGATGACGAGTCTACTTTGTGTATTGATGCGGCTAGTTTAACACCTGAATCGTCGATAGAAGCCATCTGCCCAAACAATGGCTAACCCGGTATGGTCCAGTAATATACCGATGAGAAGTATACTTGTTGCGGGAGATGACAGGTTACGTTTTCTTGGTGATTTCATGAACGTCTCGACTTGTGACTCGTACCGAGTGCTGTGTTTGCCATCGGCAAAGGTCAAGGACGTTGCGGATTTTATAACAACAGACATATTGTGTTCTCCGAGGACTGATGTGGTAATTGTCTCAGCTGGCATAAATAACATCGCCAATGTGAACTATGTCAATAGAAGGAAGGACACCAGCCGCAGCCTTACTTTGGTGTCAGCGGATGTTGCATTGACCGTATCTTCCTTGATGTGTGAATACATGGATCTTGTAACACGTCTCGAGGCAGTGGACGGTAGTGTCAAAGTACTGATTCCAACGATAAATAGTGTCTGTATGGCTAGTGCCAACTGCGACGATGACTTTGGACTGCAACCAATTAGCCATCCACAGCAACCTATTTGTGAGACGATCTTCGACGTATTAAATAGATCCATCCTGGGCTACAATCGACATCGTGGCTCGGTGACACCTCGCGTAGACCTATGTTTTCAAGGACTAAATCATCACAACCATTGGGTCAATAAGTATTATAGGCTACATGATGGTGTAAGGACTGTATATGACGACCTTGATCGTGTAGCGAAATGCCTGCGATCTGGTGTAGAACGGCTTTACTCAAACGACCATTAATGTTAATATGGTCTCCCTATGCCGAATAACTGTCTAATTACATAATTGTTAGGTTATGGGGATTAATTGTATATTTTCATTACATTTATAAATTCAGTATCAATTATAAGCACTATCAGTAACTCTTATACTACACTTATGATAATTTGGGTTTTCTGCTCTAAACAACAGTCGTTGATATATTGACTGATTATTGAACTGAGATAACTAATTATAACCGAACTATGCAGTATTATAAGTACACAAATGACTTGGTGATGTGTGTATTCGGTAACTGCTTGTATAAACATTGGTCAGTTCTAGATGTTTCAATGATACATGTGCTTCAGAGATTATAGTGTGATTTATTTTTGTCTGTGATTTATGAGTTGTTTACAGAAATGTTGATGAGGCTGTGTTGGATGGATTCGCTGCTCTTTGATGTGTGTGTGTCCAGGCAGGTACCAGTACTGTCCATATACTTGAGTAATGTAATGATTTGTAAGTCGGGGAGCCAGTAATCTACATATTGAATCTTTCTTGTTTATACTAATCTGATTGATTGTTTTTTCGCTGTCATTGGTCATTAATTGATATGACCTAGACCTAAATGTAGTGCTTTTTTGTCAATAACATTTACACCTAGAGTGACACAATGTATCATCGTGCCGCCGCTCTTTACTCAGTGCCTTGTTATTCAACGCCTGAGCTAGTTATGTTTAGTTGCACAATGATTTGTAAGTTTGATGATTGTTTGTTTGTGGGCATGGTAGATATGATGATGAGACTGGGTTGGGGCCTTAGAATTGGTAATGCCCTATCTTGAATATAACCAACTAGTTCAACAGAAGGGACTTAGGCTAATGAGCTTTAATGCCCAAAGTCTGCGGAGTAAGATGGATAAGCTCAGAAAGATAAACCTAGACTTAGATCACATTGGTGTGTCTGAATCCTGGCT
The DNA here is from genome assembly GCA_947462335.1 of Harmothoe impar. NCBI lineage: Eukaryota > Metazoa > Annelida > Polychaeta > Phyllodocida > Polynoidae > Harmothoe > Harmothoe impar. The sequence continues at coordinate 68,554,454 of OX381715.1, read as the reverse complement.
TGATTCGTCTGACCCCGACTGGGCGCTTGAGCTACCGGGTATGCATTTATTCAGAAATGATAGGATTAATGCCAAACGTAAAAGTGGTGGCGTTGCCTGTTATGTACCTGATGTATATATGCCTTTTACCTCTGTTGTACGTGACCTGTCTTGTATGAACAAGGATCTAGAGTGCCTAGCGATTGAAACTAAATATCCTGGTCATAAATATAGAATTATATTGAATGTCTACCGTCCACCGAAGGACTCAAATGTAAACCGTGGTTTTGTTAAATTACTTAATTTACTAAAGAACTATGACCTGGGTAATAGGGAGGTCTGGGTCCTAGGTGACCTTAATGTGGACAGTAGCCATCGTAATAGTAAGAAATGTAAGATCATGCACAGATTCTTGAGGAAAGCTAAGCTCAAATACTACCAGACTAAATCAACCTATTATCACAAGTACGGTAAATCTACTCTTGACCACTGCTACACGAACTGCGCACATATCAGTGGAGTGGGTTTGATCAATGATATGTTTGGGGATCATGTTCCTGTATATATAACAAAAAAGCAGGCTCCAATTGTAAAGGTAAAAGAGACTAAGACGGTTACCGGTAGAGTCTATAAGCATTATCTAAGATCTACGTTACGAACATTTGTTGTTGATATGAATTGGAGGTTGGGTGAAATGAGGTCAGCGCTTGAGTGTGTTGACAACATCACTTCTGGGTTGACTGCATATCTAGATACCAACCATCCAATCAAAACTTTTGTTGTGACTGTGCGCGGTCCGGATGGGTTTACACCCGAGGTTGAGCGTCTCATTAAGAGGAAAAATCGATTCTTAAGACGCTCTCGTAAAACTAAGCCTGGTTTGTTGAATGACCCTCTTGTTTTGGTCAGGGCACTTGATAAGCAAATTGGTCTTTTGTTGGTCAGAAACTGTAGAAACCATATAAAAGAAAAACTGGCCAGGTATGGTGACGACCCTAAGAGATTTTGGTCCGAGGTTAACACTGTATGGCGTGGGCCTAAGAAGGAAACTATAATGAAACTAGTGGATGATAATGGTTCATGTTTACCGGGTAATGCGCAGCCTGACTTTGTAAACAATTTCTACAGCTCGGTTGGAGCTAGGTTGGCTGCAGTTTTCCCACCTAATATTCAAATCTTACAATTGTATAGTGAGGATGTTACCCTTGACAGGCCATGTTTTCATCTGTGCAATATTACACTTCAGCAGAGTGCCAAATTGGCGTCCAAAATTAAGGCTAATAAGTCATCCTGTATTGCTAACATTAGGTCCTGTGTTTTAAAGGATGCCTTCCTGGTGAAGCCAGACCTGCTAAGGACTTATGTTAACGCTTCCTTTGCTGATGGAGCTTTCCCCAGTACTCTGAAGAGTGCTGTGGTGATACCTCTGCCCAAGGGGGGTGATCTAACCAAAGTCACTAACTGGCGGCCTGTGAGCCAACTCAGCCTTTTTTCTAAGGTACTGGAGAAGGCGGTACATGGTCAGCTAATGACATACCTGTTACACCATGACATAATTAATTCAAACCAGTTTGGTTTTATGCCAGGTCGGTGTACAGGTGATGCGGTATTCGGTCTTGTTCAGGATTTGTTTGACAGTAGAAATCGAGGGGAGGTGGCGGCCATTGTCTTCCTCGATCTGAGGAAGGCTTTTGACACGGTCGACCACCTCCTCCTCCTGAATGAACTCTGCAAGATTGGCTGTAGTGATGAAAGTGTACGCTGGTTTAGTAGCTATCTCAGTGGTCGCAGTCAGAGAACCGTGGTCTGTGGTGTCTCCTCTAGTGCTAGGAGTATTGCCTGTGGAGTACCGCAGGGTTCGGTCCTCGGGCCACTACTTTTCAATATTTATATAAATAGTGTTGTTTCATGTCTTGAACATGCATCGTATTATATGTATGCCGATGATTTGGCGATATGTGTATGTAACAAGGATCCTGAAATGGTGCGCACACTATTGCAGGAAGATCTTGACCGTGTGAGTGCCTGGTGTGTGAATTTCAAATTGACCATCAATTCTGATAAAACCCATGTACTTTGGAGTAAAGGTGAAAATGACCCCCGATGCCATAGAGGTAAAGATATTTATCTCTCTGGCAAGAAACTACATGTTGTAGACTGCTTCAACTATCTGGGGGTTTCCATTGATAGTGGATTATCCTTTGCAGATCATTGTGGGAAGTTTATTACTGCTGGTAGGGTAAAGCTGAATCACTTGCGTCGACTCAAGAAGTATATGGGCTTTGACCTATCACTGCTGTTGTATAAACAGATGATTCTCCCCTGTTTGGAATATTGTGATTTTGTACTGGAGAGTGGTCCAGCTGACTCGGTCAGGTATATACAAACGCTTCAGAACCACTGTCTGCGCTGTTGTATGGGTATCATTGATCCTAGAGCGATAAGTATAGATGATCTACATGATGATTGTTCCCTAAAAAGATTGGTTGCTCGGAGGAGATCGAATATGCTGTGTTTAATGTATAAATTCAGCAGGAAACCAGACGTACTGGTAGTACCTCGTCGGGTCCTTCGCAGCAATTGTAAAATGTTAATTCGAACACTCCGCCCTAAGGGTCAACTCTACAGGGACAGTCCTCTATATAGGGGAACTGCTCTTTGGAATGAGCTATTGCCTGAAGTGCAGAAAGTTGAGACATATTCCCTATTTGTGAGTAAAATGAAGGATCGATGATACTGCTTATACTGAGTATAGACCCTTACTTGTGAGAGACAAGTCATAATGTAGCTCTTTGATTGTGGTGATTATTTGAAGATTGGTGCGTTTTGAAATGATTTGATATTGAGTTATCTAGTAACTACAGCTAAGTTATACTTAATGACTAGCTTGTCTATGCATGATAATGCTGCTGAGGTTTATAATATGACTTATCTCATGATCCCGGTGGTTGGATCCCTCGCAGCATCCTGAACGTGACATTTTGTGTGGAGTTGTATGTGATCAGTTCGAATGTCCCTCATGGAAAAACCCAGTGGAGATTAATGCAATATTGACTCTATATTGTGTTCTGCACTATATTGTGCGATCTACCAGCTTAGCTGCCCTATGTGTATACTATGTGTGACTGTGTTTTCTGTGTACTGTATCTGCTAGCGATCGGTATCTGCTTTGACTATAATCATGTGTTGTGATTCTGTATTAACATTGGCTCTATTTGAGAGACGTAGTGTAATACTGCGGAATTTTGTCCAATAAAAACTTTCCAAACTCAAAACTCAAAACTTATAATTAACATTCCTAATTAGGCCTTTTGTGTGGGCTTTAAAATTAAGGTTGGTATCTAAAGTAATACCCAAATATCTGTATGTGTGTGCCTTGGTGAGGGGGGCATTGTCCAGTCTTAGAGAGACTTTATGCATAGTCTTGAGGTTAGCCTCAGTCCCAATTTGCATGACCTTGGTTTTTTTAGCATTTAATGACAACTTATTTGCTTTACACCAAGTATTTACCACTTTTAGCTCATTATTAATTGTGTTTTCCACATTTACAGATAGGTTATTACTAGAGTGGTAAAGTACAGTATCATCAGCATAATATTGACATTTCAGGTGTTGTAAAGGGAAACCAAGGTCATTAATATAAATGATAAAAAGTAACGGTCCTAGGACCGAACCTTGGGGTACACCGCACGGGATGGGGAGTGAGTCTGATGTCCTGCCATTTGCCTTTGTTGCTTGAGTCCTATTGGTTAGATAATTTTCTATCAATTTTCTTGAAGAGGGCCTGAAACCAATTTTTCCCAATTTATTTGTCAAGAGTAGGTGATTTATAGTATCAAAAGCTTTTTTAAAGTCTAAGAAGATGGCAGTGGTTCCCTTATCATTATTTGACTCCCGATATATATGGTTTGTAAATTTTATTAAACTATTAAGTGTAGATCTCCCCGGTCTAAAGCCATCTTGATTTTCAGATAGAATATTGTTTTCCGTTAAGTGCGTCAAAATTTGTTTATGGAGGATTTTTTCTATTATTTTTGAGGGCAAAGGCAAAATAGAGATGGGTCTAAGGTTATTCACATCAGAGGAGTCACCCCCCTTCGGGAGCGGGGTAACCGTGGCAGACTTCCAGCTATCAGGGAATGTAGCAGTTCTTATCACTAAGTTAAAAATAAAGGTGATGTGCCTAGGTAGGCCCAACATAGCAGCTTTCAGCACTGAAGTTTTCACTAATGGAATACCAGAGGGTTTGTTGCCCTTTATTTTTTTAACCAGTTTGGTTACTGAGGCTTCATCAGTCTCATGGAAAGTGAATGAAGGTTCATACACTGGAGGATGAAATGTCCATGGCTCATTAAGATCCTTTGCTAGCTTGGGGCCTATATTCACAAAATATTCATTGATATAATTAGCTGTGTCCTCTGGATTAATAGGTAACTTATTATCATGATGAAGAAGATTGAAAGTAATAGACTGGGGCTTGGGGTTTACAATTCTATTTAAGGCTTTCCAATAATCTTTGGGGTTATTTATGTTGTCATCTACCTGTTTTTTATGATAGGCCTCTTCTGCTAATTTATTTTGTTGTTTCGAAAGGTTCTGGAGGAAGTGTTTGATGTTATTATCATCTTGTGAACGGGTTTTCTTAAATTGCTTAATGGCTGCGTTTTTATCTTTAATTAGGCTAATTAAATTTGCATCTAACCATGGCTTCTTTGTTTGACTGAAGTTAAAGCGCTTAACTTTACATGTGATATCCAATATATGATTAATTGAAGCTATAAACAGTTCCCAAGCATCATGTGGGTTATTACAAAGCCAAAAGTTATTCCAGTCTAAATTGTTTAAGTCATTTACAAAGGCAACTTCATTAAAAAGCCTATAGCTCCTGCCTACAAAACTGAGTGGGATTTTCGGCATAGGGATATGTTTCCTGGTAACAAATATAAGCTCATGATCACTAATACCCCCCATTGATTTAACTCCAGAATTTGAAATATGGTCCGAATTTGTTATTACAAGATCAATGATAGAATCATTTCCATTTCTGTTTGGGTTATATCTGGTTATGTCTTTAACTAGTTGACGAACTCCCAACCCTGCCATTATATTATTTAACTTATCTTGGTCAGGGTTCCCTCTTAAGTAATCTATATTAAAGTCACCTAGGAGAAAGATTTCACTATATTTGTCAGAGTCTATTACATTAAAGGAGTTTTTTATTATGTCCAGCGCCTTAACTACATCACCCTTAGGGGGCAAGTACACATTAGCCACTACTATGCGTCTCATATTGACTTTTGAGACCACTGTCCATATAATCTCAATGTCCTTATTGCTAACATTATGAGCGGAAAGCGCACTGCTTGAGGTTAGACCATCCTTTATATAGGTTAGTAACCCGCCGTGGTTTATGTCTCCTGCATCTCGGATTTGCCTATCCAGTCTCTGTAGGGAATAACCCTCAATATGTATGTGGTTATTAGATACATCACTATCCAACCATGTCTCAGAGAAAGTAACACAGTCTATATTAGAATCAACAATATAATCACGTATCGTTTCTATATCATTAAAGATACTACGCACGTTTAAATGGCACAAGTGAAGACCCTTAACCCCTCCAAGGCCTAAGTCAAAAGACATTGTATATTGAAAAGGAAGGACACACCTGCCCCCTGACCCATTCTAAGTGGGTGCCACACACTCCGTCGACCATCCACACATGGTTTCCATATAATGGGACTAATGCATCTTGTGCTGCCCATGTTTTCTAAAAATATTCTCATCACCTTGAGATGAGTGACGTGAATTGAGAAGGGGGTGGATTGCGGGATACCACCTTTCATATAACAAAAAAGCAATTTTTTACATTATTATCTGTCGGGGAAACAGCTAATATACATTTTTAGTACAACAGTATAACAGTGCCCATCATCTATGTAAAGTTTAGGTCTAATACCTAATGCATGGAAAGTATGAGTATATAATGATATCATTGCCTACTCGTAAAGTGATATGTCAATGTATCCCCCCTACTACCCTAACAGCGTCCAAATTTAGGATGGAGACGCGAGTTCCCATAGCAAATGCATAGAGTTTTGAAACCAACATTAAAGTTTTGACGCTGGTATGTCAGGTGCTGGTCTGCGTCGGCCCGCGTCTTTGTGCCCGACCAAGACAGGCCAGCGCCCGATCACCATTACTCAATATTAGAACAAGATATAACATATATATATGTATTTATACACACACACACACGCACACGCACACCCAGACATACGCCCATTACACATATAAAACATACATATATACACATATACGTACACATGTGGATTCATCCCATTCATCATTTTACATATGCGTTCTCATTCGTTCACATTCATTCATACTTATACATATATAATACCAATGGATTCTTGCAAAGCAGGTACAGCATATATATACACATGAAGCAGGTTACATATAGAAAAAAGGTGGCGTCCATTATAATAATCATCTTTAAGGCTCATCTTGACAATGTGGTATACCGAGGAGTCACAGGCTAATTGCTCTAACAATATATTATATAGTGTATATTATGTGTCAGTGGGTCAGTCCAGTGCCGTAAGTGACCAGGGCAATTAGGTTAACTGCCAACTAGTTATGTAATTACACATCTATCAGAGATCCCACACTACCCGTACGCTGGTGTTATCGGGGGCAGGCAGTGTGCCCCCTTCACCTACAGGTAAGTTTATATCAGAGATCCCCCACTACCTATATGCTGGTGTAATCGGGGGCAGGCAGTGCGCACCCTTCACCTACAGGTAAGTTTATATCAGAGATCCCCCACTACCTGTACGCTGGTGTAATCGGGGGCAGGCAGTGCGCACCCTTCATCTACAGGTAAGTTTATATCAGAGATCCCCCATTACCTGTACGCTGGTGTAATCGGGGGCAGGCAGTGCGCCCCCTTCACCTACAGGTAAGTTTATATCAGAGATCCCCCACTGTACGCTGGTGTAATCGGGGGTAGGCTGTGCGCCCCCTTCACCTACAGGTAAGTTTATATCAGAGATCCCCCACTGTACGCTGGTGTAATCGGGGGTAGGCTGTGCGCCCCCTTCACCTACAGGTAAGTTTATATCAGAGATCCCCCACTGTACGGGGGTGTAATCGGGGGCAGGCAGTGCGCCCCCTTCACCTACAGGTAAGTTTATATCAGAGATCCCCCATTACCTGTACGCTGGTGTAATCGGGGGCAGGCAGTGCGCACCCTTCACCTACAGGTAAGTTTATATCAGAGATCCCCCACTACCTGTACGCTGGTGTAATCGGGGGCAGGCAGTGTGCCCCCTTCACCTACAGGTAAGTTTATATCAGAGATCCCCCACTGTACGCTGGTGTAATCGGGGGCAGGCAGTGCGCCCCCTTCACCTACAGGTAAGTTTATATCAGAGATCCCCCACTGTACGCTGGTGTAATCGGGGGCAGGCAGTGCGCCCCCTTCACCTACAGGTAAGTTTATATCAGAGATCCCCCATTACCTGTACGCGGGTGTAATCGGGGGTAGGCAGTGCGCCCCCTTCACCTACAGGTAAGTTTATATCAGAGATCCCCCACTGTATGCTGGTGTAATCGGGGGCAGGCAGTGCGCCCCCTTCACCTACAGGTAAGTTTATATCAGAGATCCCCCACTGTACGCTGGTGTAATCGGGGGCAGGCAGTGCGCCCCCTTCACCTACAGGTAAGCTTATATCAGAGATCCCCCACTGTACGCTGGTGTTATCGGGGGCAGGCAGTGCGCCCCCTTCACCTACAGGTAGGTTTATATCAGAGATCCCCCATTGCCTGTACGCTGGGGTTATCGGGGGCAGGCAGTGCGCCCCCTTCACCTACAGGTAAGTTTATATCAGAGATCCCCCACTGTACGCTGGTGTAATCGGGGGCAGGCAGTGCGCCCCCTTCACCTACAGGTAAGTTTATATCAGAGATCCCCCACTGTACGCTGGTGTAATCGGGGGCAGGCAGTGTGCCCCCTTCACCTACAGGTAAGTTTATATCAGAGATCCCCCACTGTACGCTGGTGTAATCGGGGGCAGGCAGTGCGCCCCCTTCACCTACAGGTAAGTTTATATCAGAGATCCCCCACTACCTGTACGCTGGTGTAATCGGGGGCAGGCAGTGCGCCCCCTTCACCTACAGGTGAGTTTATATCAGAGATCCCCCACTACCTGTACGCTGGTGTAATCGGGGGCAGGCAGTGCGCCCCCTTCACCTACAGGTAAGTTTATATCAGAGATCCCCCACTGTACGCTGGTGTAATCGGGGGCAGGCAGTGCGCCCCCTTCACCTACAGGTTAGTTTATATCAGAGATCCCCCATTACCTGTACGCTGGTGTAATCGGGGGCAGGCAGTGCGTGCCCTTCACCTACAGGTAAATTTATATCAGAGATCCCCCACTACCTGTACGCTGGGGTTATCGGGGGCAGGCAGTGCGCGCCCTTCACCTACAGGTAAATTTATATCAGAGATCCCCCACTACCTGTACGCTGGGGTTATCGGGGGCAGGCAGTGCGCGCCCTTCACCTACAGGTAAATTTATATCAGAGATCCCCCACTACCTGTACGCTGGTGTAATCGGGGGCAGGCAGTGCGCACCCTTCACCTACAGGTGAGCTGACACAGAGAAAAGAAACAGCGTCAAAAGGGAGTACAGGTAGCCTCCAGAATGACTCCCCTCTTCAGGGGAGTCCAGGCTGCGAAAGAGAGCATAGTTGACTCTCTGGCTGACACAAGGGAGTCACCACCTGGGAGAGTCATGTAATTTTTTTTTTTAGATACAAGCTTTACTATGCTTAAGTACTGGAGCCGTAGTCAATGGCCCCCCATTGAATACAATCTAGCTGTATTCAATGGGCTGAGAAAAGCAGTTTTCCTTCATTAAATGGCTTTAAAAGGATAAATAAACACAAATGCCAATTACATTGATACTGCTCTGATGTATGAGTGGGGGCTGAGGCACATCCCACTCAGCCTGCGGCTTTGTGGGATACTGCCCAAGCCACCAATGAAATACAGCAGAAACGGTATCAATGCAGTTGGTATAAGCCATTTGCCTAGGTATCCCACATAATTCCTTGACTTTACCCCACTAAATATGATGATATTCCAATTGCAGTACGCCTTATGTGGTAGCCTATACAATGTTGAACCTGACACTGAATGCGTTCGTGCCCTTCGTCTTGATCTTCATAATGAACGGCATGATCATCAAGACCATCATGGGACGTCAGTCGTTTGATCACGGGAAAAATGAAAAGAAATCAGGTAAGGCTTATGATAAGGACAGGTACATTTCAATAATATTATGTTATTCCATTATTCTAGATAAATATTCAATTTAGATATATATATGATTAGCCCCCCCCCCCCAAAAAAAAAACGGCATGTGTCTCAGGCAACATGGTCCAAAATATTAGGGTAGGTAGATCCGATTTTCTTTCTTATCTTTTTTTTTTAAATAATGAGAGTACCAGAAATATGCACAAAAGAGATGTCCCATTTGGTTTGTTGTTTTTACACTTACTGACTGATTTTACCTGAACACACCATAATGGGTGCATTTAGCACGTTGCACTGCTTGGATCTGATCCTATACCCAGTGCAGTGGTAAGCAACACAACCAATCAAGGGATATATATACCTCTGCCACAGACCATGTATGTCACATACGGCCAGGCTGGCGTTCTGGAAATATAAAGTCTCAGAAATATTCTTTAATAAAGATACCTTCAAATATGGCTATTTTAATTCAAATATCCTCGCACCTCTTATCATTATAATCAGTGGTCTATCATGGCCCACCGTGCATCTGTCATTGAAAACAGTGAATCAGCGTTTATTGTATTGGTCAGAGTATCAACACCATGTTCTGACGTCATCAGATCAAGGGCATGTTGCTGCACTAAAAGGCTTTCGATTCTCTAAATTACTCAATATTAAGCGGCTTTACATTTAGTAACACCATGTAAATGTCATAACGGTATTCCACCGACTTTGAGATTTACTGAAATCAAAAACGCTTAACATGTTCCTTTTTAAAAGTTTAGTTCATTTACTTAAATGCAAATATTTATGCAGTGGCATGAAGGTGAAATTGCATGTGTAGGGTCAGTGAAGGAGACCCAACAGTAGTTTACAGTTGGAAGAAAGGGAGGTTAACATTTGGATGGTTGCCAGAAAAAAATTCCGCGCAGTTCCATGAAAGTCTACGACCAGCCGCCCCCTCTTGTGTTGTTATAATCATGGCCCGGAGCCCTTAAGGTATCTGTCTAGGATAAAAACGGACCCACTGCGCATCTCATTGCACATACCAGAGGGCAGGGCAGCAAATGTTGCTCTAGCCGGATAACATGATGTGCGTAGCCTTATATACTTACACAGGCATTTCTCTATCAATACACTATGAGGCAGTAGTGGGCCAATAAATCAACATGTACTCTCCCAGCATAGGGCTTATTCACTAGAACACTTTAAGTGTAGGTCTCAGGGCAAAATGATTAAACAAACTAAAATAATGCACGGGCCCTATATTGAAATTACTTTGATTCATTTGGAAATGATGGTATGGATGTTTTGTGGAAGTTTAAGCATAATTCAAAAACTTTTACTACTATTCCTCATTGATTAACCTATTTTCCCTCTTTGATCTTAGGGAAATACTTTTATTTTTCAAAATTCTATATTTAAAAAAGTAGCCTGGGACTACCCATATTTCATTTTGCTATTGGGTTGAGAATTATGCAAAGAATCTAGAGAAACGTTTTGGTGGGGATTCAAAAACTTTCGATCCATTCTAGACAGCCACCTTAAAGCTTGCATACTCCAAAGTAGCTGACATAAGTGTGCAGTTATCTACATCGTTGGTTTTATGTAATTAGTGAGCGTTGATAATCTTTTCTCTGTTCCCCCAGCTACAACTCTTGGTACACTGATAGAATAACCAATGTACCCAAGGAACTGTAGCCCAGTATAGCTCGTGTTTGGTTTAAACTTCAAAAGTCTTTCATGTCGCCTTGGTTACCTTTGGGTGGCCCAACCAGTGCTGGGTGGGGCAGGGATTATGTTATTAGAGGTTGTGTAACAATAAAGCTATAGTATCATACCTACCATACCTTTTTGATAGAGACCCCCCCATGATCTGCTACTATTGTTGAATTGTTGCCAACTCCTCTGCATTGTATCAGTATTGTCTCGCATTCAGATACCTTCACTTTGGTATCATTCATGTTCTGTATTTGTCCCATATATTGTTATGTATGGAGAAGTACCTTGGTATCAATAACACTTTGCTATATAGTGGTGACACTTTGATGGAACTACTGAGACCTAAGGTCATACAGTTTGTTACCTGAACGACCTTTGTACAAGCTAACTCGCCCACCGCTGTAATGTCTACTGTTATATTCTGGGGGTTATCAGTTATTTATGTCCAATGTTTTTGTCTCACACCCACCCGTGTGGGACATGAGATACTGCTTTTTATCCACCCTCGGGGGGAGGTGGCCGACTCGAGGTATATGGCCGACTTGGGGTGCACCTACCCTACCCCATTTTGAACATGATAACTCACTCCCTTGCATCAACGAAGTCTGATACGACCAAATCTAACTGGCTTTCATTGGATTTATTACCACTTCTTCGGTAAGCCTATAGACTAGTCACTCTTCATATCAGAGGTTCGATATTCAATATTGATCAATATTTCAAACTTTGATATTGAGTTTTCGTGATTGAAAATCAAAGTTTAAATTGAAAATTAGATATAAATGAACCTTTGAAGCTTTGCTATCAGAGTTTTTATATGTTTAATATCGAAGTTTCAATGTACAATATCAGGGCTCCTGCATCAACATCAAGGTTTCTGTCTTCAATATCCCAATCTTAGATTTTGATAATAATCGAGGTTTCAATATCAAGACTATGCCTTATGACAAACTATTCCAGAATGTATGGTGTTGGTTCCAGAAACTATGATACCAAGTAATTAAGGCTAGTATCATTGGTGAACAAATCTCTTTCGAACATCATTTAACAATTTAACATTAGCTCTATCGACTTTCAACTATTGCTCATTGCCTTTCATGGACTTTTGATGCTCGTGGAAACCATTTCACCACTGTACTCCATACTCTTTATGAGGGGTCCAATTTCTGGAGTCCTGAAACTCTATTATCGCCTCAATATCAATGTATATATATATCAATGTATATATGTATATATATATATATATATATATATATATATATATATATATATATATATATATATATATATATATATATATATATATATGTATATATATATATTATGTGTATATCTCGACAAAGTATATCATAACCATGTCTTGATACCGGTTCCCTTTTGGTTCTACAATACAATGATCATATGTGCTGCAACTTAATTTCCAGCTAACAAAATAAAAGTATTATTTTAAGTCAAAATAACCTTTCAAACTTTATATAACGTTATACCATTGTAAGGAGCCTTACAGAAGCGTTATATAACGTTATAAAATGTTGTATAATATTTTTTATTTACTGGGTTACATTTATTGCCAAATAAAATAAAAGTGAACTTCCTCTTGGTCCATCTGCTGACAGAGTTGGCCATGGAGCAGGACGCCAAGAAGCAGGCCCAGGCCAAGCAGCTGGTCGGTATGCTGCTCCTCATCAGCTTTGCCCTGGTGTTCCTCACCTTCCCACAATACATCCGCTACGTCATCTGGCGATTTGTCAACCAACGTCAGACGCCGGCCCACTTCGCCACCTACGTCCTCTTCTTTAACGTCAGCAATAAGATGTTCTACACCAACAACGCCATTAACTTCTTCTTGTACTGCGCGGGCGGCTCCCGGTTCAGGGCAGACCTCTGGAACGTCCTCACCTGTGGGAAGTACGTCCCGCTGACGTCATCGACGTCACGTGTGACAAGTTCACAGGGATCCAGCGGCGTCACCGGTACCACCAAGGCGGGCTGAGCGTCCCCCTCTCCCAACAGTTAATTTTTTTTTCTTTTTCGCATTTTAGTTGAGAATGTATATGTGCACTTAAGTTTTAAAGTGGCATTCTCACCGAGCGTTTCACACTCACAATTCGAGTACTGTTCTGGTCTGCTATGTGGTAAGGGCGAGTGGTGAGAATGCCCCTTTAATGACTTGTTGTTTCCATCTGTCAGTTCATCACGGTTACTATTACTACGTTTAAATTACTTTTAATCAGTAAATGGTTCCAAGTATAATTATGAAGTTTAAGCTAGAGCTTTAACTGAATGGCAAACATTTAGATGAGAGAAATGGCAATGGCTTAATGTTTATTTCATGGTATAAGCACAGATCTAGATCCAGATGAAATAATTCAGTTTTAATCAACGACGCTTTAATGATGTATCTACAATTTTGTGCTTCTTACCACATGGTCTGGTGGAATATAGGGGTTGTCAAACTGGTGGCCAAGTAATGAGAGAGTGTTACACTGTTAACCAAGTACTCTAATTAGGAGTCAAGTAATGAGCGACTGTCAAACCGTTGGCCGTGTAATGAGGCAATAGTCAGGCACCTGGAACCATAAGTAATATAATTTTGATTATGTCGTTATTTCTTCAACTGTTTTTCTTGGCGGCCACGAGGTAGTAGACTGGTACTAAATGATGGACACTTGTCAGGGCGATAATTAGGTGATAACCAAGAGAACCGAGTGGGAGGGTTTTTCCCAAGTTGTGGTATGTCCGGAACTACTTGAACCATGTTGTATCAGTATGTAACAAGTCAGGTTAAGGTGCCAGTGGGAGGTATGTAGCTACTAGATGTAATTTACAAATCAGTGGAAACGTAATTTCAGAAATTACTGCAAAGAAGATGAGAGACGGCTGATGTGTTATTGTGGCTTTATTCCAGTGCACCAACTTTTAGCCTTAACTTGACTTCTATTGAACAAGATTAGAGCTCTGATTTTGGTATTTTGTTTGGATTTGTAGATACTTGACACTGACTTAAATTATTGTCTATTTGGGACAGAGAACGTTTGTTATCACCTGGTTAGAATTATAAATCATGATAGTGGTCAGTATGCGTTTCTGAATGCTGAAGAGATTATCAGGAAATAATTAATTATGTCATGACATTGTTTCCCACTATCTTTCTGAAATGTATCAATATTTAAAACTATGCATCCGTCTGGCTGAATAAAGGTGAATCTGTTCGTAAAATGAGTCTGCTTCTAAGTTTATAGATCTAGTATATACCAAGGCAAACCACCATATGACTAATGCTTTCCTCAAAAGGATTAAGGTGAGTTGGTCAGAACTGACCAGCCTAATAGTATTAACTAACCTAGGTTGGTCGTATAGGGAGCCAAGAAAATGACTAAGGAAGTTGGTTGGCACTGACTAAGATTTCTAGCATAAAGAATATCAGTGTAGGGGTGACGGGGAGGGGAGGCGTTAAGAGAAGTGGGGAGTGTCCACTCAGACACCTGACTTGTGGTCGGAGTTCAAAGGACTGAGGTCCCCTCACTCCCCTGGTGGGAGTTGAAGGAACTGATGTCTCCCCATGCACCTCACCAGTGGTCAAGGGATAGAAGTCACCTCACTCACATGGCCAGTAAGGCCAAAAAAAAAGAAGCTTTGTTTCAGGTCACCCGACCGACCTTATCAAAAGAGGGCCGACCCTACGTTTTTTAATGCAATTTTGAAGAAATTTTCAGGTTTTTACCCTTTTTGGTCAATTTTGGGGGTTTAAAAAAAAGTTGGGTAGAACATTCATGTTAAAAAAAAATCTTTAAAAAAATCCGACCTACCGACCCTACATTTTCCTCCCATGTTACCTGAAACAAACCTTTTTCTTTTTTGGCCGCAGATATCAAAGGGAGTGAAGTCAGAATTTACTTTGCAATAAACGAAATGTGACAGCAGTTACTCGTTCTAAAGGGGTTTTCTTACTATAGAATAGTATAGGAGAAACTCATGACCTTGTGAATTTGTTTGTTATACACAAAATTCGTTATAACGGAGTTTGTAGTAACGAAGTTTTATAACTTGACCCACCAAGTACTGCAGGCAGCCTAGCCATATATAGAAGGTCTGAAGTTGTTTTTTACTTCAATCATCATCCACAAAGGTAGAAAAGGCCGCTAGTTATCAAGGTTTGAATCAACATGGGGAATGGTCATCTTTTTTTTTTTTTAAACATGGTGGATTTAGGGTAGGAAAAAAACAGGTTACACCTCTCATTAATGGGGAGGGGGGGGGGGTAATTTTCCACCATTTTCATTGAAGGAGACTCTGCAGTAATTTACAGTTGAATGAAGAGGGGGGCTAAATATTTGGATGGTTGCCATAAAAAATGTCCCTGCAGTTCCACGAAGGTCTACAACCAGCCGCCCTCTCTTATGTTGTCAAAATAACGGCCCGGAGTCCTTAAAGCTTGCATACTCCAAAGTAGCTTATATAAGTGCATTACAGTTTCTCCTTATTGACATAGCGTGTTTGTATGTGCCAGTCACAGTACAATGTTGTATACACAGAGAAGAAGTAGAATCACTGTAACTCTCAAATGGGAGTCCAGCCCTGATCACTGAGGTAACTCTCCCCACAACTCTAAAGTGACTCCCAATCATTAGGGAGTCTTAGACTAGGAGTCATTATAGAGTTATTTTTAGAGTCCTGCTAATGTTAAGGAGTCATGTTAGAGTCCTGGGGAGAGTTACCTCAGTGATCAAGCCGGGAGTCACAGTGATTCTGCTTCTTTTCTGTGTGTAGACTGGATTAAGCCTGGAGGGCGTTAAAGGCATTACGAGGTAGTTCATTAAATGTAAATAACACCCCACAAAGTATTCAAACCAGGGAGCAAGCAATATGGTCCAGGTATATGCTTACTCATCATTTTAATACTTGAATAAATATAAAGTATGTCTTAGTGGGGGGTTCACCGTTGGTCAAGGTGTGTTTGGGTGGTGCCTAGGGGTGAAGGGTGGGGGGGGGTTAAAGTACATAGAAACAGGGTTCAGGTGGGTCACCACCTCCTGCACATGGTCACATTACACCAACACCTTCCCTGAGAGCACAAGCCATTTACCTCCTAACTAGTTATCCCACGGATATCCCATCAAGATGACTTATTGGCAGAATGGTATCTGTGGCTGTTTCAGCAACTGTGGGCTGTGTGTGCTGGGGTTCTGCTGCCCATGTGTGCTGTTTGGGCAGACGGCAGAGAAGATGGGGGAGGGTTGCTGCTACTGCGGCTTCTGTCTCCTAGTGCCCATTGGGAACTGTATGGCGTGGCTTGAAGTTAGGGCCAAGGTCAGACATGCACAGGGTATAGAGGTAAGTTATCAGTGTTTTAATATATCCAATCGTTAAAGTTAATATATCCGATCACTGGAGCTCAATTTTCCTAAAAATTGGTCAGAATGATCAGACAGACCATACTTTATATACAATACACTTTATTCACTCTCATTCCAACAGATTTCACTTATATTTGACATGATTGTCAAATTTAAGCCCATGGTGTAACTATTTATGTGCACACATTAAGTCGCACCCATTAGAAATACACTGTACATGCCTAGAGCTAGGTACCATGATACCCCCTATCTGAACCCTTACTGCCCCTAGACTGTATTTGATTAGTTCCTAACCTTTCAATATGATATTGTAACAGAGTGTAGAACACATTTAAGTAGCATTTACAAAATGGAATTTTCGGATGTAGTAACTTTAATTGTAGGCACACTACTTCTGCATATATAACCACTACTAGATGCTTTAATCAGTTGTTTTTTTGAATTGGGAGGGGGGGGGATCTGTGATAAAGATAGAATTATCACACAAGGGTCTCAGGCTAAGGTCGGAATGGCCCCGGCTACCCAATGACTAGCTAACGCACCCCTGCATCCACGGCAATAGCCACGTGGGGGACACTTTATAGGTATATACACCATAAAGTCACCCAGTTATAATTAATGCACGTTAGATTAATCATAAATATAGAGTATCTTTCTAAGTGAGATCGATACTGTCTTATACATGTACCATGTAATATTATAGTGAAAATTGCAGCCCGCTACAACCTATGTATACCATGACGAAATATAGTAAGGGGCAATGGTAACATCATGTTGAGACTACCCAACCGCCTGAAACCAGGAGAATCCGAGAGACCACTCTAAAACAGGGAGTCTATCAGGTAAAAGGGGACTGGAGAGTTGACATACATAATTGTCAGAGATGGCTGTAAGACTCAAAGTTCAAACCCAAGTTTAAAGTGAAAATATCCAATCTTGAAATCTTGGATCATTTTTCACATAAACTTTACATTTCTGGCAGTTTTCAATAAGAACTTACATTCAGTAACCCTCACTACCACTTGGGCATCTTCTCTAATCATGTCGATCAGCTTAAATTGAGATCAGATATTGAATCAAGTTGAATAAGTTGAAGGGCTTCCTACAACGTCCTGCTCGTCTGCGTGACACAGGTTCTACTACACTGGGTAAAGGGACCCAGTGTAGTGGGCTCTAGTTCTGAAGATCCCCACAGAGGCCGCCACCAGTGGAGCAGTGCTGCCACTGATGGCGGTTTCAGGCAAAACAAACAGTACATTTTGGCAGCGACCTCACCTTGCTTGATGGGTTCTCCCAAGGAAGGGATCGGTTGGAGGTCTTTGTTTCCAATTTATTTGAATAGATCAGACCTGATTTAGTAAGACACCAGATACCCAACAGTGAGTGCTACTCCAAGATGCACCAACACTGGATTTTTACTCAAAACTTTTCTACTTGAAATAGCAAATTCAGACCTTCATAATCAGACCCAGGAGGTCGTAAATAGAAAGTATAACTATTTTCGAGATGATTCCTTGGTAAATAACGATTCTACAGGGTGTCCTACCCGGTAAACACCCTACGTAGTTCCAACATAGCTCAGAGGTTTCTCTAGGTAGATGTCCAACCAAAAGGTTTGAGATTGGTAATTTTGGAAGGTTTGTAGACGTCAAAACATTAAGGTTTATTTACGTTCAACAGACGTAGACATCCGATTTACGTTGATCTACCTCATTCAGATGTAAATCTACGTGAAAAATCTACATAGATCTACGTTAGAATACGCAACTTTTCAACCTCAAGTTGGTAGATGACTTTTCCGTATCACACTAGGTGGCAGCACTATCAATTATGGAGAGAATTTTACAGCTCTTTAACAAATCTACCACATCCAAGCAGTAAATTCTCATCAATTATGAATTCAACATCATGCCAATATACCGTATACTACAGTGGCCCAGAAGGGCCAAAAAATAGAAAAGTGAAAAGTGGAGAGTGAAAATCAAAAAGTGAAAAGTGAAAATCAAAAAGTGGAAAGTGAAAATCAAAAAGTGAAAAGTGCAAATCAAAAAGTGAAAAGTGCAAACCAAAAAGTGAAAAGTGCAAACCTAAAAGTGAAAAGTGCAAACCTAAAAGTGAAAAGTGAAAATCAAAAAGTGAAAACCAAAAAAGTAAAAAGTGGTTTGAGGTTTGAGGTTTGAGGTTTCCACTTTTAGTGTCACGCTGTCAATCTGTCAACAGGTTGTGACAGGTATCTTTTAGCATTGGGTCAGAATTTCCAAAAATGTGATTTTCGGGAAATTGGCAGAAATGGCGAGAAAAAAGGTCAGAAACGAAAAAAGTCAATTTTTTTCCGGGAAAAGGTCCAATTGGGCGAGAAAAATGGTCAGAATTTCCAAAAACTTTTCACTTTTTGATTTTCACTTTCCACTTTTCACTTTTCTATTTTTATTAGTATTCAATAGAAAATTTATATACAAAGGACGGGTGATTAAAGCATTGTGCATGAACAGGTGCTTTGTGGCACTTTACTGTGAGGACACCACATTGGTGGTAATGGAAGAAATACAAAGCCTCTCTGCAGCCAAAACTATTCAACATATCTATACTGTCCGGCTGTTCAATTGAACAACAAGAACACACCATGTAGAATGAAATGAGATTGAAAATGATGGTACTTGTTTTGTATGAATATTGTTTGTTGTACATTTGTCAGCAATATATTACAAGTCTTTGTCTGAATCCCACTATGTAGAATTAGATGTAATGTGTCAAAGGTAGATTTACATCTGAGATTGGTAAATAAACCTTAACGTTATGACGTTGATAAACCTACTAAAATTACGTAGTTCAGACCAAAAATCAACGGAGATCTACGTCTGACCAACGTAGTTGTGTTTACTGGGTAGTTAGGAAGGTTGCACCCTATATCTCGCCATGGTAGCGAGTGCGCGTGGCAAATCCGCAAATCGGAGCAACTTTTGAGCCATATTTATAGTACTTATAATGAAGCTAGGATCTTGCCGTCCCATTTCCTGGCGGATTATTAGTATGTCAATTGTCTGGCGAAATCAGATTGAGAAAATATTGAATCGTTCTCGTTTGGGAGGTGGCGGAAAATCTAGGAAAATATGTCAAAATCGGTCCGTCAAAGAGCGCAGCGTTATCCTGCTGTCCGCCCTACTAAGAATGATAAACAATCAAATAACGCCACAAATGCAATTTCTTTTAAATTTCAACCATTCTAGTGGCAATTCTTAAACAATTCTTAAACAAAAGATCCCTACAGTACTGAGGCTGGATGCTGTTTCTCCACAAATTTGTCCGCAAATATATTTATGGAGCTCAGTAAATTATGTCTTTTTGGTACTTAAGCATACAAATACGGACCAGGTTTTATTTGGCAAAGAAAATCTCTTGACAAGGGAGAGCCCTTCAATCTTGAAACATATTAGTACAACAGTGAAGATTGATATTGATATCATGCAGAATAGTGGGGGTGCAGAGGGGTCCCCCCCTAAGGTTAGAAAGTCGCCGAAATTCTTTTTACCCCTTATACTATAATCAATTTTGGGCAAAAAGTCGCCTGGAAAACGGCCCAGGTCGCCAGGTCGCTTTTTACCCCTCTGGAGCCACATTAGTACTATCCTTTACATTTTTGTCAGTTACTGCTGTACAAGTAACATGTTATGACTTAATACTACGTTTGATATAAAAGCTATATAATACATCTTTAAGAGTCGTCATGGATGTGTATCCCCTTATATAATCGTGGGCAGACGAAGAGAAAGGGTTCTCCAAGGTTAAATGCGCAGGTTATGTTTAGAAATGGAGTCATAAGCTTTCCAATAAAGTAGAACAGTCGCTGATGCCACTTCTAGTTCTTTAAGAAATAGTTCAGGAATTTGGGATGGTATCTCTCATTATTTTAATTATTATCCACATTTAATTAGCATAATTATTTAGAATTGGATTTAGATTGCTTAGAAACAGCACCTGACAATTTTTTCAAACATTTGGTCATAGTTTTGGATATAGAAAGGATATTTATGATCTGTTTTCAGTTGAGAAATCCTCATGAATTATTCTATCAGTTGCCATCTTATTTTTATCTATCTAGAACAAGATTGATGTTAGGTAGAACACATATTTCGGCCTCCGTTTTACAATCCAAATATGGGCGTGTAGCACCAAAATAGAACGTTCCAGTGAAAACCATCATTTTCTACGTATAAAAAAACAACTTGAAAAATTGTTGGCCCTTTTTTTTCCAAATTTTAGTCATTCTGGGGCCCCCTGGTGGCTAAAACTATTGTGTAGTACTAAATACTGCGTGGGGAGTACCCTTTCTCCTCGACGACCCACAATAACACATTTGATTAAGTCTGAATAAGTATAAGCTTATGATGTAGATAACAAAAACATTATTAACAGGAATGCATGTCATACCAATCATAATGATGAGATATGTAGATATTAAATGAAAGGGACCCATAATGGTTTATGTTATTCACTTCTACATACTATACACGTTGATTTTACATGGTTTTAAAGCTGCTATACTACTTGGCACACTCAAACCTATTACCTTTATTTGTATCTCAGATGATTGTATAACCCTTTCCTTATTATAATCTGTCATTTACTTTTTGCAAGAGATTCATAATATGTGCAATACAAGACTCTTATTCCAAATACTATTGATATTCTGGTGGGCTTTGATAGTTTAGTGTTAAAAAATGACATCAGGTGGCAGCACTGAGTGGACTGCTACCTGAGAGTCTTTCATTGCTGATCTTACAAACAGAGTCTACTATTTCCTGGTGTAACACTGCAGATGGCGCCAACTTGTTGATGTAATTAAGTGCTCTTTGAACTTAGCACAGCTAAAAGCCACAAATTTGACATTTTGGATGTACATTATTCTGGCGATGAATCTTATACTTTTCCAGATTTCTTCATTGCTACGACAAATCTAAATTACATTGTTTATACCATGTGGCAGTACACACCATTTTAAAGTTAATAAAGACACATTTTACCAAAAGCTACTCATATCATACCTGCATAAGATGTTCTGTTTAATAATTGACAGGGTTCCTGCTGCGATGACGCCATGTGTCTCATCTTCTGCGGACCACTGGCCCTGGTACAAATGGCTGCGGTAAGACACCCTGAAATTTAAATATTGATTTGGAATTCAAATATGAATTTGGAATTCAAATATTAATTTGGAATCAATTATCAATTTGGAATTTAAATATTAATTTAGAATTTAAATGTTAATTTGGAATTCAAATATGAATTTGGAATTCAAATATGAATTTGGAATTCAAATATTAATCTGGAATTCAAATATTAATTTGGAATTCAAATATGAATTTGGAATTCAAATATGAATTTGGAATTCAAATATGAATTTGGAATTCAAATATGAATTTGGAATTTAAATATGAATTTGGAATTTAGATATTAATATGGAATTTGAAGCTCAAATATGAATTTGAATTCAAATACTTATTTGGAATTCAAACATTAAATTTGAATTCAGCATAAGTTTGGAATTTAAATTCAAATTTGCATTTATGTAAATGTGTGTCTTTACTGACAGTATGAATATAGCTTAAGGTCCATTAAACCGAGCTGTAAGTGCTATAGATATAGCTATTGAGTGTACATAGTACAATCAACATTGGCAACCTTAATCAACTATAGTCATCACTATTGATTCAACATTGAATTGATTAATTGTGTGACCTCTGCTGGGTAGGTCCGTATACATGCTTCAGTATATGAATTCATAACGATAAGCCATACCCTTATACAGTGAGACCTTGATAATCCGACTACCCTTGTATCAGAAAAGATGCTCTTATCTTAAATATGTCTGATTGTTGATGCATATTTATATGCCAATGTATAGAACTGTCCCTGATAATCGACGGTGCCGGATTGTTGAAGGCCGGATTATCGAGGCCTCACTGTAGTCGAAGACATTGTCACCTTTAAAACTGAGTGGCAGCTTATCCTGTGTATACTTTATGCTAGGATGTATCTTAGCTCCATCTATTTATGTTTACAGGAATTGAAAGACTACTCTATGGCCAATGAGGCCAAGGAGGGTTCTGAAGATGTAACTATGGCTAGGTATTAGAGGTTGGACGTCGCAGGACTGGTCGATTTTCTCTGCATACATCGTCTAGGATGTATAAAACGACAAGGCCACCACAGTGCTTTATAGAATCATGCCATTTTGTGGCCATGCTCAAATGCAGTACCTGGGAGAAACTCAATAGTGCTACATTCCTCCAGAACACTTACTATATAAAGGGGTTGATACACTGATGGCGGGTCATTGTGATGCACCTATGCAACACTGGCAGTGTTGGTGCATCATGACGACTAACAAGCATTATAGTGTACTGTACCTTGAAGCATCATGCCATCCTTAAAGCTATCTGGACATGGGCCGGCTCAAACTTGGCCGCAGTGGTCTTTATTGATTTCCACTGGTGCATGCACGAACACGGATAAGAACTACCATGCTTGACACATGCCTACCCCCCTGATCTGAAACCGTATTGTCTCTGTTAAATAGCGTTTAGCCTGCATGGCTTATACTGGTCAGCGTATTGTCATTCTCTGATATATCTACCAGCACCTGTTCACTGCTCTATTGTTGATATGCCTATATGAAAAACGTTTTTGTATATAGTATTGAGGCAAGCGCCTGAAATAAATTAATGCTTCATGTACTTACATTGACAATACCTACATATCAAGTCTTTTCATGGCAACTAAGACTGGTTAGCCGTGAGCCAATGCTAGGGGTCCAAGTATGCTATATATGCCTTTCATCAAATGTCCTCTAAAGCAGTTTTAGTATTTTGATACAGTATCATCATGAAATTCACAATTTATGTGTTAGATTTAAGTTATTATATGTTTTCTAGAGGACCTGTTGTAGATCTATTTCAATGACCATGGAGCTGGCAGGAGAGCTCACAGAACACCAGAAAAGAGGCAAATAAAAATTATTCTTTATTGGTGTCAATTTGTATATTTGGTTAGTGCATGGGCATTCTTGATTCTTGATTAACAAGTCTTCCTCTAGGGGCCATTTCTCAAGTCTGTACAATTTATCCTGTTTAATATTGCTTACTATTACCGTAAAACCTTGCGTATAAGCCGCGGCTAGTACGCAAATCAGATCGGCTTATAGGATCGGCCCAGGGTCGGGGTGCAGCTTAAACGTGAGTTTTTGCCACTATGATACAGTATTAAAATCGGCACATTCAGATCGCCAGTGCGGCTTATAGGATCGGCCGACACTCAGGGTGCGGCTTATACGTGGGGTTTTACGGTACCTACTAAAGATTCAGTCAGACTATACAGTTAGGGTAGATGATTCAGAGGATCCTTACACATAGCTGAATCGTCCAGGTGCATTGCACAGCTACTCCCTTTTGTACAGAGCTTTCATCTAGGGCCTGTATAGGTCGCAGCACACATTGCACAAATTAGGCAGGGAGACTTTTTGTTTACTGTTTATTACAAGTTAATACAGGAAACTGCAGTAAGGGATGCCCCACTGTACTATAGTAAAATATAGTCCACATATACTGTAGTTTAATGTACGACTATATTATAGTATTTACTATGGTATATTTCAAGCTGCTCTCTGTGGGCATTGTTGACATTTCCCCAGCCTCCACAAGCAGTCATCATACAGTTGGCGAGCAGCTTCTTGGTTCCAACACCAGGCGGTTCTAACCATGGCTAAAAATATCTATAACTAATAACATTTAAAGAGACTTTACAAATGGCACTATATAGGCTTCACTTTTGGGATGGATACATACTGTTTTACATCCAAACTCCTCATACCCCAAACAATAACAAATGATGAGACCTATTGGACTCTACACTGCCACAAACCCTCAGGCATGTGGGGAAAAGACTACTGGTACCACCCTACCTAAGACCAACGGGTTACAAGAAGTGCTTTATATAGAATTATTACAACATGGAACAACTTAAAGGCAGAATATATACGGAAATCGAAGGCCCTCAGACTTTTAAAAGGCTATTAACAAGAATTGTGGTTGTTGTCGCGTAAAAAAATGCCTCAGGCATTTTTATACGCGGCAAAAACCGCAATTCTTGCATTCGAAGAAACATAATGTCTACATGGTTGGTATGTGTGAAGGGAACCCATTCAAGACACCAAATAAGCAGAGCCGGGAAAGGGTTATCAGGGAGAAGGATGATATTACTTCAAATACGGCAGTTCCTATGAATTCCCTGGGTCCATGTTAGGGGTTCAGGAAATGTGTGTTGCTAGGCAGATCAACAATTAGAATAGCCGTTGCTAGGCAACCAGCTGTATTAGCAACAAACTGATAGAACCATTGAATTACTTGGGTCCATATTAGGAGGGGTAGGTATGATTATAATCAACCTCAGGACCATGGAAATGTGTGTTGCTAGGCAGATGAACAATTATGATAGCAGTTGCTAGGCAACCAACTGTATTAGCAACAAACCAATAGAACCATTGAATTCCTTGGATCCATATTAGGGGGGGGTAGGTATGATTATAATCAACCTCAGGACCATGGAAATGTGTGTTGCTAGGCAGATCAACAATTAGAATAGCCGTTGCTAGGCAACCAGCTGTATTAGCAACAAACTGATAGAACCACTGAATTCCTTGGATCCATATTGGGGGGGTAGGTATGACTATTATCAACCTCAGGATCATGGAAATGTGTGTTGCTAGGTAGATCAACAATTAGAATAGCCGTTGCTAGGCAACCAGCTGTATCAGCAACAGACCGATAGAACCACTGAATTCCTTGGGTTAATGTTAGGGGGTAGGTATGATTTTAATCAACCTCAGGAACTATCAAAGGTTGATTTATATTATTGTTAGCACATAGCATAAATTTGTGTTGTGACTCCTTAATCCAAGATGGCGGCACAATCCAAGATAGAGGCGTCCATTCTGACTTCTGGTAAAGTGCAAACCTGCCTGATGAAGAACAATTAAATTGTTCGAAACGTTGCATAATCTATGAATGTACCATCCACTGTTCCAACATTCCACTGTGTTAAAAATAAAAACACCTTAATCTAACTTGCTTCTTGTCTGGTTTTCTGTGAGCCCCTTTTCAACTCAACAAAAGTGCAAACATCATATACCTTGTTCTGGTGGTGCCTGGCGGCACCACCAGGTGGCTACGCCACCACTTCGGCATAAAAAAAAAGGACATTGACCCTTGTTTCATGTAATTACTATGACTGAACTCTCATATGCACTCCTCATATCCCAAGCAATAACGAATGATGATGCCTATTGGACTCCACACTACAACAAACATATCTTCACCTTCATTAGTGAAGTAGTTTTAATTTGGGATTGTCAAAAAGATGACCACCCTCCAAACAGAACTCAAGAGTCCCAGGAAATGAACACGCTGTATGTACAAGATAGACATGGGAGATTCTTGGGAATAGTGAACGTTCAGTGACATGTTCAATGGTGACGTGTATTTTCTGATTTTACTCATGCAAATAACCAGGAATTCCACAAGTAGAATGTAGACCTGTACTTCACGAGTTTCACTAAAGAAATGGCAGGGAGTATGACACAAGAAAATTTCCAAAAATGTAAATTCTCGAGTTTTGACACGAGAATGGCAAGAGTTATGCTCGAGATGTTGTTTGCAGAGCATAGATATCTTTTGCCTATTGTCATCCCCATTACATTTGTAGCAAGGATATGTTAGTTTACAAAAGCACAATGCATTTAGGAACCTTGTTCCTCTTAAGAGCCTGAAGATAGCATTCAACTAATTTGAGAGATGCAAGAGAAGTTGAACATGCCTTCTCACATAGTATAAGCATTTAAACATAATAAATGCCTTGACTATTGTTTTCTTTAGTTTAGTCTCCCTCCTTCAGAGGGCACCACTGTCTGTCACTGTAGCACTTCCCCTAAAACTCCCACGACTAAGACAGTGACATTCCATGCAAAATACGATAGTCTCTTCACATAAGTAAAGACAATCCAGTCACTCACACCCTGTAAAAATGCCTATTATTCAACAAACTATTACACCAGCATTCATGGTAATGATGTGACCCTTATAACCCTGAGGTTGACTATGTGGAGTCCTTACAGATGTAGTAAATTATTAAATTAAATATATGTGAAATATTCTAAAACTGGGAATTGGCTCCACTCGATAGTGTGATGCCTTGTATTGTGAAATAATGGCCAAATCCCAAATAATGAGGTGGGTAGCCCTTGGTCCTGCCCTTCACCTTGTGACATAAACATTTGTCTCTGTATGAGGGAATTATCATTAGGCCCCCCCAAAAAAGAAGGTTTGTTTTAGGTCACCCGACCGACCCTATCAAAACAGGGCCGAGTCTACGTTTTTTTATGCAATTTTGAAGACATTTTCGAATTTTTAAAAAAAAATTAAAAAAAGGAAATCCGACTTACCGACCCTACATTTTCCTACCATGTTACCTGAAACAAACCTTTTGTTTGGCCTTATTTAAAAGAGTGAGGGGGTTGATGGTTAGTGGAATAACATTTGTTGCGAGTCACCATTGAAAGAGTGGGCTTGTTTGGTAAAAAGAAAGGGTCGATTATATCTCGCTCCCCTCCGTCTCCGCTACAGTGGTCAACACTTTTAAGCACCCACCCCAGAATCTGCTAATCCCCATCCATATTGTTAGATAGATACTCCCTATACTATTGGAGGTAACATAATTGTATTGATCAGATCATATCTGTTAGCACTACTATGACATGACCCCATCAAGACCTTTCAACCTTATCCTATTGATTATGTGAAATGAAGATCAAACCGTATAAGTTGTTATCATAACACATGACTATTGATGTTAGTGATAACGTATCCATCTGACTATAACTTTGGTTCAGAATGTGAGCCTCCAACGAAGGGGACGAATATGACACATGTATACTGTTATTGCTAAATCTCACATATACATGTATTTGTATACTTCGTCTTAAGATTGATGATAGCAATTGCAAAATGTTATTTCTTTAAGGCTATTCGGGGGCTACGTTTGAGTGGGCAAGGAGTATGGATACTGTGGTGCCTACATTATATTCTATGACGATTTCTGGGTGGTTTTAATTTTTTTCAATATCATATACTAGCCCCTACACAAAAAAATGTTGCAATCCTTATCTTATATCTTTATTTAATTCCTTTAGAGATATGAAATGATATTTCATTAAATTTTGCTTTATTCAGGTAGATGATTACATAATTTTGTAATTACAAGGTTCAGCGCATTGCCGTTCTTCCACCAAGACCCCTTTCTTTTGCAAAGTCTTGATGGAAAACGTATGTTGTGTTATGTCGATCATATGTATATTAAACCCAATGCAGAGTAAAGATAAAAAGATATTCGTCAATAAAAGTACAATATATGAGATGATAGTAGTATGTTCTACTTTTTTTTTAAATACAAGATCCACCACTGTTGGATTGTAGTGTTTAGAGCAATGTTTAAATTAGCAGGACCAAAGTCCAACTAATCTAGCTTCTCTGGTCCCTGGGACATATAGATATGCCACTCTCTGCCCTGCCATCAAGATGACTACCCAGACTAATGCTCTTATTGCTGAACTTGAGACAATGGTTAAATGCCTTGTTTGCCAGGACACAATTCAGGACCCGAGATCTCTACCCTGCCAGCACTCATTCTGTACACAATGCCTGGAGGCTTTAAAGGGAAGCCTCGACAAAATACAATGTCCTTGTTGTCGTGAATTGACACCTGTTCCCAATGGTGTGGGGGGACTACCGGTGGACTTTCGGATTAACGCATGTTTGGATATTTTGTCGGAGTATGAGAAAGCTAAAGCGGCCAAGGAGGCTGAGGCTGAAGCTGCGGCTGTTGTGGCTGAGGTATGATTCATAGTGATATTCTAATTATTCATTCAACTTATGTCCATACAGGGCCAACTGCATGAATGTTTGCATTTAAGCAAATTTAAGAGGCATTAAAGGAACACTTTAAGTGACTTTAGATTGAGTGATGCCATGGAAATGTCATGGAAAAGCCAAGACGGCATTTAGGTGGCCTTGACTCAAACATACTTAACTCTTCCTTTACCAGATCATTTTTGGGTGTTTTTTTGGACTATAGATGATGGCATGAGCATTTCAGAACTTTTGGAATTATGTAAATATTCATATTACAAGTGAAGTAGTGATACTATGAACTAAGGATGTTGACTTAAAAGGGTGGTACCCTAGTTTTCAATATTTATATAAACAAGCAAGATATGGCTCTATCAAAATAGCAATGATATCAAAAAAGTGTATCTTGAACCAATATTCAAACTGCAATATTTCAGGATTCCCTTCATCAATTGAGATGGAATAAATACCATATTGTAGGCTTTGTTAGATATTTTCAGATTTTGTATATGGAATGGTCATGACGACCATACCTGATATGGTTACCATGGCAACCAATAATTCACAAAATCATTACTTCTAGCATGTCTGTTGCTATGAAATGAAGGTGTGCTAAAGTTTACCCGAGGCTACTCCAGTGAAAACGACATGACCGACCCTAGAAATTAATTTTGAAAAAGAGATTTTTGGGGCTATTTTGGAGTCGATTTGATGGTCAACAAGTAAAAGGATGAGAATATCATATCAATTTATTTAATATAGGTAGAAGCAGCTGAGGCGGCAGAAACAGCAGAGATGATCAGAGCATTGGAAGCAGCGGATGCGGCAGATTTAGCAGCTGCCGTGGCAGAAGTAGAAGCTGCCTATGGACAGTATGTATCTGACTATCAATTTGATTGCACTCGATGTTAATAAGACAATCATTGATAGCCTTCCCATTATTATATCACAGGTTATACCACAGCGGGCAGGGAGAACCAAGCATTTCCACCTCTTGTATAGTGTATACAGCTAGTGGCATAAAGTAATTATAGGACTAGTACCAATCTGTAGGGGTATAATGCTCCTTCACTGTATTTCGCGTACAGATTTGTACACATCCTATAACTACTACTCACACTTGCTTTTCGCTCATTGGCTTTATCTGCACTGGATAAAATCCAAGAAATAAGAATATTATTATGTCAATATTTCCTTTCGCTTTACAGACAACCACCAGCCACAACACCCCAGAGATGCCCTGGTATCTGTGATAAGTTATCCACCGAGCTGAAGGAGCTGCGGTGTGGGCACGGTCTGTGTGTGAGTTGTGTGGAGTTCTTCCTGCCGGTCGGTGGTCACACCCTCCACTGCCCCACCTGCTACCAGGACACTGTCATACTACCACAGTCATCTGGTAGCCATGTTGCATCACTACAGGTCAACCAGCAAGGTAAGCCATAAAACAATGATATTTTGTTGTCACCAGAAATATTTAAAAAATCCAACTGTGTCGGTTGGCGCGCGGCAACAGGGCACGACAATAATCCCCCTAGGGAGGTACTAGTATACTAATCTATACATACATATACTGACATCTGCCAGCAGCAGCGGCTAACAGGGGAAGATCTATACTAAACCAATATACACATGTTAACCCCCGGTTAACATAGACAGATATTCCATGTAGAAAAAAGTCAACTCAAGCAATTATAGTAAAGCAATGTATCCAGCGGTATTACGTGTGGTGGGAGAGACAGGCTGACAGATATCAAAGGGAATGAGCTGAAATGAACATAGAAATGTAGAAGAAGTGCAGAAACTGATATTTAAATGATTACTTTAATCCTCAGATAATTCATCTGGGACCCAGTCCTCCCATCAGGCATTGTTGGACTTTCTGGCCAGAATTCAACAACCGGTTTCTGCAAGGCTGATCTCTAATACAGCGGCCAGTTCAGGCCCAACAAGACAAGAGCCCGCTCCTCAAACAGACGGGCGTATGTATCATATTATACAATCAGTACAGGACCCCTTACCGGGACCGACCGCAACGCCGACTGGTAAATATATCAAACAAAATGTATCTCTGAAATGCCTCGAGCATTGTGATCTGGTGCAGGCCATTGCTCTTCCAAAATGACTACAAAATGTCCATTCCACCAGACCAATGATCTCCTTAACTTGCGGGATATTTTTACCCACACAACAATATTACATAGAAAAGGAAATATTTCTCTTAATGTGTTTCTCAAAATATATTTAGAGAATCAATATATAAATACAAAAACAATACAACTCTAAGACTTTGGGCAAATTTACACTACGCCGGCAATATATATATATTAATGTAACAATACTGAATTCATATCTATACAGTGGGAAGACGGCAAAGGAAATCTCAAATTTCTTAGGTATTCTTCCTGATATTTAATGATTATTTGTGTTAATCTGCTCTTCCTCAGATGACACATCAGAGTACCAGCGGCTGTATGAATCGATAAGTGACCTGCCAGATGAGCCGGCACCGCTACCACCACTACCTCCGCAGACTAACGCTGCGTCTACCCCAGCTTTAGATCCGCTGTATGAGCTCCCACAATGGAGGCCACTTACCCCAAACCCTGTCAGAGATGGTAAACACAATACTGTGAAAGTACTTTATTTCGCTGGGTATATTATCGCGATTTTCGCGGAAATGAAAAATCGGCGAAATTGTTATATGCTTAAGTATGGAATAAATACCCGCGAAATTGCAGATTTTCACTTTTCCGCGAAAATTTACACCCGTGAAAATAAGTACTTTCACAGTACTCCCACTGTGTGAACTATCCGACTCAAACAATTTTAACCAAAAGTTGTTTAAACAATTTAAAGCAAGTTTAGGTTTAAAGTTGCTTGAATTGGATGGTCCATGCAGAGTTAAAATACATTTATTAAAGGGGGAGGGAATAAATATAGGAATGGCTACCAACAGCAGTCTATATAAAGTCTCTACAGTCGGTCAGGGTCAAAGGGTGAAATGTATCTTTCATTTTTGAGAGGCCTCTCATATAATAGCCTCTGTGAAGATCTGATCAAAAGAAATCATGTAAAAGATATAAAAAGAGAAAATTAATATACAATGACTTTTTTGAGCATGTAGATACAACTTCCAGATGCACTTAGGGTCTCACAAAATGCCAAATGCCTTGATGATAACTCCATGAGAAACTAATGTTGCATTTAAATCACTTTTATAATATGTGTCCCTGCTTGCCTTGCAGCAGACCACCCCGAGGAGGGCCCGCTGACCTTCCACCCTCGTTGTGGTTCAGAAGCAGTTGTACACCCAAACCAGATCACAGCGCACAGACGCAAGTAAGCAAGAGCTTCATGGTATAGAGTGGCTAGCTCAAATTTCTGAAGAAAAAAGTGCATTTAGGTTACCCCACCCTACCTAGCAAAACAGGGCTGACCCTAAAACATGTTAGGTCATTTTGAAGCTATTTGAGAGTCAGTTTGATATTCTACAAGTCGAGGTTGACATCGGTGATTTGCCCCTAAAGTCAGCGAGTCAACCTATTCACCCTAGATTTTTAGACCATGTAACCTGAAACACATTTTTCATTGCACTGAAAGAACTGGCCCCACCCTTCCTATGGAGCCAAAACCACACTACCTCGGGGCTCAAGAAATTTCAATGACAATCTGGCATTGCTAAACGCTTCTAGTAAGAGCGCAACATCTCCCAGACTACCAAAAAGTCAACAAATGCTGGAATTGAGATTAATAACATTATATTTGACATTTCAGTGCTAAAGTAGTGGCTGTTAATGGCATTGTATCAACATCCCGACAACTCAAGACGAACGAAATATTTGAGGTGCGACTGGACAGCATGGTGAACACTCATTCTTTGTCCATGCAGATCGGAGTTACGACACATTCCCCGGTGAAACTTGACTTTCCCTGTGACATAACCAGGGTCTCTTCAGGTAGTCACAAGCATGACACTTAGGGAGTGATTATTCTTTAACAACAAGGGGGTGGTGGGATTAGGGGAGTGTAAAAATTTCTCGACCCCTATCAGGTCCCCTGTTTTGAGTGAAAAAAACCTGCGCATTACTATGCTTCCCAGGGCCTGCTTGCATCAATTTTTGACCCATAGAGGGGTAAAAATTGTTGACCCCTTGATTAGGGTGTGTATAACCCCACCACTCCCCCTGTTGTTAGAGGATAATCATTCTCTCAGATAATATCTAAAACTTGGACTTAGGCCTATAATTTTGAGTTTCCCTATGTGGTTGTAAAGAATTATCCAACTGCTCAAGAGCATATGACATTCTAGCAAACATCAGTGTGTTGTGGGGACCTTTATGAAGACAATGTTTTACTGTGGACCAAGCATTTGATGGACCATAACATCAATGACGGGATATGCCTCTCTGGTATTCATCACTCCATGGCAAATTGTCAAAAGATACATTTCCTCAATTCTGTTGACCTCGGTTTGGTTAGAGCTAATGTTTATTATGCCTGGGTCTTAAACTAAATCATGCTCCTTCATCGTAGGCACCTGGGTGATGACAGGGTGCATGGTACGACATAATGGTACGACCATCAACGACCAATACGGACAGAACCTTAACACGCTCCAGGTATACTACTGTGAAAGTACTTTATTTTGCTGGGTATATATTTTTCAGGGAAATGAAAAATCCGTGAAATTCTACATGCTTAAGTATGGAATATTATAATACCCGCAAATTTGCCAATATTTACTCATCAGCGAAAATTTAAATTGTGAAAATAAGTACTTTCACAGTAAATCATAAGATGATCTCCTGGTCAACTATCTAAATAATTTTGAATGCACTGTGATAACTATGATATTGTAATTCTAATGTATTCAATTAAAACCCTTAATATTCAATGCTTGTGGTGCCATATTATGTGCCTTAAGATTGCTCTGGCAAAATAGATACAGATGATAGCAAGTACAATCTGAAAATTGTCCAATGATAATTAAAGAAACTCAGAATGGAAGCAATAATACAACTTCTTTAATCTTTTGAAATCTCACATGTTGCATCTTGTTATCCAGATGGGAGATTATGTAGGCGTACAGAGAAAGGCCAACGGGCAGCTACATTTTTACGTGAACGGCGTTGATCAAGGAGTTGCAGTGACTGGCGTACCAGCTGGTGTGTATGGGGTACTGGACCTGTATGGGCGGGCTGAGCAGGCTACCATTGTAAATAGGACTGCTGGTAAGGCATTGCAACAGTGACCAATACTGTAAGCGTATTATATTTTCACAGATTTCACAGATTTTCAAATTCGCAAAGTTATGTACAGAGCAAAAACGTATCCAATATTAGCTCTGTAACTACCATATTTCAAAATTCGTGAATTTAAATCGCAGGAAAATGGTTATTTTTTTAGCAAATCTGCAAACATTTATATCAGCGAAAATATCTACATTTACAGTAGATACTAGTTTCCATTAAAATTAAAATAACAATTTAGTATAGGCTCTGACACAGCAAAGCAAATGACACAAGATGTTGAGAAGACCACAACCCATAGTGTTGCCAAGGCAGTACAGCTTATATAATAGTTGATTTTTATGCAGTCAATGCTTCTGACAACATTTGTGGATTATATTCCATATTTTTGCTCCTATTGTAAAAAGATGTAAGCTGTTATTCAGCCTACTTAGAATAATTTGATGTCATATGTATACAGACCAGAGAAACAACATCAAAAGGGAGTCCAGATTGCCTGCAGAATGACTCCCTTCTCTAGGAGAGCCCTGGTCTTTATGTGACTCCCTTAGGTGAGCCAGGGAGCTTTATGACTTCCCTATGTGACTCTCTTAGCTCCACCAGGGAGTCACCAAGGCTCATTTAGGCAGCCTGGACTCTCCTAGAGAGGGGAGTCATTCTGGAGGTAACCTTGACTCCCTTATGACTCTGTTTTGTTTCTCTGTATAAGTTTACCTTCTCTCGGTCAGCTCAAACACCGGACTCACCCCCACCATCAGGATGGTCTCAGCTCCCACACTTAGCGTCCCCGGTCTCCGCTCCTCCTGCACCACCTCCCAGCTCACCCCTGCTGCAGCCTCAACTCTCAGCAACAAGTGAAGAAGGTAAGGACGTCACTGCATGAAAAACTTGATATAAGTTCATTTAAGTGTTCCCTAAAGGTCATTATATATGCTTAAATATCGTAGATAAGTAGCTATAATGACATTTAATCGACCTTGCCGGGAAGACTTAAATGTCAAAGCTTTCATATTTAAGTATATTTTGGTATACCAAAAGTGACTATTTCGGTATATATAAGCAAATTTAAGTTCACCTAAATGCACCAAAATATTTACCGACCTTAACCCTTAAAAGGGGCATTCTCACCTCTCACACTCAACCACATTGTATACTAGAACAGTACTAGAACTGTGAGTAGGATACGCTTGGTGATTATGCCACTTTAAGGATGGTCGTTCTGTACATGCGTCCATTACTTAAGCTGGTACTGACAAGATAAGCACTGATAATAGTGGTTGCAAGGGTACCAGCTGTTACATAATACACCCGAAGAATTCTGCAGAATTCAAGGTGTTATTTGATTGGCTGATAATGCATCCATGATGCGTGCGGTGATGAGAAACAACCTAATAGAAACACACTCTTATCAAATGGACTTAAGTCTATATAACCAGGAACCATCGCACTGGCTGACTAGCATACTTCTAGGAGATCTTTTACAGTTATCATGATTATTAGTTTGTTGCTGCCAATTTGCAGCTGGTATCACTGGTCCATATGGCTCTTACATTTTTACATCTATATTTATAGGCATGCCGGTGGATGCACAATTCTGTTCGCAGATGCTATCTACATTGGAAAGCCTTACCCGAGCCTTCTCCAACTTACAACAACAGCAGAACAACACTCAGCCTACAGCAGCCGCACCTCCACCACCACTCCCTCCCAAGTCACCAGCACTGAATGCACCTGCACCAGCATATCCACAAGTAAGGCCGCGAGGGGCTTTATTTATATATATATGACGCCAATGTTGGGCGGCAATATTGGGATATATTCCCCAGGTGGAGTAGGTGCATTCCCTAGTTCACCACCTGCCCACCTGGGGGAGCTAGGGCCCTTGGTGCCTTTGTTGGTGGCAACCAACCAGAAGGCCATTGTTTGTAGTTATGAAAGGTTGATATATATATATATATATATATGAACATTTATGTTCATACAGATAATATAAGTTACATGACTTTACTGATGAATGTTCTTCCCATATTTTCCTTTCTGAATTTCATTTTAAATTGTACTTAATACAATAGCACGTGACCATAATGGAGGTCCAGGGGCGGATCCAGAGGGGGGATTCTGGGGGAAAGAAATTTAAATTTTTTTGATGATAATTTGATCGTCACTTTTTGGTACTTTGGTGTTTGGTGCCCCCCCCCCTTTTTAAATTCCTGGGTCCGCCCCTGGAGGTAGACCATCGATATGTTGGGTAAAAACTGTCTACAGTGGTAAATAAAATGGGTTGAAAGTATTTCTTGATGAGCCTTTTGTCTCCTCCTTGTTATCAACCCACCAGACACAAAGAGAATCAATGATTTAATAAAACTCGACTAATAAAGTTTGAATTAGATTTTGTATACGAAATGCTGAAGAAACATGTAGGCTAGTAGCCCATTGTAGGAATAATTCCAGTTTCATGTTTTTTTTTCTTCATGATTTGGAATATATATACAATTTCAATCCAATTCATGATAATATGATCATTTCACAGGTTGCAGCCTTTGATAAGTATACACATTTGTTGTGTATTGCAATTCTCACTCTTTTCACCAAAGCTTGCTTCTTCCACTTTTATAAAACAGGCCCCAGGATCTGGACATCCGATTCCACCATCAGCTGGGTCACTCTCCCAGGATCCACCTTCTCCACCAAGTACCCCACGACCAACGACTCTAAGTCTAAACGTCCCTCACTATATACCAATGTCAAACAACCATCCACCGGTTGCACCAAGACTTCATCGGATTGACTCGCAGTATTTGACAGCCCCACCTAGCAGGTCACCTTCCGTGAGTGAAGCTCCAGCTGCATCACCGATGTCTTCCACACTGCCCTCTCCTTCACTACAAACTCAGATGGTCACCACGACAAAGCCAATACCTGCCAAGAGAAGTGCCGGTAAGTAGCCTTAAGTTTGCTCTCTCATACATCATGACGACCAAGGACATGATGCTTTGAGGTATTATGCCATCCTTAAAGGGTTAAAGAGGATGTTAAAAGAGCAAAACCTCAAGGTTGTGTTTTCATTTGTTTTCATGATGCCCATTGCAGCGGTAGTATGTATTTATGTCATGCTGATCTTACGGGGGTTTAGACACTCCTGAGGGGTCGGCATGATGCACCAATGCAGCACTGGCAAGTTACTTGCGGAGGCTACATCATGATGACAAATTATATCTTTTAGTGACATGCCATCCTTAAAGGGTCAGAGAGCAATATTCCAAAATGAAGTGTGTAATCTTCAACATGTGAACTAACAATGAATATTTAGGAATGACATCTTGACTGAGAATATTCACTCAAGTCTTTTACATATAGAATTGTTGTCAGTGGCCATTAGTATTATATTACATGCTCGAACATCTGTATTTATGGCTGATAACCACCCTGCACCCCCTGCATGAATGTTTGGATTTAAGCAAATTTAATATGCCTTAAAGGAACACTTTAACCCTCTCACCGCCAGTAGGCTGCTATAGCGGCCAGAGCTCCAAATTCACTGCACTGAACAAGAAAATATTACTCAAAAATGATGAAAATATTTTCCTACATATCCTAGTCGCAGCACCCCATGTTTGGTATCATATCAAAGCTTATGACATCCTCTTTCACATCCCACATTTGTGTTCATGAAGAATGTTCAATGAGTAGCTATGCCAAAACCTCATTTCAGTTTTTTTAATTTATAATTTTTTCAGATTTTTGGCAAAACTACAGAGAAATCTGGCGGTGGGAGGGTTAAGCGGCTTTAAGTTCAGTTTACTCAAATCACATATGCATAAAGTGTTTCTTTTGGTACCTATAATTTACTTAAATTTAAACATTCATGCAATGACAACTTTGTCTTGCTGTATGCTGACTTGTGTTTCCTTGATTATCCTGTGTAGGTAGCCCTGGGAGCCCGCTACAGATGGGGCATGGCCTGTCCTTAGCCGAGGTGCAGAACTCCAAGTCAACCCTCCGCAAACCTCCTACGTAAGCCGAGGGGAAGAGTTCAGATAGTTTGGACTAATTGGCTAAGTTTTGAGACATTCTTTTAGCCTAGGAATACTGTATCCAACCTTACACTGTTAGAAGTAAGTAGTGTTCCTGTACAGCAAATACTGGGGGCAACTTTGGTTCCAGTAGATTGTGCTTTAGACCTACAGCAAGTCAACTTATATACAGCACATATACTGTATAGTAACAGCAAAATCTACTGTTACTGTACAGCAGAATTAATTGTAAAACCAAATCTGAAGGTCTAGGGTTCGCTTCTCAAGGCTGGTGATATTTTTCATTGATAGACTTACATATCACTTTTAGAAAAATAGATCAAAACATAAAGGACCTATCGTTTCATGACTAGCCTGACCGGGGATTGAACCCGGGGCCTTCCTATCACTGTCGGACGCTGTGTCTGATTGAGCTATCGAGGCAGCTGGAGTAAGGTCTGCAGTATGGCTCTCAAATTTGGCACCTCTAGCAACATGCAGACATTATTGTATAACACCTAAATTGTTTACTACACAATGAAAACTATAGGCAAGGCCCATAGAAAATGATGTTAAATTGCTTGTGACCATTTAGTATGTAACACATTGCGAGGTGGCTATACAAAGGATCGATCCCAGGACCCCCCGTGTACTTAGTACAGCTACAACTCACTACTGTAAGCTGCATCTACAGCAACAGAAATGTACATGTACAGCAAAATTTACTGTATTATTTTTTACAGCAAAAGTACTGTATAGTTACAGCACATTTTGCTGTTCTGGAACAACGACTGCACAGTGTTTCAATGTGCTATGCCCTTTGTTATTGTGATGCAAATATACAGCCCTGGCGAATCAAGGACCATGACAAATGATCAGCATGATACATGTATACATTATGGATTATGAAAACAACAGGCATTTACAATGCATTAAAGAACTATGCGGCCCGTAAAGGGTAAAGGCTTTTTACTAGTTTTATAACTATGTGTCTTGTATGAGCACACCAGGATGTGGCATACCTACTCACTACTACACTGTTAGCCCTGTCAGAACAGCATGATGCCCCTTACTTCATGTCTATATGTCACCATAATCCATCAACACAGCGCATAATTCAGCTGTGCTGTTTTGGCACATATTGTAAAACCTCTCTGATAAGTTAACCTGTTATAGTGATTTTAGGCCCAATTC
This sequence comes from Harmothoe impar, assembly GCA_947462335.1. Taxonomy (NCBI): domain Eukaryota; kingdom Metazoa; phylum Annelida; class Polychaeta; order Phyllodocida; family Polynoidae; genus Harmothoe; species Harmothoe impar. Next base: position 68,515,679 of record OX381715.1, on the reverse strand, counting down.
GGCTTGTAGCATGGTCTCAAATGGAGTCGGCTTATGAGGGATGATTTTCATCAAGTAAATTGTAATTAACCAATGTTTAGGCCCACATCCGGCTTATAAAATTCTCTCAAACTGAAGGTCAGCTTATAAGAGAGGTTTTACGGTATATCTCGCCCTTCCTAAGTGACAAACTCACTCAATATGGTTGGCATGAAAGCAGCACTGGCAAGTTACTCCCTGGTCCTGCATTCATGCATCAACCATATCCACAGAAGGGCTGCCCTAGAAGGGTTAACTATGGAAACCACAGGTACAACCACCTCTTATTTCATTCACTGTCAGAACTGTAGATAGATCCATCAGATGTTATCTCTAAGTCGATAGTTCAAGTTAACTTCAAATATCCATGGAGAAGGTGCACCCATGCACTGTACTCTTAACCCTATCAGAACACCATGATGCCCTAGACTTCATATTCATGTATACTTAATGTGACATGGTCCGATTTTTTTCATATTTTAAATCCTCCTTAAATGTGTTTCAAATGTTAGAATAATACCATATTTGGAGGATAGGGTCCAATAAATTGTCACCTATGGGCAATAAGAGTCCAATTATAGGGCCAGATGTGACCCAAATATAGCATTTTACTGGGCTTTTTCAATGGGGGAATTATAGCGTGCACTCCAAAATTAATAATTTGAGCCATAATCTGATAACTAGTCCAATTCTAAGCTGAATTCTAGGGAATGAGAATAAAGTAGCTAGCACATGAAATATTGCCATGGGGAAGATTCTGGTTCATTTTTAACAAAATTTATATTGAGCCCTAATTATCGGACCATGTCACTTTAAGCCATTTTCACTTCCCCTAGTAATAGATGTCAGTTAGTCATAGATGTCATGAATGTCAGCCAGTCCTAGACTGTTGGGTCGATTTGGTTAGACTCAGTCGTATATCACATACACATAATTTATATATTACCATTCAGATGAGGTTGAGTAAGAATAGTAAAACTGTATAAACTGGATATTATTCTATGTACAGGGGCTCGATTCATAAGTTTGTACGATTTAGAGCTCTATTTTACTGCTACGACCAGTGCTGATCGTCCAGGGGTCATTTTATGCTATGGCTACGACACCTGGTGAACAGTTGTTAGGTGGAGAAAAATAAGCACACATACGACCAGCTTATATCATACGACCAGCTTAGATCAACAAAATCGTAGAATGCTGTCGTACAAAAAAAGGGGTGCATTTCAAAAGAAAATTGTAGCAAATTTCCAATCTACCTGATCGTACAGAATGCCTGTAAAAGGTGATTTTAAGGACAAAAATGGCCATTGCACAACAGATGGCTGAGACAGCCTCTGAAGTCATCTCAGCCATTCAAAAAATCTTTAATAATGGTTTATTTTGTACCTAACCAAGATGTAATAAATCATAATGATATATAGACTGCCCTGTAAGAATGAGTGCCTCATAAATTCACTTTATCATACATTTTTTGAAAATCATATTTCAACTATTTCCCCCTGAATCGTAGTGTGGGTAATGTTCTAATGTACTCTGTAATACAAAGTTATATTTTTAGCATAATTATTTTTACAACAACTTTTTAAAAGCTAGTCATACGATTGAGTAAAGGAAATATGTCCTATTACCATTATGAAATGCACTACATTTTTCTGTACTACTGCCTTGTACGGCTCCTTGACTACAACCAGTAGAAAAAAAGTATTTGCTCTCTTTTCCCTACAGACATGTTTTTTTGTGGTCGTAGCATCATTGACCTATCGTATATTGTTATGAATCGAGCCCCAGGCTACATTCACTATGATTTGTTCAAATACTTATTGTATCATTGATAGAATTGCGTCGTGATACGTCATGTACAATATTATAATTTTCATTACATTTATAAAATGTGAAATTTAGTGTGTTAAACTGTTGACTGTAGGCCTGTAGGGATATCTTCGAGCTTTCTCTATTGAGTATAAATGAACGGGAATGTATTTTTATACTTTCTCATACTCAAAAAAAGCTGTACCAACCCCATGTAATAGGGTCAGCATGAGGCACGCATGAGGCAACTTGTCTCCAGACTCGCCGAAGTGACTATCATAAAATAAACAAGTCAAAAGTTGTCTAACCTATCAGGTCACCATCCCACAAATAGAATCTGGAGCTGGCACACGTCGGGTTTTGGGCTGGCACATGCCAAGTGGGTCTTCTATCTCCAGCTAGAAGACCCGCTTCCTTGTCACTTAGACAAGTTTTTGACTCATTTGCTTTATGCTCGTCACTTTGAAGAGTCTGGAGACAAGTTTTTTTTTGAGTGAATGATGTCAAAGGGTTACTATCAAAACTTCCTCCTTTGTCAGTCACTGTCAGAACTGTAGATAGATGCATCACTTGTTATCTCTAAGTCAATAGTTCAAGTCAAGTTCAAATGTCCATGGAGACAGGAACAATAGCCGAAACTGTACAATTATCTCGATATTTGTTCTAAAGTTATTTATTACTATTTGTAGACATTATATCAGGCCACTCTAAACAAAAGTTTTTAATTACCAAGTAATGAAAAATATGATTGGGGCATGAATACATAGGGAAAGTTGGAGTTTTCGTGATCAATTTTCACATTTTAGCAATTTGGAGTTTATTGATCAGCAAAGCTGCTTCAATGCAATTTACATTTTGATAGCAAATTTGCCAATATTTTGGAAATTTAAAACATATTTATCATCAATAATTTAAAGGAAAAAAAAGAAGAGTTTGCCTCAAATCATGATTTTATGATGTGTACGATGATGAGAAACACCTTTTTATTGAGTGACCTTATAGATATTCATAAGAATAAGAGGTGTCCTGCAGATAGACTTCTTTATGTGATATATAGCAGGGTTACATGATTATGAACAATGGTTATTTACATGAGCATGTACTGACGATGTGCGAACAATGTAACTTAAAACTCACAGACATAGATTTCTTATATAGTATGGCAATACGTTTATATAAAGTGGGCAATGTACACTAAACAATTGATAAACTATTGCTTGGGTCTAAGTTATACACTTTGCTAGGTTTTGCAACAGGGAACAACTCATAGTATCTCAATATGTTGGTGTTGCTATACCCTGTATTTGATAAGAAGATATTAATTTTACATTTACTGTATAACTTGTACTAATAAATGAATACAGAAAACAGATATTGTGTATATTATATATAGCAATCAGTGATAACCTCTACACATACTTGAAAGTCTGAGTGCCCAGTATCTAGGCCATCCACCTGATAACATTTATGGGAGTGGTCACTTTTTAACAACATGTGGGGTCAATGGATTTTTGTGCTAGCGCCCTAAAATCCTTCCGGTTCTAATGAGAAGGGTCCAATTTTTTTTGTTTCCGTCCCAGATAGATTCAAATTGATCGCGGCCGACTCCTTTGAGCTATAGTAACTCACATTATTTTGTTAAATGAGGTGACATTTTTGTGTCAATCTCCCCCTGTTGTAAAGACATTGACCACTCCCTGGGCTGACTAGGTACAATAAGTGTTACTTAGACAGGTGGTATATACTAGACGGTAAACATGAAGTAGTCCATATAATCCATTCCAACGTCATCTCTGGTAAAATATTAACACTATACACAACATAAGAGGGCAATTGAAATACCAAATGCTGATATATGTTACAAAGCACTCCTTTAATATCATAACCCCAAAAGCCGTCCACTTGATTATCGGTCGCTGAACCTTGAACATTTGCTGGCATTGGGGAAATCATCTCACCATTTAGGGCATGTCTATTTTACTATCATATTCACATCCTACATGAGTGTACAACAACACTCTGACTCATCCTGGGACCCCGTCTGGGACCCTGCCCTGCCCCCTGGAGGGTGAACATCTGCATCGTCTTCATCCGACGACTCCAAATCAGGTGAATTTGGCTCGAATTGCCTCGTGGTTGGTCCCATACGGTGTAACATCGCTTTCACCTGCTTCTCGGCGTGTACCTGTGTGATGATATACAGATTTATCATTAGACTTCTCTAGATGTGTCATCAGCTGGCCTGAGTCTCTATCCGACCCAGTTATGTTGATGTCGCCAGTCCCCATTTCAGGCTTTCAGCATAAATAGGGGATGTACTGTGCAGACTAGGATCGGTTAGGACGACACTGAATTCTACACAAATGGTCCAGACACTCGAGAATATTTTTGAATTTATTTGAGAATATTTTCTTGATACCGGTACCTGTAGTTTAAAACAATATAATAAAAACGTCCTTGTCATATATTACAGTACTTGGTGATGAGAAACCTTTAATTTTGAGTGGCCTACTTGAGATCTATCTGACTATAAAATGTCTTCACACAGAGAAGAAACAGCGTCAAAAGGAGTCCGGGTTGCCTACAGAATGTCTCCCCTCTCTAGGGGAGTCCAGGTTGCCTAAGGGAGCCTAGGTGACTCTCCCGCTGACCTAAGGGAGTCACCTAAGGCAGTCATATGACCCAGAGAGCAGTAGTATATAGGAGCATATTCAGCGCGTAGTAAACGGGTGCATCTAGGTCAGTTGACACTTGCAGAACGGAAGTGACCTCTGTCAACCAATCAGAAGCTTCTAAATGACAGGAAGTGACGTCATCAGAGGTCATGACATACTTTACAAGCTTCTGATTGGCTAGTACAATGTCAACATGACCTACTTCACTTGTACACGTGTTGAAGACCACGTGGTTGAAATAAATGTCAACAATGACATTGAGTAATGCCGTCACATGCTAAAGACAAACACAAGGCAAGAAATATTATTTTGGTTACTTTATTCACATTTTATACTTTGTACAGTTCTTGCACACAAACAAGTCATGACCATTCCCTGCAATGTTACACATGATGCAGAAAGAACGATTGGTTGTGAAACCTTTCTGGCCTTTCCAAGAAACACCTCAAGTATTCCAAGTACTCACCCAACCAGTCCCCATCTTCACAATTTTAGATAGTTTCACATCAAACAATGACTGAGCTAGAAAGTATTCACGATTGTTTCTCACACCTGGAGTCAGGGCATTCAAGTAATCAGTTTTGAAACTGACTTCATACGAGAAATGCTGTAACACGGCTGTGAGAGACAAAGCTTTCAACTCTAGAGTAGCTTGCAGACACGTGAAACACACATTGTAAGCGATATCTGAAGGGTTCATCGGAACATTACACCTACAGAATGCGCCTATAATAGGTGATTCACGTAAGACTTCGTTGAACTCCATGAAGCTCTTGAAACTCCCTAGAGTGTATCTAGCATAGTGTCTGGGGCAAGTCAGAGAGTTAGGCATTTGATACACAGCAATGGTGAAATCTGCAACGAATATAGACAGATTCAATGTGGATTGCTCTATACACTGAGTGTATGCATCCCAGAAAGCTTCATGGAAATCTCTGTACACATGTATACTGGAAAAACAGCGCTCAACAACATCAGGTAAGGTTCCTCTAAAATAGCTAATATTATTTACAGGTATGAACTCCCAGAAGAAATGACCTCTACAACCACAAGTCAAAGCTGTGTCGAAGTTACGAGGTGACACTGGTTTTACATGAGTTGTAATGCGTGGGGGTGTATGAACATTTTTCTCACTTTCACGTGCTGAGAGAGTTGGTGCTGAAGCATCAAGTCTAGAACTACAACTACCATATATAGAACTGTACATACTGACAGAGTCAAGGATATCGTCTATTTTTGACGTCAACTTGCTGTCAGCCATTGTATATATTTCTTGACACTAATCAGAAAAAAAATAATTTTCTCTGATGAATTTGACGGACAAAGAGAGTTTAGTAAAGTAGTCTGAAATCAGTCAGTGGCGTCTTTGTAACAACTCTCTTTTTACGCCTGCTTTTATTTTTTGGTGTGATACAGTTCACTTTTTTTTGTTATTTTACTAGCTTTCTTTTAGCGATATAGTTCACTAGGAGAGAAATTGAGGTGAAACATTCGGAGAGAAATTGGATAATTTCCTCGAATGTTCAACTATAATTTCTCTCTCTTTCTCTTTATAGAAGCTGTATTATTTACATTTTTATGAAAATTTTTCATGAAAATTTTTCTCTTTTCTTCTTTTTTTTTACTATATAGTTAGTACTACTTAATTTCCAATTATGGAAATTTTTTTCTTTTTCTTCACAGAAAATTTTCCTTTACTCCTTCTTTTTTTTACTATATAGTTAGTACTACTTAATTTCCATTTGTGGAAATTTTCTTTTATTCACAGAAAATTTTCCCTTTTCTCTTTAACTATTTTCTCTTTTCTTTTTTACTGTAGGAAAATACTGTTGGTTTTTTTTACTTTTTTTTGAGTGATACAACTCACTTGTCTTTATCACACACAAACACAAACACACACACACACACACACACACACACACACACACACACAGAAAGAGAGAGTCATATATCTAAAGGTTCAGTGCTGACACCATCTTCACATACTATTCTCTTAATGTACTGGTAATTTAGACCTTGCTTGTTCTGAGAGTATGTAGTGACGTGATGGTCTATAACTCTGAAACCTCTGTTTGTCACTACATGAGTCTTTTCTGTTTCAAAACGTTCTGATAATTTGTCTCAGTAAGACCATTCTGCCTCTGGATAACTCCTTTGCAACTAGTCTTATTCCCTGTCTCACTGACACACATGTAACATTTAGGGTTCAAAGATGTCATAGCGTCTCCTTCCCACTCTATCTTGAACAGACCTGGAGTTCGCTTGTCAAACACCAGGCGGCGATAGCAACACGGTGGTTGTACCCATGGGTAGTTGTGTGTTCTGCATTGAATGTACGTCTCTCTATGTTCAGGATTATCACAAGATTCAGAAGGTAACCACTTGTGACGCTCTCTGAAGTATTGCTCACGCATATCAGGTTTGACAGCTTCGTCTAAATTCTTTTTAGACAATGCAAAATAAAAACTGTCAGTGTCCATTTCACACATTTCAAAGTCTTTTGAGTCAATGAACTTCAACAAGAAGTCGTAGTAGAACGCTAACATTTTCAGTTTAGCATACTGGTATACCATGAATCCAATCTGAACAGGTAAGTCGTATGTGATACTAGTCGGGAGAGATGACATTTCTACAGTGTTCTCACTGATGTCATGCACTTGTTGTACTGACCAGTGCAGACAATGTCGACTAGCAAAATCTGGACTTACATATTTAGTATTCAAGAAATTCTGCTTGTTACATATAGTCTTACCATATGAACTGTTACCTAACAGTTTATACAAGTCAGACAAGATCTTGCAGTCAACATTCTCATCTCCTTTCCGTCTAGCTGCTGTCACTTCTTGCACAAAAGGTCTGAAAGTTTCTTCAGGTGTGTATTGAACTAACAAGTGCACTTTGCTAACTACTAAACCTTTCTCTAGATACCACTTAAGTAACGGAGTACCTAGTAGAAGACCTGATCCATGGAAACTACCCATCAACTGTCTCTGAGGTTGACGCAGTTTCCCTACACTTTCTAGATAAGTTTTCATATGGTCACCTACATCTTCTTTGCTGACAAGAATGTTCTTGAAAACTGGTGTCATTTCAGCAAAATATGGTTTGAGATGTTCAGGTGTGTGAATATCTACTTGAATCAACCCAAACACTGAACCACTTTTCACACCTTCTATTATCTCAGCTTGACTCATCTTACCAGCTGAAGACGGTCTATTAACACTCCATTCAGGTTTCAGTTTCAAACACTGAGTGTTTTTTCGTAATTTGATCCACTGACATTCATATTGTTCTACTACTGTGTAACCTAAACTTTTCAGATACAGAGTTACAGCAGCTGTTTTAGTAGAACGCTCTTCTATCCATTCCCGACCCTTCGTACTAGTCATCAATGTCTTGTTGATCTGACATGTATGACCATGCCAATAGCAACCGTGGAACTGATATATCAATTTACGATCAGGGACTATCCCATCTACTCTTATACGCTGACTACCTACACTGACTTCACCATAGTTGTATTGATGTAAAATAGGTACTTTGTCTACTATAGCTCTGTAACGGAGCCATTCTACAGCTGAGTAACATCACATCAAACAAGCACATCAAAACAAGTTCAGCCTGGGACAAAAAAGAAAAATTATCAACCATGAAAATGGTGATTGACTTGAAGTTGGAGCAAAATGAGGATATTAGAGAAGAGGTGAAGAGCATCAGAGGCTCATTCTATGAAGCCACTTATGATTCTTTCTGGGGGTGTGCTCTGCCGCTATCCAGACATAATGCAACAAAATACCGAGACTCAAAAGGTCAAAACCACTTGGGAAAAATCTGGGATGCGGCAAGAGATGCGCTGTCTGACACCTAAAACTACCAGATTTCGATGGAGAAAACATTGATCCTATTAAATAACTTCATAATGTAGCATTTGTTAAATGGGGACTTATTACATTTATACATTTGACATGATACATCAGCTTTAAAGTTCATATTTGCCGGAGTCGAGACGAAAAGTTCCATGTGCTTCTGTTTACTAACAACAACGCCTTGACAACGGGCGCGCATGCGCATATATATAGGTCAAGCATCGCTATGAGAGTTTCTATGGTGACCAGCCGTTCACGGGACCTTGTGACGTCATACTGTCAGAGCGAACTCGGATTCAAATCATAAACAAGGTCGCACAGCGTTGTCGGTGGTTAAAGTAAGGAAAATGAACCTATTACGGGTAAATATAATCACTGACTCCAGAGGAGGAAGGAGAGGTCAACTCCAAGAACACATGGATAGACTTAATGACATGTTCAATCTTCAAATTAAAGTCTACGTCTACCCGGGGGCTGGCATACAACAACTGACCTGGCGAGCAAAGGAACTGCTAGTTCAAGACACGCAAGCGCTTTACTACATTGTAGGGGGCGTGTGTGATATGGTTTCAAAAGAAGATGGCATAGTCTATTGGGAACATGAAGATCTAAACTTCTTAGTCAGGAAAATCAGTAATATGATTAGACAAAATGTAGGAACATTACGCAGAGAATACCCGGCCACTAGAATTGTCATGGCACCACTCACAGGAGCCCACCTAGCTAGATGCTGTCATACTGTCGCTGGTAGATTTTCCCAAGACATTATGAATGGCGCTATCCTGGATATAAATTATTACGTTCTTGGTTTCAATCAAGACTATGGAGTTAGCACGCCCTGGATTTCAGACACGATCCATCACTGCAGGCAAGGAAAAGTGACAAACCTGTATCAGCGCCTATATGATGGTATTCATCTCACAAATGGAGCACTCAAGTCCTGGGCTCGTATCCTATGGAGGAACATTAAGTCTACAATATAATGGTATGCACAATGACATTATTTAATTAATCAGGACAGATTATTTAAATTGATACCTTCATGACTGCTTATATCTCACAATTACATACCTGCTCAATGTTTTAACCACAAAAGAACCCTAATATGCCTTTAATAATTCCTGTCTAATTCCATTATTAATCTGTGTCCAGAATCGAATGGGCGTGTGAAGAAACCTGCTGTCCAATGAATACGCTGTGAGGGGGTGCTGACGTGTAATGAAGATAGTCTACAGTAATCTCAACTAGTTGATGGAATCCTTCAGATTAGGCCTATTGGAACTGATATTTAAATAATAATTATAAACTGGTATAGGAAACTGCAAGTATGTGTACGAGTAAGTGGAGTCAAGATCGGTTTGGGTGACAAGTGACAAGTACTGGAGAAGCTTACAAGTCATCAATCGACAATGTCTAATTATCCTGTGATAATCTGAATTTTTTGAATGAATGTGTAAATTGTAATTGCATTGAGGAAATGAAGTTGTGTACATATCAAAGTATAATATTTAAATGCTATGAAGTTATTAAGGTAAATTTTAAAGGTAATCTGTAACGGAAATTAAAGCGTGTAGTATCCATATTTATGCAGGTGTTTAAATAACTAACAAATATTAACGTAAATTGTTATTAAAATTAAAGGATATTATAAACTTGTGATAATTAATTGAGGGCAAATCGTTCATCAGTGAATTATATTTATATCTAAATTCTATAATTAGTACAAATTTAGCATATTAGTAAACATACAAAATTGGTACTCAAGAGTCAATGATCCTAATTCAAGTATTTTGGCAATTTATTAATTGGGTATGACTGATAAGTGCTGCCGGGCACCATCTCAAAAATATGTCAGAATTGCTCAAGCAGATATTCTACATATTAGTTAAGTTCATGTTAAATGTATTTGTGTGCTGTGACTCAGCGGTTATTATTGAGACATTATCGTTGGTGGTGGCTCCAGGTAGAATGCTTCTAAATGGGAAAAAAACAAGGCTATCCAATGGATGATTTGGAAATGACTGTCAGTCTTTTGGATTCAATTAAATGTAATCATATTTTGCATTTAAATACAAGAAGTATTAGGGAAAAAAAGATTGATGAAATTCTTGCTAGATTTACCGGTACAGACTTTAATGTCTTAACTATCTCAGAGTCATGGCTTAAGGATATGGATCATCAAATACTATATGAAATTCCGGGTTATCATATGTATAGATACGACAGACTCTGGAATGATAAACAAATGTTGAATGACCCGAAAGTAGGGGGTGGTTTGATATCTTATATAAATGATAGTTTAAATAGTACTGAAGATGAGCTTTTTCATCTTAATTCTTCAACTATTGATATGGAATGCCAATGTATTGTAACAATGGATAGTGCAATGAACAAAAATATTGTGTGTAATATTTATAGACCTCCTCAGGGTAACATGTACAAGTTCATTGAATTATTAGAAGCTCTAGTGAGTGAAATTGTTAAATGCAAAGGAGCAGCTACTTATTTCTTGGGTGACTTCAATATTGATTTGCTAGACATCAAACTGAAAGATGTAAGTGGTAAATTAATAACTATGATGCTACAATATGGATTCATGAATTTTATAAAATGTCCTACACGTCATGGTGATAAGGATTCTTGTCTAGATCTGTTATTTACAGATGTTACTGATATTGAGGACAGTGGCACTATAGCTTTTGATCTAAGTGATCATGACATCATATATGCTTCAAGGGAAGATTTGCTGAAAGATAATTCAAAAATAACATTTACGGGAAGGTCATTAAAAAAGCTTCAATCTGAAGTTGTCCAGGAAAAAATGAATAACATTGATTGGCAAATCTTCTATGAAAATTTTGATGCAAACTGGCTATGGGATTATTACTACAAACACATTTTAGAAGTTATAGATCTACTATGTCCTTATAAACAGTTTACAATAGGTAAACCACGACAAGAGTGGGTAACTCAAGATCTACTTGAAGTTATAGCAGAAAAAGACAGATTGCTAGCACGTTCACGTAAAACCAAAAATCCTGTGGATAAACAAGTAGCAAAGGATAAAAGGAGAAATTTAAATAAAGTTAGTAGAAGCACTCGCAATAAGCATGTAAATAAGATTACAGATGAGTGTAGAAATGATCCAAATAAATTTTGGAGGGAGTTAGCTAAATTATTACCGGGTAGGCAGAAGGATAAAAAGGAAATTTCACTCTTGAATGAAGAGGATTTGATTGTAAGTAAGAATAATACTTCTGATTTCATTAATAATTATTTTTCGGATATTGGGAGTGATTTGGCTAGTAATCTAAATGAACCTTGGTCGTTTGATGGAAAAATAAATACATCGTCAAGTATTGAGATGTTTATCACTAATATTGATGAAGTGAGACAAATTGTGGGGAAAATTGATGTAACAAAAGCTTCATCAGTAGAAGGGCTATCATCTAAAATTCTGAAAATGTGCTTTGAATGTTCACTGAATCAATTGGTTCATATTTTTAATGTATCATTGAGTACCGGTACTGTACCGGTACTGTACCGGATGTGTGGAAAAGTGCCACAGTCACACCAAAAATGGTGATAGGCGTAAGGTAAATAATTATAGGCCAATTTCACTGTTACCTTTACCAGGTAAATTATTGGAAAGAATTGTCCATTCACAGTTGTCTAAATTTTTGGAGGATAACGAAATTTTGGCGAATCAGCAAAGTGGATATCGGAAAAATAGGTCAACCATTGATTCTGTCAGTACATTTACAGACTATATTCTAAGAAATAGAAATGTGGGAATAAATACTTTAGCAACCTTTTTTGATTTAAGAAAAGCATTTGACACTGTTAATCATGAAATTTTAATAAAGAAACTTGAATTAATGGGAATTAAGGGTAATATTCTTCAATGGTTGGAAAATTATTTAGAGAACAGATTTCAATATACTTATGCTAATGGACATTTATCTGGTAAAAAGAGCATGAATTGTGGGGTTCCTCAAGGATCAATCCTGGGTCCTTTGTTATTTTTGGCTTATATAAATGATGTAGAAAATATTTGTAAAACATCAAATATTATGTTATTTGCTGATGATACTGTTATATACAACTCCAATGTGGATGATGACAAAACTGTCCAAGATATGCAAGATGATATTGATAGGTTTACATACTGGTGTGTGAAAAACAAACTAACTGTAAATATTAAAAAAACTAAGTATATGTGCTTTGGGGGCTCTAAATGTTTCAAAAATTGTAACTTAACAATTTCAAATGAAAATTTAATGAAGGTACATACGTATAAATACCTTGGAGTTATTTTAGATTCAAAGTTAACTTATGAGTCATTTATGAGGAATCAATTACGTACTATTGCTTATAGGACATATCAGTTAACTAAAATTGCACGATTTCTCTCAAAAGCATCACTTCTGAAAATTTACAAAGTCTACATACTACCAATCTTTGACTATGGTGATATACTATTCATGAATTCAAGTGTTACCACCTTAAGTAAATTTCAAATAGCCCAGAATAGAGCAATTAAGGTTTGCATAAAGAAGCCAAGAATGACACCCACTTGCAATATTCATAATGAATCATCTATTAATTTGTTATCTGATAGAAGGAGATCACATGCTTATATAGTAGGATTTAAGAGATCTAGAAACCCGGTTTATGTAAAGAAAAAGAATGTCTGTACTAGGTTAAACAATGGTCCAGTTCTACTTAACTATTTACCTCATTGTGAATCTTATAAAAAAAGTGTTGAATACAACATATCAGTATTGTGGAATGGTTTAAGTCCTAGCTTGAGAAATATTAATAGTCTGGATGAATTCAAAGCAAGATTGAAAGCAGATATGGTACATCTAATTCCTAAGATGATCTATGAAATATGAACTGACTGAAATTTAAATATTGTAGATAGGAAGGATTAATAATATTTATAACAATGTGGTATTCTATTGGGAGAGTCCATTAGCGGTATTGTCAGTATGATTCCAATGAGTCACTGTAGTGTCCTGTTTGTCTGTAATGATGGAGCTAAAAGAACTGAAGTATAATAGGGGAAAACATCGAATCATAAATGGTTTGATTAATTTAATTAATGACTGTGATAACATTTATCTCACATTATTAATCAAAATGTACATAATTATAATCACTGTAAATTTAAAAGTCATGGAATATTATACTACTACTTTTTAACATTTTTTTTAACTTTATCCTTATATACATATGAAATTGTGATAATATACATAGGTTAAAGGTGGCTTAATTAAACTGACATTTCTGTCAAGGAGCAGCCTATTCATTGAAAAACATTTTGGGAACAGAATACTTAGTCGAGTGTAAACAACAACTGGAAAAATTGTAAAACTTGTGTGGAAAGAACTTGATGTAAAAATTACCGTTGTTTTTCTATATGAATAAATTTTACCAAACTTGAAACTTGAACTGATTTGCTGACTGAGAACAGGCTTGAAACCATCTTCGTGACGTCTCACTACATAGAAACCTGTACAATGAGCTTCACCCATACATTTCAAGTACAAACTATTTGCATCTACTCCTAAAATGTGATCACACTTTTTACTCTCAACTCCATACTTACGCTCTCTTATTCTAGTTATACCACTACGATGGTGTCTGTGGAATATTATAGCAGGTCCACCAACTAAATTCTTTCTCAGTAAGTTGTGGACTTCTTTTTCATGATGTGAAAAGAGAACATAAGGTGTCGCATTCAACTCAGTGTTCTGAAAGAGGAACTTCAAAGTCAAACCTGGAAGTGTCAAGCCATCTTTGAACATGTCGACACTCCTTTCTATGAAGAACTTGCTATGTTCATTTATAGCTCTGACAAATGGAGCTACATCTAAATTGTTATAGTACACTAAGTAGTCTTTCATTGTTTTCATTTTTTCTTTCACCCACACTTCTTTACAGCTTCTATACTCAGCTTGAGTTATACCTTTCCCAGCCAGAGAGCTATAGAAACTTCTCCTAGGTGGGAGAGTTGTGTTATCTAATTTTCGGACATTGTCCATCCACTCATAAGGAAAAAAACCTTTCTCTGTGTCTTTCAAAAAAGCTTTCAAATAACTAGCGTAATTATAACCTGGAGCTAGATAGTTCACCATGTCTAAGAAGACTAAGTGCTCAGTGTATACAGCAATGTACTGATTGCACCTTTTTATAGTCGTCATAGGTTTCTTTTCTCTTTCTGAGAAGAAAGTGTGGAAGCTTCTCTTTATTAGATTTAAGTCATATCGACCTGAGTTAAAACCTACTACAGGTACTCTGTTCATATAAGCTGTCAGAGCTTGTTTAGCTCTGACGACAGGTGATAAATTATACTTACTTTTCTCTAACTTAGCAGCTTTCAAAGCTGCACTCTCTAACCTTTCCTCTTCAGCTTGCAGAGCATCTAGCTGATCTGTCACTACTTTAAAACGCTCTCTGACACATTCACCTATTTCACAAGCTAACATATCTATGTACCCTAATACACGACTGACTAAGTCATCATTTTCCCTGTTACTCTCTCTGACAAAACACACTGGTTCTGTATACCCTGGAAAGTCACTAGCTACACTAGCAGACAGTGGTACATGATCTAACTCAAAAGTTGTGTTACAACTTTTCTCACCGTTCTTTACAAAATAACTTTCAAAGTCGAAAGCAATCTTATATGGGTATATCTTTAAGTGAGCAGGTGTATGTACACCTAGCTCACTCAACTTCTGAAATATAGTTCTACTAGGTTTGTACACACCCCCTTTGTATATAAATCGTACTTTAGTACAGTCTTTTGTTACAGCAGTGTGTCTCTTCAAGTTGTAATTAGAAGAGAATGCTTTGTAACATTTTTCACAACTGTACACGCGCCCATATTTACACATGTCTACTATCAGACTCAAGTGGTTGCGGTACATGTTGAGATTCAAGACTTTCTTGCTACTACAAAGCTTGCTACGCACTACAGTCACTTTATTAGTACTAGACAGCTTGAACACTCGTATGTCTATTTTGAATACTTTCTCTAATCTATCTAAATCACTTAAGAGAATACCTTTGAACTTTTTCTGACAAGTGTCTGGATAAGCTTCTTTGAAAAGCTCTACAGTTCTATCTAATGTTTTATACAAGTGGTGTGACAAGCATCTAAAGAAACACAAGTTGTCTCTGTACACTCTCTTACTGTAAGAGTCTCGGTGGAAGTGTAACATACCTCTTTTCCTGAAACTAGGAGGGACACTCTCTAACTTACCTAAGAACACATTTGTAGGTCTAATATAAGTCAGATTCACATTCACATTACCTACTACTGTCCACTTTGTGTCAGGTCTACTTGTGTCAACTTTCACTTTACTTTTCAATAGATCTATGCAACTTTCAAAGCTCTCAGAGTTCTTAACTAAGAAGTAAGGGTCTTGATGGTCTTCACTGTCATAAAAAACTGAAGAGTTGTTAGCTGAAGCATGAAAATACATGACTCTTTGCTCAGCGTCTTCAGTGCAAGTCAAAATTCGACCAAAAGACACAGCTACTCTATAACTGTATAACTGGTTCTCATGTATAGCTCTGAGAGCTGTCACTATCTCACTCACTCCTTGATCAGATTCAAAAGTAGTTAATCTGACGTTATATATAGCTTGTACACAACCTAACACAACTAAACCTTGACCTATCGATCTGAAATTTGATTTGTAATATTCTAAGAAAAGAGAGTTTTTCTCAATCTCTTCAGGTAAAACTGTTTCACTAGAGAAGACTTCTCTCAAGCAAGTCTCTGAAGTACACAAGTTCTTACTACTGTTATGTATAGTAACTTGTCTAGGAATTCTAGGTGCATTACACCGAATACAACTGATAGTATTCACGTGTCTATGCATTTTAAAAACTCTTCAGATATACACTCTCTCCTTCTTTTTTTCTTTCCTTTTTTCCACTAAAACATACTCACTAACAAACAAGCAGACAGACAGACAGACAGACAGACACATAATGCAAAGAATTTACAGCCCTATCAATACAGTGTTGAGGAACCTTACAACTGATGTAATTTAATTGTTGAGCACTCACCTAATCAGTCTCATCGCAAGTGGTAACACCTCTGTAAAAGTTCTTGTCACTCTCCAGCATCGGCCCAACACGTTCCAGTATGTCTTTGATCGTGTTGACAGTCACCGTGTACCCACAGTGTATTGGGCTTGTTGTTGCTCGACCTGCCGGCAGCGCTTTATCCATTTCTTCCACGTACGACGACGTTCCGATGTGGATCTTAGGTTGTCCCCTGTAGAGGTTGACTAAGACACCTGTGTGTTTGACAGGGTTGTCTAAGTAGTTCAGATAGTTCTGGACTGCTGGCGCTCCTTTCTTGGCTTCTTCTTTAATCCTGTCATAGTTCTCTATGATAGATTTGCTCTGGTAGAAGAGCCCTCTGAAGTCGTTTGCCCGTAAGTTGACGCGCCTCTCGTAAGGCTTGTTCAAATATTGCCTTATTGAGACGCCACTGATGAAGGGGAGCTTGTATACTTCAACCAGCGTGCATGTATCCCCAGGTGGGTAGAAGAGTTGGTCAGGAACAATGCTACCTTCGGCTTGTTGAGATGGGAAACCAAACCGACTAGGCCACTTCTCACCAGTCAAAGGGACTATGCGGAAGTTAGCCAGCTTAGACCCAACTTTCTTGGATCCATTCCTCGGCGGAAGCGGTGTCACAACAGCAGTAGCAACCGTAGATTGGGAAGTAACACTTCCCACACCAGCCTTTGCAGCACGTGCAGCAGCTGCAGCTACAGTAGCCACACTCTTGGTGTACTTTCGCTTCTTTTTTTTTTCAACAACTGCTTCTGGCTGAATCTGTGGAGATGGACCTCTTTTAGTAGCAGTCGTCACGCCCTTGGGAGGATTCACTTCACCACTTGTGTCACCTACTACTCTTGAGTAGTACTCATCCGTGACTACTGTAGCTTCCCCGTTGATGACGACGACAGTGTCGGTCAAGCCAGGAGTGATGACGGCCCCGGCACTATCCCTCACTACAATGTCGGCTGGTACAGCTGTAGTGACAGGTGAGGAAGGTGGCGCACAGCGTCCTTCAGCTTCAGCTTTCTGGAACCACTCATCTAGTACTTCATTCAAGTCGTGCCCGATGATTTCACCTTCTTCTACTTCGTCCTCTGTCAAGTCGATGACGATTGGCGTACTGGGTCGAAGTATCTCATCACCAGTCAAGTCGATGATGACTGGAGGAGTAGCGGCAGTGGGAAGAGCTCCATTGCCTCGGCCCACGGGCATGACGTGTGACAGGGTCTGGTAAGTGAGGACATCTTGGGGTGGTTCAGGGTTGCTGAAGCTTGTAGAGCTCAAAGCTGGTGCTGACGTAGATACATCACGGTCCAGTACGCCAGTGGAAGGAGCCAGCATGCAGTCCAGATCGTGATGTAACCCCAAGATAGCTGCACTCTGCTCTTCAGGTGTACTTGGACGATGAATCCACTGTACTTCATTGCTCACTGTAGGAGGTATCTCCACAGAAACGTCCAGAACTAAGTTCTTGCTCTTAGCTACTTTAGAACTCTTCTTAGAGCTCTTGTTGCCAGCAGACCGCATCCTAAACTAAAACAGTTAGTTTTGTAGAAGTTGAAAAGTAGAGGCAGCGTGTAGAGTGGCAGGTGTAGAGTAGAGTAGTCGTCACAGTTGAGCAGCTCAGGAGCGGTTTGATTTCAACTGAGCAAATCAAGGGGTATATATACTAATTTTACTGAGAACGATTGTCAAACGTTGTCACACGTTTGTTGAACGACAATAGACGAACATTTGACGTCTGACATTTTTTTCATATTTCATCTCTAATTGTTATTGTACGACAATTATACGCACATGTCACTATAGTAAAGCACTAGGCTGAGTTTAGATACAATGTATCTTTATCAACCACACTACATAAATAAGCACGGGATAACCCATAACAGACTGGTGCTTCTGCGGAGAGCAAAACAAAAAGTTGAAAAACAACAGTTGGAAATGTGAACTCTATTCAGATAGCACAGTGGCTGTCAGCTGGATGGGGCGTTGCAACATAAAAGGAACGTTCATGAATGCTGTATCTTATACTACACTTTTCAAGATGAAAAAATATAAATACAGTCTAAATTTTTTTTTAAACTTATTATATGATTGACAAGTTTGAAGGTGAAGTTTACATTTTCTTCTTGACGTTTATTTGAAAGATTTTCGTTCAAGTGAGTTAATTTGTGAACACTACTTTTCTAGAGAGGGTGGGGAAAACGATTAGTGTACGTTGAAAACAACCGGCTGTGATCAGATTCAAACTGAGCAGCTCTGAGACAACATGTCCAGTGCAGCTTGTACACCTCTACCGATTTCACTCAGCACTAAACACAGGCGGTCAGTTTGGGAGTTCATTTCAGACGTCAAGAGTGGAGTAGAGACTGGTGAGGAAAAGCAGTTGTTCAGATATTGTCCTGAAGAGTACATCAGAGATAGTTACATACCTCCAAATTTAGATTTTTCAAATTGTTTTCTGCATAACAACATGACTCCCATAAATGCTAGTAGTCCTTCTCTCAAGAAGTTCATAACTAGTTCTACTGGGAAAGCTACTCAATCTGAAGTAGTGAGTAACGTGTTACTGCTAGTTTCTAAGTTACAACACAGTGTAACTTCTCATAGTGTAGTAGCTTCAGCTATCAACTTTCAAAAATGTAGGACGAAACCCTACTTCAAAATTAATCAGCTCGAATCACACCAGCTGGGAAATTCCGTGTTCATCTCTACGAGTATGGTACATGGCTTAATCAAGCACACAGTATCAGCTCCTGACAAGATAACACGTGCTAAATACTCTTCAGATCGGTTTTTGTATGAAAGAGCATACAAGACTGAGATTGGACACAATGCAAACGGGTGTTGTCACGTTGTAAGAGTAGTTGTACAACGTTGTCAAAACCCTACTCTACTGTGCCAAGGAGTCTTGTATGAACTGGTGACAGCCTTTCCAACTCAATCCTTCTCCCCTAACTGATGAAAAAAAAAACTAGACCAATAGTCTATTAGATGCTTCACAAAAAAAATAAAAAAAGTGAAAAAAAAGGTATAGGTGTACTAACAAACTAACTCTGGTCTCTCATATATTGAGAGACCCCCCTTCAAACTGTCACTCTACTTCTTAAAAATTTTACATGCACACTGTGTTTTAAACGGTTAGTTGTCAAGTCATAAATCACTCAGAGTATATAGGGTCGTGTAAGTGCACTCACTCATTCAAACGACCTTTCAACGTCATCATGAAGACAGCTCACGACCTCTACACGCTAGTTAAAGCTAGATACCCTGAAGACGAGTTAGTATTACAGTATGTGTGTGAAAGAAAAGAGTCTGTCACATGCACTGTAAAAACTTTACAGTACATTTTCAATCATTTCAAACAGACTTTAGAGCATAGGAAATGGTTGTATTACACTTGGGTTCTGCTAAGTGATAGCTTCAATGAGAGTGAAGCTAAATGTATAGACAAGTTGATAATGAAGCACGACTTGTCTAAGTTTTCAGCTGTAGAAGCTGTTGGATACGGGTGGAAGTTTGGCCGCCTTAAGAGTTCAAAACCTCTCAAGAACTCTGACCACCTTGCAATGTGGGAATCAGCGCTGAAACATCACTACGCAAACAACCCTCATCATCCTCAGTACCACTCTAATCAAGACATGCCGACACATTACTTGTTAGAGAGTATCATAGACATGCTAGGTTGTCGGCTTCAAAGGAACTTAGCAGGTCGTTCAGATTTGAAAGTAGAAGACATTTTCAAAATCCCAGATACGTATCTAGAACGTTACACTGAAGCAGACAGACACAGAGTTAAAACTTATTTAAGTCAGTGGGAGCGTGATATTACAACGTCCCCTCATCGTAGTGGTTTAGCGCTCAGAATGTTATTGTAAACACTCTGATAAAAAAGTGAAACGTTAGTGCATCGTATAGAGTTGGGTGGGGTGGGGGGTGTGTATAGTATTAGCATAGGGTGTATGGGGTGGGGGCACCCCTCTAGCGTGAAATGGATAGGGGGGCGAGGAGTTCGAACTCAGAACGTTTTGCATACTCTTTACACGATTTCCCTACGTATTCTAGTCTAAAGAGCTATATAAAAGCTCTCCCTAACCTACAACACCCCATACAACGCTCTACCTACCTACCTGCCTGTCTACTCCTTCACACACTCACTCATCATGGCAGATTTCAATTTAGTAGTACCTGTATCATCATTCTTCAAAGGAGAGCCGTTAGGATACTTACCAGACGCTATGCTACTGAAAATAAGTAGTAAGTTGCCGACATCAGATTACATACGGTTAGGTTCATACCTCAAAGTGAACTTGAAGGACATGGGATATCTCAGTTGTGAGAGAAGTGTCATAACTCAAGCTAGAGAAATGTTCACTACTTGGTACCAGAAAAGTTGTACTACTAGGTGGAAGGAACTAGCAGACGCCTTGGAAGAATCTTACCGTATGGACCTCATCCAATTCTCACGTGAGTACATGGACAAGCATGACATGTGGGATGGCTTAGAGAGTGGAGACATGGAGTGGAAAGTGCAGAAATATTTCTCTCTTTTAGCTGAGCTCTGCCCTAGAGACTGGAAGACCATAGGGATCTACTTAGGGTTGACTTCTCATGAACTAGCTTTCATCTCTCAACCTGTGCCTTCTGACAGAACTGTCAAGAACCCTGTCTATGAAGTGCTGAGAGCTTGGAAGTACAACGAGACGTCTGAGCCTATGGCTCTGATGAAAGTGTTGCAAGACGACATGGGTCGCAGCGACGTCGCAATGTATGTTCAAGGGTTGTATGCAGCTGTACCCAAAGACATAAAAGTGAGCTGTGTCACTCCAGTGTTGACCACTCTCGTCTGATCACTGCACTAAGATGGACGTCTCTAGCACTGTGGAATCTGTTGAATTCGATCCTAGACTACAGTCACCTTTCACTATGCTAATAGCTGGACCTACATCGTGTGGTAAGAGTCGTCTAGTATTCGAAGTGATAAATAACGTTAAGACTCTCGTCACACCTGAAGTACACGATATAACTTACTGCTACAGCCAGTGGCAACCAGAGTTTGAAAAGTTGAAAAGTGCAGGTGTGAAATTCAACGAAGGTCTTCTTACAAGAGATGAACTTTTCAACTCTAGTCGAGATACTATTAAACACTCGATGCTCATCATAGACGACTTGTTAGACCCGGAATATGCACCTATAGCTAAAGACCTCTTCATCAAAGGTTCTCATCATCTGAACATGAATGTAATATTCATTACTCAGAACTTATTCTTTGCTAACAAAGACTTCAGGACTCTCAGTTTAAACAGCCATTATCTAGTTATTTTCAAGAACCCTCGAGATATGAGTCAGATAAGTTATATATCTAGACAAGCTTTCCCAGCACAACCATCTTTCTTGACTCAGGTATATAACAAAGAGACTACAGCTAAGCACTCATACATAGTGTTGGACTGTAAGCAGAGCACACCTGACAACTTGCGAGTGAGGAACAGTATAACAACACCTTGGAACAGCGTAGTATTCATTCCTACTGGGAAAAAGCAGAAGAAATGAAGGGTAGTACTAAGAGTAAGCGTGCTGAGAGTCTTAAGCGCCGTCAGAGAAGTGCTTACTACCAAAAGTTAGTTTCTTTACGTCGTCATTACTCTCTGTTGAAACATATAGCTAAATGTAGTACTACAGACTGTCAACATTTAGTGAGAGGTCTCAGTGAAGAAGTGATCAGACTAATGAGTGTCATATGTGTCAATGTAATGAACAAAACCTTGACACCGAACTCAGTTCACGCAGTCAAGAAGTTATCGCCGTACAAGAAACAACTGAAGGCTATAACAAAACCTAAGATTACTGTCATAGCTAAGAGACGAATACTACAGCAGAAAGGTGGCTTCATAGGTGCACTACTAGGTGTAGCACTACCTCTTATTACTAGTCTCATAGGATCAGCTGTCAAACGGTAGTCATGTCTTACACACGTATGGCTTTAGTGAGACCTGATTTAGTGGGTAGAAGCGACACCCCCATTTCTTCTACTACTAACACTGACCCACTACCTACTGCAACACTCGCGTCTTCTGCTCCAGCTGTGCTACCAGACCCTCAAACTCAGTTTTATGAGAGTCAACTAGTCAGAGAAAAACTATCCCCACACAGTAGTCTAGTGGAGATATTGAGTCACTTACAGAAAGAAGCAACTAGAGTATTGAATGACTCTCAGTTGAACAGTAGTGAGAGACTCAGTAGATACAACCAGCTCATGACTAAATCTTCTATACTATACAAAAAAGCTAAAATTGTGAGTCGAGCTGCTTCTTCTATGAACCCTAGAAATATTACTCCACACCGTCGCAGAAAAGGTAGAAGAGGAGAAGAAGCAGACGATGAAGCTAGTTCAGGCGAGGATGACGATATGTTTTCTACTACTAGTCATCAAACTCCAACTCCAAGTTTACCTGGTGGTAGTGGAGACGATGAATATGAGTCTGAAGAAGAAGAAGGAGAAGAAGAAGAAGACACAGGACCTATAGGTAGACAAGGTGTCATGGTGATGGATGCTTTAATTCAAAGGCGTGTACCTAATACTTATCAGAAGACTGCTATGAATCTGTATAGACACTTGGCAGACTCTGACAAAGGTCGAGGTACTATCAACTGGACTCCTAGTGGTGAACTAGTAGTGCACGGGCGGCGTATAGAAGGGAGTAACATCATTGATCTACTAGGTGATGCAGCTCGGAAAAATAGTCTAACTAAGAAGCAACCTCTCATAGGACAAAAGCCCTTCATCGCAGCTGTTAAAAGGCTGAACCCAGACTTGAAGTTCGTCAGAAACAAAGAATCTTTCAAGAGTGTTAGTTCTATGACTGGCTCTCCCTTCAGAAGACGTTCATATAGTGTAACACCAAAGCGTAAACGTAAAACTAATACTGCACAGAGTGGTACTGGTATAACACCTCGTCAACTAGCAAAGTTATGGCGGACAAAGCTTTGAAGAAAGCTGTAGTAGATCGCTATACTTCAGTCAGAGAACCTGGAAGTTTCACTAGCGTGAGTAAATTGCGACACCATCACTTTAAGAAGACTGACTTAAAAAACATTGCTGAAGCTTTAGAAGATGTGGATGCTTACACTAGACACAAACCTTACAAGAGACGGTTCACAAGACACAAGACTCAGACTTGGGGTATAGATAGACAATGGCAGTTAGATCTTATTGACATGAGAGAGTCTTCACGTGAGAACAAGGGGTACCAGTATATTTTAGCTGGTATAGATGTCTTCTCAAGATATGGCTTTGCTCAACCTGTCAAGAGTAAGAAAGCTGTAGATGTATTAGAAGCTTAAAAGAAAATGACTGAGAGTAGACAACCTGTTAAAATCCAGACTGACAAAGGAAAAGAATTTTTGAACCAAACTTTCAGAAGTCATCTAGAAGAAACTGGTGTGGAATTGTTCACTGGAGAGAACGATGACGTGAAATGTGCTATAGCTGAACGATTTAACGCCACACTGCAAGGTAAGCTGTGGCGTTGCTTTGCTTACTTCAACAACTACAAGTGCACAGGTATACTTCAAGATCTAGTCCACTCTTACAATAGTACTGTGCATAAGACACTAGGTGCAGCTCCAGTCGACATCACAGACAAGAACTCTGATGCTCTGTTCTACAGGCTATATGAACAACCACCAGACAAGAGGACTGTGCCCAAGTTACTTTTGAAGAAAGGTTCTAAAGTGCGCATGCTTGCTAAGAAGCGCGCTTTCAACAGAGGTTACGAACTTAACTGGACTGAGGAAGTATACACTATAGATTCTGTCAAACCTAAAGGATACCAACTGAAAGATGAACTAGGAGAAGAGATAAAAGGAACTTTCTACCAGCCTGAAGTTCAAAAGGTCCATGTCCGTCAAGGGAAGAGGTACGACATAGAGGAAGTAGTGAAGTACAGAGGCTCAGGTCGTAAGCGTCAAGCATACGTCAAGTGGAAAGGTTACGAGGATTAGTTCAACACGTGGGAACCTGCTAAGAACGTGAAAAAATGGCGTTCACAATGACACTACCTAGCAACTCGTCTATGAAAGTTTTCCCAGACAACACTCTGACAACTTACAACACATTGTTACCTGAGTATGTATCTTCTAGTACTCCAATGGAGTGTGCTCTGCAAGAAATAACGTGTCCTACTAGTTGGTACAACGTAGAATGTGAGACATTGTTGTTCATAGAAGGTGAAACAGACTCAACTATACCCAAGAGCGTCATGAGTGCTAAAAGACTACAAGAAGCACTACATAAGCGAAGCTCAGACTTTTTTCCTTACACAGCGAACGATCCTGTGTTGAATAGGAAAAGTTCAAGTATACATGACAGCGTAGCTAAGAAGTGTCTACAGCGAGGTGTAGAGATCAAACGCTCTAAACAAGTACCAGTACGACAACCTACAGCGAGACTTAGTGTAGAATCAGACCCAAGCTCTGGAGAAGTAGCGCGACCTGCGCCGCCACCTAGTGTCGAATCGGACAGCGAAACCGAAACTGAACCAGACCCTTTAGCACAAGTGCCGCCATCTGGTGCAGACAGTATCACTTACAGAATAGTACGCGGTTTGAACCCCGAGAACCGTGCGAGTGCAGCAGTCTCAGCTGTGAGAGATTCACTCAACTTAAATTACACAGAAAAAGCAGCATTCATAAACGGGCTTACTACTAGAGAGTCAGAAGTTTTGACTGAGGAAGAACTCAGAGTAGTGAAAATAGAATTAAAGTTGAAGTATTTAGATAAACTAGTCAACACTTTTCAATTCCCAGCAGTCCGGACGTATACAGCTTTCTCTCTGCAAGGTGTATATCTACAAGACAACTCTGACTTCATAAATTATCTGAACAAGTGTATAAACAGGAAACACCCTAGTATAATCAAGAAACTGAGGACACACCACAAGAACAATAAATCTAACGTGTTCACATACAACAGGTATACAATGAAGTGTATTGTAGCTCTACCTCCTGATGTTGTGATACAACTACCAGTAAACTTGGGTGTGCAGTTAGGGTTCGGAGGTGGTGTCTTCTTGATGAATAAGACTGAAGGTCAAGCTGTAGTAGACTTGAAGTTCAGAGCTCAGACTGTCTATGTATACTCTGATATAGTGAAACATAACATCGTTGGAGACAAGAGAGCACCTCTGTTGAGAGTTGTAAACATTAATCCACTGCTAGGTGACACACAGACTGTCACTTTCCAACCTTTGATGTACCAACCTGTGAGTAAGAGCAGCTTCAGACAGATCGCGATCTTCTTAAGAGACAGCACAGGTCGTCCTATACCATTTGAACGTGGAGCAGTGACTGTAGTACTAGCTTTTAAGCCTATAAGCAACCACATATAGTAACAGTATGCTTCAGCGCTTTGGCCCACCTCCATACTTAGCCCCTAGAGGGGAGTATGGTGCTTACTATGCTAAATCTCAGTTTGGTCACGGTGTTCTACCAGCTTTCGGTGGAGTAGCTAGGCAACGTGGTCATGGTATTGGATCTATCATATCAGGATTACTGCGAGGAGCTGTCCCCCTTTTGAGCACTATTGGTCGTAAAGTTGCTAAGACAGCTGGCACAGCACTACTCTCTACAGGTGCAGGAGTACTTTCAGATGTCATGGCTGGAAAACCACTCAAGAAGAGTGTAAACAAACATGTCAGAGGTCAAAGCCAAGCTCTATTGAAGAGAGCTCATTCTTCAGCTCAGAACTACATAAACAGAGTGTCTCAACCGACTCCAGCCAAACGCCGTGCGACAGTCCGACGTGCAGGACGTACTAAGCAGCAGACAGGCAAAGGGCGCAAGAAGAAGAAGCAGAGTCGTGCTAGCAATAAAGCACTACTGTTCTAATCATGAGTCTGTTACATCCTCATGGCCAGACATGTGCTGTAGGAGAGTTAGATCTCCATGCAGTAGGAGTGACTCAAAAAGACATTCTGAAAAGTCAGACAGTCACTAAGACAACTAACAATGCTTTGACTGACCACACTGACTCTTTCGACTTTACTTTTGAGCCAACTACTCTGTACACAGATTTGAGTGAAGCAGAGTTGTACTTGGAAATAGAAGTTGTAGATGCTGCTGGGACACGTCTAGCAGTAGGTGACGAAGCTGCACCTGTGAACAACATAGGCCACTCCCTCTTCTCTTCTGTTCAACTGTTGATCAACGGAGAGAAAGTGACAGGGAACAATGAAGACTATGCACTGAAATCAACATTGTTAGACTTAGTAGGAACTGAAGTGAACGACAAGACTACTCGGTTGAAGGGTCTACAGAAGTGGATGATGGACACAGCTGGCCACATGGAAGGACGAGTTGCTGCTAACACGGGTTTCGTTGCTCGCCGGAAAGAGTTCAGTGCAAGACGGACTCACGGAGTCATCATCAGACCCCACATCGACCTCCTCAAGCAGTGCAAGCTCTTCCCTTCACATTGTGAGTTCAAGTTCATATATGAACGTAGCTCTCCAGCTTTCTACATGATGCAAGCTGCAGACTTGGACTTCAAAGTGAAGATCACTAAAGCTGAGATGAGCGTGCGCCAAGTGACTGTGAGAGACGAAGTAGCTGAAGTCCACAATAAAACAGTGATGAACCCTCAGTTCGGGCCATTCAACTACACTCTGACGAGGTGTCGAGTCACTAAACACACTCTAGACGGAGGGTCACAAGAGTACAGTTGGACTCAACCCGACACAAGCCAGATCCCGACCCGTGTCCTACTAGCTTTAGTCAAAGAGACTGCAGCGTCAGGCACTAAAAGCGAGAACCCGTTCAACTTCCAGAACTACTCAGTGAGAGAAGTAGGTCTGAAGTATGATGACCATAAATATGAAGTGAAGACTGACTTTGCTGCAGGGAACTGTGTGAAAGCTTACAGGAACTTGTTCAGAGAGACAGGTCTACTAGCTGTAGGTCAAGATTGTGGTCTCACTTTAGAACAGTTCCAATCAGGGTACACAGTCTTCGCTTTCGACCTGACTCCAGACAGGACTCCTGAATGCCCACGCATCAACTTAGTGAAGCAAGGGAAGTTGACTGTGTCTCTGAGGTTCAACGCCCCTACAAATCACGCCATCTCAGCTGTCATCTGTGCTTTCTACGACAACAACATCCAACTCACAGCTGACAGACTACCAGTCACAGACTACCACATGGCCTGAGAAGATGAAGACTTCACAACTGAACACTGTTCTTAGCCAACACCCTCACACTCGACGATACTTCCTAGGTACTTTCCCTGGTGATGAGTGCCCTGCTGAAGCAACACCTCTGACTTGCTTTGTCAGTAACACACACCCCCACACACAACCTGGACAACATTGGATAGCTTTCTATGTTCAGAGTGATGGAGTAGTGTACTATTTCGATCCTTATGGTTTACCCCCTATGAGTGTATATCACAGAGCGTTCTTGAAGAAATCGTCAGACAAGCGTGGGACGTTCAACAAGCAACAACTACAAAGTTTATACACTAAGACTTGTGGAGCTCATTGCATCAACTTCTTGATAGAAACATGTCGAACCCAAGACCCTCAACACACTCTACACAACCTTCTCCAACTGCCAACCAACCTGACCGATCGCCTGGTAGAGCCATACATGAGTCTATACTAAAGTCTCTAGAGCAAGAAGCTGCAAGTACTAAACACAACTTACTTGCAGACAGCACTCAGAGAGAATTAGACGTGATCGACGGGTTGAAGAGTAACGCTGATGTCATGGATAAAATAATTGATATGATCAGTCAGCTCATGTACAGAGTGAGGCAACTAGAAGAAGTTCAAGACAAGGCAGAAGTGGAGAAAACTAAAACTGGAGGAGGGTGTGGGTTGAACTGTGCCAATAACTCATTCACTTTGTAACTGCTTTGCTTTTTGCTTTGTGTGAAATAAAAAAAGAATGAAAAAACAAATTGTGTCGTGTATCTGTGTATATACCAACGGTATTTATTGAATACTAAAGTTAGTATTCCATCTGCATGTGACGGTATTACTGAAATGTCATTGTTGACATTTGAAAGCCACGTGGTGTATAGCACGTGTACCTTGTATTTACAAAGTTAGTAGGTCATATTGACATATATTAACCAATCAGAAGCTTGTAAAGTATGTCATGACCTCTAATCTAGGTCAGTGACGTCACTTCCTGTCATATAGAGGCTTCTGATTGGCTCTTAAAGGTCACTTCCGTTCTGCAAGTGTCAACTGACCTACTTGCTACCGTTTCTTACGCGCTGAATATGCTCCTATATACTACTGAGAGCTATATCTATATCTAGACAGGGGAGTCATTCTGGAGGCAACCTGAACTCCTTTTTGACGCTGTTTCCCTCTCTCTGTGTTATTTACGAAAACTGTCCTTATTCTGGAATCCACTGACAGCTGGACAGCATACAGTTACTGTATTCAACGTAATAAGCGCACACCTCCTAATTAGCGCACACCCCCTATTTTTGGCTGATTTTTAGACTACAAATAACCACAGATATCTCGATTTTTGACCCCAATTAAACTCTTAACTACTAAAAGGTGTCCATAATCCTTTTATAAGTGCACTATGCGCTTATTGCGTCGAATATGGTACTTCACCTGTAAGTTCCTGACTCCGGTGACGACGCTGGTCTGGCTGTCGCAGCAGGGGCAGGAGATGAGGAGGGGCGGCTGGACGGGCCGCATGAACTCCAGACACCGGGTGCAGAAGGTGTGACCACAGGACAGCTGTCGGGGCTGGTCCTGGTACACCGACTCACACACCGGGCACGTGATGTCTGCCTGCGCACTGCCCGTACACACCCTGAAACAACACAGATCCATGGTTCTATAAAGGGACAATGATAGAGACATGGTATTGTGATGCCACTATAATGAATATTTGCATTTAACCCTTTAAGGATTGACTTCTCGGTGCTATTCATGGGTGATTGAGGATCAAACAAATGCTGTGTAGGGTCAGTCCAGGTAAAACCAGCTAGTGGGGATCACTTCTAAGCCATCGCAGAACAGAACATCATATCATAGGCTTATAGCCTGTATTATTGAATAGAACAGTATTTATGTGAAGCTGCAAGAGAACCTCAAGTGAATGAAGGGTACCTCCCAGACACATTTAGTACCTGATGTTAGGTACATATATATGTAAGTGATGTTGATTAGCATATCTTTATATCTTTTTTAGTAACTTATAGCTAAGTTGTTAAATGAGATGATAGGGATGATAGGGTCACTCTGTGAAAGAGTTACAGGCACATCTTAAGGCACATGGTGTGATTGTCTCTAAACTTACAAAGCCCCCCTTATAGAGTTATTTACGGACATGTTGGTATGTCAACCTCCCAATAATGGGGTGAGTATTTGTAAAGCTTGATTAGTATAAGGATAAAGCCCAAAATCCACGGCGGCAGGATCCTGCGTTAAAACGGTATCGCCCCCCTGCCGCCGCTATTTCGCCCTGCCGCCTCTTTTTCGTGCCTGTGCCGCCAAAGTCCACGGCGTTAGATGGGCGAAATTGGCGCGGCAGGGCGAAATAGCGGCGAAATAGCGGCGGCAGGGGGGCGATACCGTTTTAACGCAGGATCCTGCCGCCGTGGATTTTGGGCTTTAGACATACATATGATTTTTTTATACAGTAGTAAGCAAACTTCTGACTGATTTTAAGAAAGTTTTTAAAAATTGAATATGGTAAGTGTCCCATCATAGGTTCACTTACAAGGTGCACCTGTGGGTTTGTTCTGATCCCCAATGGACCCTCAACATGCACCAATCACCCATAAACAGCACATACTGGTTTTACCTGGACTGACCCTACAGACTGCACCCAGCACAGAGCACTGCGTTTGTTTGATCCCCAATCACCCATAAATAGCACGGACTGGTAAGTCTTATTGCTAGCAAATCAGCTTTTTTGTGGGTTACCATAATCTGTATAGACTTAATAGAAGAAATTGACTTAGGAATACTTGCCCATAAAGTTATGATATACTAGTATGGCTGTGCATCTCATTAGGGGAGGTTCTAAATGTACCTAGAGTGATGTACAAGTAGGAAAATGGAGAAGGATTTTGTTAACCCAGTGGAAATAATCCATCCTTTAACTTACTGAAATGCTGGCTGTGTTGGTATCATTGGAGATTGTTGTTGTTGGTGGTGTTGTTGTTCTTGCGGTGGTTGTGTGCTCGATTTGTTCATGTGAGCGAGCAGAGAGTTGGCCTTGAAATCTTGTGGGAGGCCGGACACTGGGCCGGGGAGGTTAGATATAGCGTTACAGTTTGGGCACTGAAATTGATTTATCAAAATGATTAGTTACCTTAGTATAGTTTATTTTAAAATGGTAAGCTGCGAAATAATGCGAGATAATGCTAGAAATGAATTGATTAAATAAACAGTGAGATGGACACTGTCATGGAATTATTTAGTCCATTCTCATAACCTTTTTTGAGATTTTAGTGAAGCAGTGATTCTGCAAGGTTGAAAATAATATGAGTGGCAGCAATGCATGAACCCAACAATGCTGCGATAATGCACGCCTGCCCACCAGGTATACACCTGTAGCTAATCAGCACATCTGTCCACCACTGTCACTTCTATGATTATCTGTCATAATTTACTCTAGTAAACTTTGACTATGGATAAGGGTTCATTTATCAAATCACAGACAGAAGTTTATCGTCACTCGCGATCTTGATCGTATGAAGCCACACATTGTGCTCAATGCCAGTAACCCTCAAATTCAGTATTCATGCTTCATATCAACTCGATGATGTCCCAATACATTCCTGTTATCCTTAATATTTTAAGGGTGACATAATGCATTATTGCATCATGCCCTTGGTTGTCATGATGCATGAATGCAGCCCTGGGGAGTTACTCAAGCAAGCGAGTATTCAAGCATTGTGCCAACCATACAAGGTTGGCATGACACACCTATGCAGCCCCAGCGCCATATGCTGTATTGGTGCATCATGTCGACAAATGTCACCTTTTAGTGACATGCAACACTTAAGGTGGCATAGTCCGATAATTAGGGCTTAACAATTATTTGTTAGAAATGGACCAGAATGTTCAATATGGCCGTATTTCATGTCCTACCTACTTTATAAAACATGATTTCTAAGAATTCTGCTTAGAGTTAAGCTAATTATCAGTTTTGTGCTCAATTCAAGACTTTTGAAGTGTGCGCCATAAGTCTACCCATTGAAAATACACTGTAAAGGGCTATACCTGTGTTCATGGGACTCTCTTCATTGCCTTTTATTGTCTATCAATGATGTTTTATCTTGTCCCATCCTCCAAATATGATATTGTAATTTCATTTTGAGCAAATTTAAGTAGAATTGAGATTATGGAAAAAATCTGACCATGGGACTTTAAAGGGTTAATGAGGTAGTTTAGACCTACTGTAAACATACTTCATTTCGCGTTGTATATTATTCCGCAATTTTCACCGATTTTAGAATCCATGAAAATATGGTCAAGAGCGAAAATATGTCCAGTATAGTCATACTACAACCATATTCCAAAATCCGTGAATTGAGATATGCTTAGAAGTGTATTTTCTTTCGTGGAAATATATGTGAGCGATAGTATTTACAGTACCTTGATCCTTGTGCTTCCCCCTGGTGCCATGGTCTGGAGGCACTCCATACAGAAGGAGTGTCTGCACGGCAGGATGCGCGGGTCAGAGAAGATCTCAAGGCAGATCGTGCACGTCAGCTCCTCCATGATCTTCTTCACCGCTCGTTTACCGAGCGTGCCCGTCGACAACCGCTTCCTGGACCGGGCATTGTGGGTGCTCGCCATGGTTCTGCTGAAAAACAGTATTTATTAACATGTATGCGGCCACGCAAAAAAAGTTTTTCTCACCCATTTGAACAATAGAATCATTTAGAATAGACCAGCAGCTCCGCTGCCGGTGATAATGGCGTGGGAAAATCATGGAGAAAGCATTCGTCTGCCCTGCTATACTGCATGGCGGGAATGCCTTAGCATATCAAAAATAAGGTCGAAGTGGCGTAATATTTTCAATCTCCAACTCTCAGTCCACGGTAGAACTTATGATAGGGCCAGCTTGGGGTGCGGTGCATCGCTGGGTAGCAACCTTTTTTTACTGGTATGTGTAATTATGCAAAAACCTTTTTGAGCCTCTATCCCTACCCGAGAGGGATTAGAATTTGTACGGCCTCAGTTAAAATTGATTAAACCCTTGTGGTTAAAATAAGTAATGACAACTCTCTTGTGATAAATCAACCATAAAATTACTCAACAAAGATTATCACATATCTATCCTCTGATGAAGACATATTTTGGACGTTGTAATCTGTGCAATATGAAATGATAGATAACAGCATATTATCATACATTGATAGATTTAAGCCTTTAGAGCTAGGTCAACTATCTCTCGTGTGGAAATGAAATAGGATTGAGAACTGCCTTTTAAACGAACAGATTCTTACGGAATAGTCTGCTGTTTACATATCTGGTGCCATTATAGTAATGGCCTTCCGTGGGAGGACTTGGGCTGACAATAGATCAACCTTTGCCAGGATTCCACAGAAACTGGTAGGCCTATCATTTTGAAGTCACCGGTAAAGCCAGTGACAGGCACACGGCACTGCAGGAACTGTGCCAAAAGAACTGATATTGTATCCTACCTTTTTCTAGTGTCCCCCAGGTCTTAGTGTCCTATGGGATATTATTCTAGGGCCTGCTAATATGGAGTACTGCATACATACCTACGTACTTATTCAAAGAGAAGGCTGGCACCTAGTGCTAGACTTACCTATTTACTTCCTCGGTCGGGAGGCGTATGAGAACTCTTACATCGTGTCACGGTTCTATAGTGAGATAAGAGGGTGACCGACCAGCGTAGAGATAGGAAAGTGCCCTTATCTATAAAGTTATTTGTATGTATAGTCCACGAGTCAAGTCATTTTAAAACACAGTAGGTTAAACCAATAAACTCAATGGTTCCAATAGTAGTGGATGTATATTCATCAAATATTACGTACACTGTCCTGTCGACAGTGCATTTCAAACACTTGAGAACATAACCGTTGGATCGTGTAAATACAGTGTATCTTTGGTGCAAAGGCATTGCCTTGCTGTATACTACTGTTGGGCGCTATTCACCAATTTGCGCAGAATGCCAATATTGACATTGCCGGATCAGAGCCGCGCAGAATGCCCATCTGCACGGAATAGAAACATTGGTGAAGGTGCGAGCACCTGTTTCGTTTGTAAGTCTCTCGATCAATATAACCTAAATTTATTGAAACAAAAGACTGGTGCCATAAAAAATGACCAATCAAGACCGTTCATCAATCAAAAATGTGATATCTCAAATATATTTGATCCATGAATGAGAACTTGATTAGAATCTCGCATCTATTTGTATACAGCGCACTGCCGATTGGCGTTCTGCGCCGATTGGCAAATAGCGCCCAACACTACCACATGTAAGGGTTTTGGTATCCTTATTCTGAGCACCCCTGATACATATTCTGAACAGAAATGACCAGCTATTATGGTACCATATGAAAGGAAATAACATATGGACAGGAAAAATCAATCATTTAAAACATGTATCACAAATACCACGGCCACGCCCACTCGCTTATTTATACTTGGAGTCAACAAGTTGATCCGTCCTATCATAATAACCTTAATATAACCACACGATACCATCTTACTACTAATAATAATATGAAGGATAACAAACATAG
Organism: Harmothoe impar; assembly: GCA_947462335.1. NCBI lineage: Eukaryota > Metazoa > Annelida > Polychaeta > Phyllodocida > Polynoidae > Harmothoe > Harmothoe impar. The sequence continues at coordinate 68,481,456 of OX381715.1, read as the reverse complement.
GATATGTATGATTGTGACAATTGGTGCTAATAGCACCCTTATTTATTCTAAATATAGCCAAAGAAAAAAATATGGCTGTACCTGGTCACAGTGTTTGAATGCTAACTGGGTCACAGGGGTGGATTGTGGGAAGTGCCACCCAGGTGACCCCTAGGTGGGAGACCAGGAACCGACCGCAGCATCTGAGAAGCAGACCACTGCAGGAGTAATAGTAGTAGTACACTGATAGTTATACCGTTATAATAGCAACATAATTACAACCCCCATAACCCCATGTGTTATCACTGCTGGGTCTGAGGCCTCAATCTGCCATATTCTGGGGAGTTTACCATACCATATATATTTGAATTAGAAACATTTATTGCAAGAATCGCCCTAAAAAGGGCGTTCTTCCACTTACAATGGGCGCGTGAAAGATAATCCTTTGGTGTTCAAGTACTGGGTATATTCCAAATTCCTATAGATGTGTAGGGGTTGTGGAAGTATCACACAAACACAGGTTCCAAATTCAGTTTGAATGCAACAGGTTTTATTTAGTCACGATCACAGCCTCAAAGTACACGAAGGTTTGGTAGTTCAGTTAGATAACCAACTTGAAGATGTACAGCGTTCTACCTTTAGTTCGAAGTCAGCAAAGCTGGATGATCTGGTCCTCAGCCACCATGGCTGGTGCAGGAGCCAGAGAGTGGGAGGGGTGTAGGTGCCCCGTAATCGAAAAGGTAATGAAGGTATCAAAAGGTGTGGGTCTGAGCTCGTCCTGGGACAAACTCCCTGAGGTAGCCAACCTCGGCCTCTTATATACCCTGAGCGCAGACCAAGCAGTGTCGACGTGGCACTTCACCGGCGCGCCCTCTGGGGTGCCCTGCCTGGCTCCGCTACCGGATAATCGAAGGGACATGGCGTAGGTGTTGCCACCTAGTGTCCAAAGGAGGCACTTCCTGCTCTGACTCCACGAACCCATATATACACTATACACCCATATATTCGTGCCCCTACGGATGTGAATAAATGTGACAATAATAATGCATGGTAGAGAGATATCTAAACTAGGATTACAGACATATGCTGTGGAGGTGAGATGACATTATCCATGTAGGGTTAACATTTACACAGAGCATTTATGATAAGAATAGTATTTTTACATATACAGCCATCTGGAACGTGTTAAAGAGTTAATGAGAGAAAATCCCCAGAGCTCCAAATGGGCAGGTTAAGGGCTATAGTGTACTGAAAAAAGCTTACTCTATTATATAGAATGCTGAATAAATGATGTTCATTGTTATCTCTGAGGGAGTGGTCATTTTTTAACATTGCTATTAGTTTGACTTTTATGACTGGTTTTACTGACTGACGGACAGGCAGTTTGCTGTGCATCCCCAGGTATAAAGCGGGTAAATGGACCTCAACACAACCACCTTAATATATGTGTCCTATATATCTATGGGTTGCTCATTCACTGGTTAGAATTCTGAATTTCATGCCTTTTCAGCCTGTAGTACCCTTGGGGTACCACATGAAGTAAAATTTTCAACCAATTAGTAAAGTCCCAGCTAACTCGACCTGTCTCTCTAAACTTATGTTATGAATATTTGGAGGCTTTAATATGTAAGTACATTGTATCAATTGGATATGCCAACGTATCTTGATAATCATATTTTGTTTACAAAGGAAATTACCATTCAATATACTCTTACACCTAATCTCACACGGGGTGGCTGACAAAAAGAGGGAAAGAAAATTACCGAAGCCCGCCATTGTTTCTGTCCTTTTCAAGCCACTAGAATAAGAAATGGGGATCATATACAAGGAAAGTCCACAGTATGTATTCATTTTAAATAATACCCGCCTGTATCTATAGTATTGATAATTTGAAGCAGATGTACATGTAATAAATCCTGGGTGTGTTACTTCCGAGGTCGTGGTAGAAAAAAAGTATTACATTTCTATATATACACCTGCTCAAAATGTGCTGTTTTCAGTTCTGCCAATTATGGAGGTGCACAGGTCATAGAGGGGCAAAGGTCATAGAGGTGTGACAGTCATAGAGGTGCACCAATAATAGAGTTTCTACCCGTATCAATTTGACACAGCCAGAAGTTATTTACCATTGAGTGTCATTGTCTAGAACACTGTATCCTATATATAGACAGAGGTCCATGATGATCTGTCTGAATGACAGGTTTCTCCATGAGTGGTGGTTGGATCATATCACACAAGGCGGAGCCCAGTGTGATATGATCCAAGGTACCACTAGTAGAGAAACCAGGAACTCAGACTAATTAGAGTGGATCTCTGTGTTTATTTCATGTAATTATTGATAAATTATATCTAAAGATGGCATATAAAGATTTCATAGCTATGGTTTCATAGCTATTTTAGGGACATCATCATGGAGAAACAGCCCATGGAGAATGAGCATCAGTTTCTCCATGGAGTGTGAAGAACGGCCATTCCAGTACTTAAGCATAGTAACTTTGTTTCTCCACATGAAATAATGTTAGTTATCTAACGGGTGGCTCATGGTCTACCGACCTTCAGCTTTGTTTGTTAGTTTCTACCACCTAGTGTTGCATGTCTGATGCAGTTGTATAGCATACTCTCATGTTATATTTAAGTTATACAATGTACCAATTGTTGGTATTTCTATGCGCAATTGTTAACACTTTAACCCTTTATGGACAGCATAATGCATTAATTCATCATGCCCTTGGTTGTTATGATGCGTGAATGTAGCCCTGGCGAGTAACTCGCCAGGGCTGCATTCATAAATCATGCCGACCCTATGGGGTTGAGACACTCTCGAAGGGTCGGCATGATGCACCAATGCAGCACCGGCGAGTTACTGGGGCTGCATTGGTTCATCATGTTGGCTATATATTTTAATATCATGCGTCCTTGAAGTGTGTGGGGGGGGGGGGGGGACACGAGTCTGTATAGTCAGTGTGTTGTATTGATTGGAGGGTGCTGTATGACAGCTGGCAGTACAAACACAGCACAGACTGGGGCTGCATGTGGAAGCACACATAGCACTATATGGTAGGTGTTTTTAGGCATTGACAATTTGTTATCTATAGGGGTGCCTCCACCGGCGTCCATCCATCCGTCCATCCATTAAAATCGTCCAAAAAAGCAGGGATCGTTCGATTTTTGATGGAAAGACAGACAAAACCCAATTCCACCAACGTTCATCCGTCCATTCTGTTTGTCAGTAAACTTGACGGATTGATGGATGGAATGGACAGATGGATCACTTTCCATCCCGTCCATCACAAAGGGGCCAACATGACCAGAAAATGTCTGTTTTCTGGAAAATTGGATACACAGAAATGACATTTTCTGTCCGTCCACTTTTCTATCAGAAAACAGAATTTTCTATTCATATGTGATGTGATGCTTTTATGGAGGATTTATAAGGACGGACAGATGGACGGACATTGGTGTCCAATCCAAAATCTCAAAAAAGTCTTTATGTAATTAGAATAATTATGTTCAAATTAGAAAACTATCATTCTTTTCATCATTTAGGTAACATATTTAGAATGGTCATTTCATTCTGTTTTGAGCATAGTAGGTTTCTTTGACTATTCTATTTGAAACGGAAATCATGTTTCTATGGCAACCCATATCAAAGGAGATGCCCATTTGGCTATAAAATGTTCCTTTTACATTCCAAATTTAGAACAGATTCTAGACGAAATAAGAATCATAAGCGACAACTGCAGCCTACATGAAAAAGTAACCTAGACCAGTTTTTAGCATACTTTAGGCCATTATGACCAAAAGGCATTCATGAAGAATTTAAGGATTTCTTTTTATGTTAGGTAGCCACCATGGGTGCTTCACAGCAGATTCTGGGACTCCTTTCTTCATTACTTCTCCTGTATCAACTCAGCAATGGATACATTGGTAAGTATGCATATTATTTCACATGATTTACATTAATTAGTGCGCTCGTTATGTATAAATTCTGTCGTCCAACGAACATCATGCTAATAAATAGCATAAATTTGAAGATATCAATAGCCTAAATTTCAAGAAGATTTCTTTAAATGTTTAGACATGATTTATGTGATGTTAGTAGTGATGTAAAACGAAAAACCATCATTAGAGCTTTTTAATGTCTTTATTAGCAATGTTTCCTAAATTTGATGAAGTAAGTCCTTGTCTGTTCACCATGACTATAAGTGTTTCTTTTAAAGGAGAGCTCATTTGTTTTACAGGAGGGTGGTCGATTGTAGGGGGATGGTGAACAATTTGGCCCCCTTGACTAGGGATAGTGTAAAAAATTCACCTGTTTTGACCAAAGAAGCCTGCATTTTATTATGCAATTTTCAACCCACCTGGGGGGGGGGGCGTTGATTGCTTAAGGTCAGAATTTAATTGTTTCTCTCAGTAATGCTAGGGTTGAGTTTAGGGTAAAGCACATTGTTGGAGGTAAGTCAGGGTTATGGCTAAGGTTAGGTTAGGGTTTGGGATTGGTTAACGTTAAGGGAAGGAGCTCAATTTCGGGATGAGGTTATGGCTAGTGTAGTTTTGATTGTGATTACGGTAATTTATGAGAAGTTTTAGGGATAGGGAGGCCACTCGAAATAAAAAGTTGTTTCTCATCAACGAAACGAGTGTGTTTTTTATTTAATTTTTCTTTCTTTACTCTTGGCTTTGAATATATAGGGGAATTTATACTTTTAGTGATCAAGTTTCACATTTTAGTAATTTAGAGTTTATTGACCTGAAAACGTTGTTATAATGCAAGGTGTTCCTATTTTAACATATTTTTCATCAAAAATGTTTTTAAAAAGTTTAAAAGTTTTCCCCAAATCACGATTTTTATGATGCGTGTGGTGACGAGGAACCAGTAAATTTTTTTGAGTGGCCTAAGGAAGAGGACTAGGGTTATATGATGTGTTAGACTTTGGACAAGGCGATAGACATTTCAGCTAATCCATTTTTGATGATTCATCAGTTTCTGTCAACAATGCTGCGGACATCTATGACTGGTGCTGGGGCTATACGGTGGAGAACCTCGGCGGGCGGAGCGGTACCTACAACAGACTCGATACATGGTGCCATGGGGCGCCAGCCTTCCATCGGGTACACGATCTCTTTTCTTTATTGTCATTAATTCTTCATCAGGGCTACATCCATGCAGCTTTTATGGCCATGTTGTTTAAAGCAATATGATAAGCTCTATAGTATTTCTAGAAAGATTTTCTAATTTCTAATCAATATTAAAAATAGAAATTGTTGCCAGTCAAAATGCTCACTTTTTCTTGAATAAGTCCAATCTTTTAATATGATATGAGAATGAGATCTGTATCAGCCACTTTAATAAGAGCTCATTCTGATGTATCTAAGCTGGATGGAGACCTGCACAGTGGATTCATTTACAACAGGTAGCGACCTACCTTGGGAAGTGATCATTTTTTAACAACAGGGGGGGCGGTCTTGGGGTCAAAATTATTTCCCCCCCCCCTACGGGTCGAAAATCGGCGCGTGTGCGTGCCCTTTGAAGCATAGTAACGCACTGGGTTTTTGTCTCAAAACAGGTAAACATTTTTTTAACCACCCCCCCCCCCCCCCCCCAAGAGGGATCTAAATTTTTACACCCCCCTGGTCAAGGGCTCCAAATTATTTTGACCCCCCCCCCCCCAAACCAACCCCACCCCTGTTGTTAAAAAATTATCACTCCCTTAAGTCGTATATATAGAGAAACAAGAATTACTGAAATGTTCATTCTTCATACTTTCAGCCTGGGGGGAAATACATGTTCAAAGTGTACCAGTGGGGGATCGGTGACGACGTGTGTCAGAACTGGGGCTGGAACTGGGTGTGGGCGACCTCACCGGTCGACGCCTGGGGCGCCACCTGTAGCAGAACACGTGAGTCAACTTGTACTCTCTAACGCTCTAAGGCCCAAAAAAAGAGGTTTGTTTCTGGTAACATGGGCAGAAAATGTAGGGTCAGTAGGTCGTGTTTAAAAAAAAAATTTAAACTTATTTTTTAAACACGGCCTCTCCTAAGACCCTAAAATTGATCAAAAAAGGGGAGAGAATACGGAAATTTCTTCAAAATTGCATACAAAACATAGGGTCGGCCCTGTTTTGATAGGGTCGGTCAGGTGTTGCATTCATGCATCATGACAACCAAGGGCATGACAGTATGATGCCCCAAGCATTCATGTTCAGGGACGGATCCAGTGTCCCGCCAAAAGTTGTGTTTCTTTTACACCACTAGAATTCCCAATAACATACCCACCACATTTTTTTGTAAAATCCTAGATCTAGCCCGATGTTAATTGGTGTGTAATTCCAACCCTTTGGAAAGATAGCAATGCCATGAATGCAGCAATGGCGAGTTACTCACTTGGTTTGTTTCATGCATGGCCATAAGACTATGTGTCACAAGCTCTGGCCAATGTGAACATCTTTGACCGGGTGCCAGCTTTGACTGGGTGCCAGCTTTGACCGGGTGCCAGCTTTGACCGGGTGCCAGCTTTGACCGGGTGCCAGCTTTGACCTGCCACCATAAAAAATCTGATTTAAAAAAGAAAAAAATCTTCTTTGATACGTAAGGGATAAAATAAAGAAAATGGCAGCGGTTATATCTCCATATATATCTTCACCTGCCCTAAATAATCTTTTTCTGTCAGGAGTTCAAAGCTGGCACCCTGTCAAAGACATCACTGGTCAAAAGCTGGTACCCGGTCAAAGATGTTCACATTGGCCTAAAGTGGTGAGACATATCTATAAAGGTGTAGATTATCCAATCCTCTTGGCTAAACAGAGAGAAGAAACAGCGTCAAAAGGAAGTCCAGGTTGCCTCCAGAATGACTTCCCTCTCTAAGGGAACCCAGGTGATTGTTTGACTCCCTTAGGTGAGTCAGGGAGCTATCTGACTTCCCCTAGCTGACTCCCTTAGGTCAGCCAGGGAGTCACCTAGGCTCTCTTATAAATACAGCCTGGACTCCCCTAAAGAGGGGAGTCATTCTAGAGGCAACCTGAACTCCCTTTTGACGCTTTTTCTAATCTCTGCGTGCTCACACTAGAAACAAGCGGGGGTTCAATGTTAGAGCAATGTCAGCAGCCGAGCCAGCAGGATGACTCATGACCACCCCCCCCCCCTCCAATAGGCAGTCATTCTAAATGAAGATCTCCTTATTGTGCGCACTATGGAGTTCAATAGGTTTGAGTTTTTAAGTCTATATATAGCGGAGGTGGTGGGCCTGTCCTCACCCCCACCTACCCCTCCCCTCCCCATGATGACCACACACCCCTCTGCCACGCCCATAGGGGTCAAACAACCCCTACTGATACATACTGTAGTGTAGGCTCACAGTGAAGTACTTAATATATACCTCAATATCTTGAACAATTATGCATTTATTGTATAACTGGTTATGTATTATGGTTAACATAGGTGTAGATACTTACAATACATTCTCTATTAATAGTTTCATGAGTTGTAGGATGTGGAGACATGGAATAATACTTATACATGTATGGGGAATTAACTGGGGAATGCATATAAAAATGGTGGCAGAATAGCTACTTTTGGTTGGATTTTAAAATTTCTTCCATGGGTGGGACCCCTATGGTCCTATCTATTATATGCCCTAAGCTTTTCCATGGCAACCATTTGATTTCATAGTTTTGAGAGGTTTTGTTGAATGCAAAGAGCGGCTCCAATGCTATTACTATGGAGAATGAGATACTGGGGCCTGAGATGTCCCCAACCTGCCCCCACACCCTTACAGGGGTCATTAAGGCGGCGTTATCTTTGAAGAAGATAAGAGAGGTGCCGATGGCTGGCCGCTAAGGTTTATGGCTTAACGACCTGCTCGCCACCAGACCTATATATATGGAGTTAGCCGGTTAGGGTTATTTGCCCAAACGTTAGCACAAGCAGGTGCACCAAATTCGTATCAGAACACTTGCACAGGGTGCATATTCCTGGTGTGCACGTGCTTGTGCAAACTTTTAGGCAAATTGAACGCCATACTACACACATATATCCTTATTGTGCACATCAAAGATGCAGATCAATAAATTGTCCAATGCTTGAATTCTTATTCTCTACGTGCCAATCCAACTTGAGCATGTCAATAAATAATGCAGTGTTTGGATCAGTCATGGCAGTACGTCATGTGTTGATGATTTGAGGAGTTATATTTGGCAATATCTGCTGTTAGACAATGTATGAGATGGGTGTGAAAGGACAGGACGCATCATTTGACTTGTGAGTATGAGACCACTTAATTAAATCATAATCTCATTTTAAATTCTCTAAAAAATCCTTTCGCCAGGCCGTTGATTTTGTGACATATGCATACGGATCCATAGCCGTGTAAATATTCATAAATCCACGGTTCCAGAAATGAAACTAGAGGCCATTGGCTCCTGGGCCAGCGTTAATGTCCACCCCCTGTGAGCAATCGGGATCGGACGACCTCGGGCTGACACTAACATCTATATCATACATGAGGATTTTATAGATGAAAATAATTTCAAGGCTAGACTCTGGAGGAAGCTAAGGCCACTCAAAAAAAAAGTGGTTTCTCATCACCAAGGTCTGAGAAATCTGACGAGGGAGGCTTTTTTTTTCTTTTTTTTTTAACTCGCAGGCCAAAATCATGAAAATAAGTAGGAGAATTTACGTTTTTTGTGACCAAAATTCAGATTTTATTGGTAAAGAATTAATTGATCTTTAAAAGTGGAGAAAATGTAAGTTTTGTCTATGTCACTGCATTGCTGGCATTATACGCTTTAATTTGATACCAAATATGACCAATTTTGTTCGTTCTTATCAGGTTTTTCATCAAAATTTGGCAAAAAAAAAGAGATTTTCCTCAAAACCGGATTTTTATGATGCGCGCGGTGATGAGAAACCATTTTATTCTTTGAGTGGCCTAAGTAATAAGTAGTATGATATAATAAATGCCTACTGTAAGTACAACCAATCAGGAACATATTTATAGATGTACTTTGTTTCCATTTCAATGCTCTCTTTCATTCAAATGTGGATGACGGCTGCAGGAGTCAACATGGAGTTCTAGGTTTCAGCAAGAGCTTGACTCTTCAGATGGTGGTGTCTGCCCCATAAGTGGAGAAACCACACCAAGCTACCAAAGGGGGTCATGGCCTTGGAGGCTGACACCCACAGATTCGAAGTCGAAAAGTGAGGTTTGTTTCTGGTAACCTTACCGGGTCTAGCAAAACAGTGCCAAGTCCGGCAAAACAGCTTTTTTCCCTTATAACCCCTTTTTCTCTCTTTTCTTCTGCTGCGTGCCAGTTTTTATGTTTGTAAATTGGATAACTATTATGGATTTTAGAGTGAAGATTTTGATGACACAAAGCTCTAAAAAGGTGAAAAGCACATCTTACCAGGGACCAACCTGTTTTGTTATTTGGCCTATACATAACCCTGGACCAAGCTTGCACAGAGAGAAGAAACAGCGTCAAAAGGGAGTCCAGGTTGCCTCCAGAATGACTCCCCTCTTTAGGGGAGTCCTCGCCTAAGGGAGCCTAGGTGACTCTCTTATTACTTAGGGAGTCACCTGGGGGGAGTCATATGACCCAGGGAGCTATGTGAGTCCCCAGGTAACTCCCCTAGGTCAGCCAGAGCGTCACCAGATTCTGGAGGCAACCTGGACTCCCTTTTGACGCTGTTTCCTTTCTCTGTGTGTACTTTGACATTACCCATGAGCTTGGGAGCACTGTCATGGCGTGAAGCTGTGGGACCATTGTCATTATACCAAACATCACATGGACAACAAATCAAAGTCTTTGACGACCTTCTACCAGTACCTAATGAGTAGTTTGTCTTAGTGCAAAATGAACACACACACCCTGACTCCTGAAAACAATTTGAATAATGGTCATATACTGTATGTGTCTGTCCTTGTAAATGCCTGTCATTTCTATATGTTATATTATGGCGATATGGGGAGAGCTCTGCTATAATTGAGATATATTTTGCCAAATAAATGAATTAAACTCAAACTCAAACGCAACCCTGGACTACATGCACGTTGACATTACCGTGGAGCTTGGAAGCAGTGAGTACTGAAGGTATGTGGAATCAATACAACCCTGGTGTTGGAGCTGGTTGTATCACATGCCATAATGAATGATGTCCAATCATGTAATGAGCGTCAAGGAAGTTGGCAATTGTTTTTTTTAAACAACATCGATCGGGACTCACACTTATTTCAATAAACTTTTGAAACTGAAAATGGTTCATCATTTGGTCTTTATTGGTGATATTACGTAAGCTCACAAAATGAGAAACAAGTCGCACATATATCGCAATCTAGATATTTTACATTTTTTGGAAAGAATAAATGTTGATATATTCGGATTTGTAATATTCAAACTGAAATTCACCCCTAAAAGACCACTTTTATCAACTCAACTACAAATGCATACCCAGCTTACTCATTGCCCTCTCCTTATCATTTATGGTGGCAATATTGTTTGGTATCAATGAATCGAATGTTTCTGGTTGCCATGATAATAAAAGTTAGAATGTTCTTATGAATGGTAACAGAGACAGCCAGAAATGTAATAAGCATGTACATGTCTGAAAAACGTATTTGGTCATTTGATAATTGCTGAGACTTGTGAAATAACGTTTGTTTCTGGTATCTCTAATCATAATGTGTAATGTGCATTTTCTTAACTTTAGATATTTATATTTCGGCTACTGCTTGCCTTGCTAATTAATCCGCTTTCATTGCTGTAGTAGGCTTACATACTGCTCCCTTTTGAGTGAAACAAAAATCAAAACATTAACAGCAAATTGACTTTTGAGAATCAAACAGAAAGGGCGCTACTGACGTCCACCATAGTTTACTTAAATACTCATAATAAATGGCGTCCGTGGCAAAGCATAGGGCTGTGTCTCACGACCTACGGCCAATGTTTTTGTCTCTGACTGGGTGCCAGCTCTGACCGGGTGCCAGCTCTGACCGGGTGCCAGCTCTGACCGGCCTGAATAAAAACGGGTTATTTAGGTCAGATGATGATAAAAATGGACAACTAATAACTAGTTTAGAGCGTTATAACATCCATTAACCTTTTCAGACAAATTCTATCTACATCTGCCCTAAATAACCCGATTTTATTCAGGCCGGTCAGAGCTGGTACCCGGTCAGAGCTGGCACCCGGTCAGAGCTGGCACCCGGTCAGAGACAAAAACATTGGCCCAAGGTCGTGAGACACAGCCATAAGGAGCTCAACTAGGGGCCCTATCTCTCGGGGAACAGGAGAACTAAAACATAGATCTGCTGTCTACATCCATATCATAAAGACTTTCCCCTCTGTGCCTGTTGCATAGTAGAGGCATGAAATGTTTGAGAATAGAGAAATCAATTTAGTTTACATGCCGTTGGATTGTCCACGAAGCCTAAGATTAGAGAGTTACTGGATCTTTTTAAGGGTAGTTCCACTGAATTTTAATACGGCAAAAAAAACTAAAATGATAGGTGGTGTATAAACTAGGAAATGGTGCATTGAGGGAGCTTTTGTGCTTGTGGTTGAAAAGAATATTTTAGAATCCTTTTAATCAGCACACTGTCCCATAGAAGCCTACAGTAACTCGTTCCCCAAACTGCCATTGATGTCACCTGTGCGTTGAAATCTGACCACTCCATTGATTAGGCTTCTGAAATGGGCCAGGCTATGGTTTAATTGAGTTTAGCACCAGAGTAAGAAGCGATTCCGGCCCCTCGATCTAGAGCCCTAAACCTTTCACATTGACATTTGGAAACACATCTGTTTTCATTGTCTCTCGTTATATCAACTGTGCTCTACTAATTAATATAAGAGCTATTTGAAGACCCCTATTCAAAATTTGATTGAAGGCTGTGTCTCACGAAATTGGGCTAAGTTGAAAGTTTATGACCGGGTACAATCATTGACCAGGTGCAATCTATGACCGGGGGCAAATTTATAGATAGAAATTGAAATAAAATGAGTGATATCAAGTTTTAAAACACCCATTAACATTTTCCACCATTTATATCTTCATCTGCCCTAAATAAAGCTGTTTTTCCCCCATGCCGGTCATAGATTGGACCCAGTCATAGATTGCACCCGGTCATAGACTATCAACTTGGCTGGATTTCGTGAGACACAGCCTGAAGGTTTAATCACACAAAATACACCTCTATATTCATGTTTGTTTTAGCAAAGAGAAAAAACAAACCATTGTGAAGGTCGATCACATTAAATCAGATGTGATTGGATAATTATGCATATGTTATGAGTGTGTTTTCAGCCAGAAACTTCACGAAATGATAATGATGGTAATTTTGATGTCTATCTGCCATGGTCTCTTATCATGGTAACATTGCAATGAAGAAATTTCAAGGGGACCATGTTAATCTCCGTATGCCTGACCATGGGAGACAATACTTAATCAGTCTATACGAAAAGTTGTTCACTTTGCAGGACATTCGGTCCTGCAGATTTGTTATTCTGCAGGCCTGGCTACATGTTTGCAGGCCCGGATATCCGGAGGAAATGATTGTATAAAGAAAATGATTTTAAAACTAGAATTTACATAGGAAGTGATGATGAATAGAGGTTACTGGTATATTCAAATCATTTTGATAATTACAATTGTATAATTTTGGGTAATTTTCTAAAAAATATCCAGGCTTTCTAGTTTACTCTCTATAAACCTTAATAATGGTCCGATTTGCAAGCCGTAAAAACTGGCATACACAGATTTTCTGCTGGTCCAGCAGGCCTTTTGCTGGCTATAGCCGGTGTCCAGCAGGTTTTTGTATAGACTGCTTAATCTAGTCAAGGGCATACTAATGATAACGTATGCATTCTAGTAACTGAACTGCTGCGGAAGTGGGTCCAGGTGATGTCCACTTGAATAGCACAATTAAACCACAACCCAGTTAAACAAAAAAAACGTTATACACCATACCATAACGTTTCTCTAAGGCTCCTTACAATGGCATAACTTTATAAGCCGCCGGAGTCCAGCTGAGATGGAACCGATGGTACAGTGAGCCAGCACAGGGCAAACCTGACTAGATTGATTAATCAAGCATTCCAGTCATAAGCTAAGCGACAACAAGTTATGCACTAGCGGATATCATCTCCGGGGAACGTAGACAAGAAAATCTTTCCAATCTTGAAATGAGAATCTTAAAAACATTAACCTCCGCATTTTCAGCTTATTTTCAGATTACAACATTTACTTCAGATCATCCTAAAATATTCATTGCAAGTTTTTGGCACACCATATGCGGGTAATCTATAAGGACTGCAGACAAAATAAACATCTAAAAGAAAAGAAAAAGAAGAAAAAAACGAGGGCTACATACTAGCTAACTTGTGCAGAGTATTGTGTAGAGCCAATAAATGTGAGTATAGGTGGCGCCATCTACAGTGAGTTGCCCGAGGCGATAATCTTAAATAAATGTTACAATCTTAAAAGCTAGCAACATTTTTAAGATTATCAACTTTAAGATCATCGCTTTTAAGATTGGAAAGATTTTCTTGTCCAAGTTCCCAGGAGAGTCTGTCCCGACAAGCACGAGTTATCCCAGATGAGAGGCCTGGCTGTGTGCCTATGAATAAAGCGTTATCATTCATCAAAGCCAGAGTCATCTGCTTCTTCAAAAGGCCAAATCTATTAATCACAGTACTTCAGCTATTATGCTGTGGGGCAAATTGACAGACGTTGGATCATGACAACAAAGGTCATGGCAACATACGGCCATTCATGGTTTTATATTCTGCACTCCGGGAACCAGCTCAGTATTGAGGCACTGATATATATGGCTGTGTCTCACGAGATCGGGCCATTGTGAACGTCTTTGACCAGGTTCCATCTTCGACCGGGTGCCATCTTTGACCGGGTACCATCTTTGACTTGATGCCATCTTTGACAGGCCATCATAAAAATAAAATAAAAAGAATTCTTCTTTGATATGTAAGGGATAGAATAAAGAAAATGGTGCTGGTTACATCTCCATATATATTTTCATCTACCCTAAATAAACAGTTTTTTGTCGGGAGGTCAAAGATGACACCCGGTCAAAGATGGCACTTGGTCAAAGACGTTCACATTGACCCAATCTCGTGAGACACAGCCATATGCAGGTGTATGATCAAATCCCGGACGCAGTAGCTCACGAACAAGTTGATGATATGCATTTGATCTATTTATAATTCAAGGAGTTCTCATTGACTTTAGACTGTATGAGTTTAGTCCATTTTACAATGGTAAACTCGTAGAGGCATGACATGAATAAGCAATTGTTATGACCATCTCCCCCAAACCCCGAACAAAATACTTGATATCAATACCAAATAATCCATAACTTTGTACCTCTCTGAATGTTGTAGCATACATCAACACTGAATAAATGAGGTCTTCTCACATTACTGGCTGAAATTATTCATAAGACCTTTAAGTGTTCCTATTCATAGGTTCACTGACGATCAAATACTGCGCCACTCTCTGAATCCAGAGGCACATGGAGGATAAATGGACCATAACTCAGACACTAGTTCTGACACTAGTCCCAAAAATTAACAATGACACCGGAGTAAAACTGTTGAAAAAAACAGTCTTTGACCTGGTTAAACAAGGAACACACAGAAAAGAAGTAGAATCACTGTGACTCCCGACTTGATCACTGAGGTAGCTCTCCCCAGGACTCCAAAATTACCCCTTAACAGTAGCAGGACTCTATAATAACTCTATTATGACTCCTATTGTAAGACTCCTTAATGATTGGGAGTCACTTTAGAGTTGTGGGGAGAGTTACCTCAGTGATCGGGGTTGGACTCCCATTTGAGCGTCACAGTGATTCTACTTCTTCTCTCTGTAAATTTGATTGCTGGGTGCACCATATTCACACAATATCTTATTTTTCAAGCATAAGATTTTTGGGGGATATTTTATGCTCCAACCAGCTACAGCGGCTGCTTTGTAAGAAACTATCTTGCTTGATCATCCCCCAGTCCCCCAGGGGATGCTTCACAAGAAATAAACTACACTGCAGTGTATCCATGGATACCTGCCCAATGGTTAGGGTAGGGGTTACGGTTAGCTTAGTTATTTCAGATTACAGTTAAGGTTAGGCTTAGGGTTATCTATGTTTATTATACGATTGAACGACTCATCTTGCTTTTTACGTGATATCCCCGTGCTGATATCTAGTGATATCGGCACTCTTCCGGTGGATATCGGCACTCTTCCGGTGGATATCGGCACTCTTCCGGTGGGACTGAGCGATTCCGAAATTTCGTCACACATAAAATCCGAGGTTTCATGGAGACTCGAACACGCTACATCAAGACTTGAAGTCCGACGTGCTAACCACCACGCCGTGGAGGCGCTGGTAGAGAGAGATGGCGAAACAAGGATTGTACAGGCGGATTTCCAGCCCTGTAGGACCATTATTTACCGAGTTACAGAAGAAAAGGCATTTTTTGGTATAATTTCTTTGAAAATCAATATTTTTTTCTAATTTCTTTTTTACTATAAAGGTAGAAGTTGGACTTTACTTCCCCTTTCGTTAAAATAATTCTAGGGATTTTTTTTTCACATACATATAGGCATTTTGAAAATGGTTCGTTTCCACCCAGAATCGATCCGGGGACCCCTGGTGCGTGAGGCGAAGACGCTAGTGCCCATGCCTATCCGGCTGTTGTGAATGAGGAGGGAAACGCTGGATATAACACAGCCCCAAGCTGGCCCCCTTACAAATTCTATGCTGTTTATAATGGGGAGCGGGGGAGGTTGGGGGGGGGGAGGGGGGGTGGGGTAGACCCAGTCACGGCGGGCCATGACGGGTGGGAGTGGGACTGCGGCACCAGTAGGCCTGCCCGCGGCCGGCCACTAACGTGGGTAGGCCTACACGGCCTGTGTTCCCCTTGTGTGCCCTGGTCAGTTGGTTCGCTTCTAAGATAATCCTTCAAAATGGTGAAATTAGGACCTATATAAGGTGATATAAGGTGATATGAGGTAATAATCGTATAATAAACCTAATAATGAATGGATATGAGGCCACTCGTGCCATCCAGTCATGAAGTATAGGTAAAAAGTTTTAAAGTTCATTTATATCTTTTAGTTAAATGGCATTTATTTAATGACCAAATGGCACACAAAAAACGTTTTAATACCAATTTAAAGCTAAGACATCATGGAATATGAATTTTTCATTAGAGAAAAAAGTTTTGAAAAATTGTGGATTCTGTTGCCATGGCAACGAGGATTCTAAAATGTTGAAATTTCAAATTTTTCACTCTTTTACAAGGCAAAGTTGCCATGACAACCAGAGTGATACCTTTTAGCTAAATGTTTCAAAAGGGGTAGTTCAGAAACTAAATTATCTTTCACTGAGACCATTTAGGGCATTGTATCTAGTCTGGTCTCTGAAAAAGACTCATTCAAAGTTGGTAGCGAAATGTTGAATTTTTGCATTTTTTTGCCATTTGGCTCAAAATGGATGTTTCACCCCATTACTTGTACAGCATGGTCAAACGTACCAAAAACATGGAAATTTACTTACACAAAATATTAAATGCTGATAGTAATGATGAAAACGGTACAGATTGGGGTCCCTCTAAGATAATATGTGTCTATTGTAATAATAAGAGGTCTATATGTGACAAAAGTCAGCTGTTCTATGTGAAATGTATTACAAAATCATGCATTTTGGGGCCGGGCTTCTCAAAATCCCGATCTAAAGTATATTTCTCGATCCAAAATGGCCGACATTTGGAGGATTTATCCCGCATTATCAAGCATAATGGATCCATAACCAACAATTGATGGTTTCTAGTACAGTATGTCTACAAAATATTACTATATTGCAAGACTGACAACAATAGTAACCACAATTAGCCCTTGAGAAGTATTGCTGAGTGTTCAATTCTCCCTGATTTGATGGTATTTATGGGTATAAATGCCCAAAAAAGACACTTTCCCACCAATTATTAATGAGAAAAACATAAATTGCTCAACAATTATAGATATTTTACTTTATATTTATGGTATATATGCATGTATCAATTTCCTGGAACAAAAGAAAACCCTTCACAGCCTAATTCATGTGGGCATACTAGAGACGCAAAGTAGGTGTATTCACTGGCCGTTTCTTGGTGACTGGAGCTATAGCATCGGATATCAGCATTCGTCCTACGGACTCATGCTGATATCCAAGTGCTAGATGGCACTCGCGCCCTCATATCCATTCATTATTGGTTAAATCTTGGGGACCAGGGCAGTCCCTGTCTTTGGATGAACAATACAATATTCCCTGAAATCTTCCTCATCAAGGATAAGATATTCTGCTAATGAGCTGCACGGATAGGTTGAGGTATCTAAGTCAGGAGGTTGGGCATATAGGGAGCCTAGGAATATCAGTGTACCTCAGCAAGGATAGGCTAAGGCTTACAAGCTCTGTCCTATATATTGGTAGTTAGGTAATGTGTGGCTCATGGTACACTTACCGTTATCCCCGTCTGCCCGTTCTTACCACACTGATATTCTTAGGCTCCCTATACAACCAACCTCTCAGTCACTAGTACCTAACCTAGTTGGTCATTTTTTGGCTCCCTATACAACCAACCTAGGTAGGTAATTATTGTCAGCTTGGTCAGTGCTGACCGACCCACCTACATCTTTTTATTTCCAGGGGGAGCCACTGAGTGGTCATCAGTGTATCTTACAGGTGGCACCAAATAGTGGTATATAAATACAACACACCAATGATGAACCTAGGTTAGCCACTATTGACTGACCCCTCAGTCATTTTTGAATATAATTTTGCCATTATGACTAACACACATATGACAAACCTAGCATAGTCTGTACTGACTAACCCTTTAAACCTATGGATTTTCAGTGCACCCTGGGAAAGGGCTTGATGAAGTACTCCCATGTAATATTAATGTGTCAAGCGTCAATCTTTAATCATTCTGAACGTTCTGAACTGAGCTCAATCGTTAACCCTTTGAGGGGCACATAGTGTTCTAATATCAAATGCCCTTAGTCATCATCATGATGCATGAATACAGCCCTGGCAAGGAAATCACTAGGGTTGCATTTATGCATCATGCCCACCCTGCAAGACTGATACACTCTGAGCGGATCAGCATGATGCATGAAGGCATCACTACCGGCTTACTCACCAGAGCTCCATTCAGGAGCATGGCACCTTAATAAAAGTGTTAACTGCTCCCTTTGTGGTGGCGTCCCATTGAGTTGTATTGATTGGAGACTGGTGTACGCCGGGTAACTTCATAAACGAGGCTCAGACGTGGGCTTCATGTGAAGGCACGAACAGCAGTAGCCTAAGGTTAGTATGGCTTATATTCATTTTCTTTTTTTTCATTTTTGTAGTAGGTGTTCTTAGGTATTGTCATCTAAGTTGGAGAATGAAAATGTTTAAGATGATTCTTGCTGTATCCAAATCGTAGATCCATTTAAAATAAGAATGACGCCTCTTTTTGGTTTTTGTGACATGGTGCACGTTTGCAGTGATCCATTATGATTACTAAAGGCAGCTAAGAGGATGCTTAAAGGAAATATAAATATTGTCTTTCTCATACTAGGTCACCACCATGGGCGTTCCTCAGCTGATGCTGGGACTTTTTACATGTCTCCTCCTGTACCAACCCAGTCACACATATATTGGTAAGTATCCTGTATCAACCAAGTCACACATACATTGGTAAGTATCCTGTACCAACCCAGTCACACATATATTGGTAAGTATCCTGTATCAACCAAGTCACACATACATTGGTAAGTATCCTGTGTCAACCCAGTCACACATACATGGGTAAGTATCCTGTGTCAACCCAGTCACACATACATGGGTAAGTATCCTGTGTCAACCCAGTCACACATACATGGGTAAGTATCCTGTGTCAACCCAGTCACACATACATGGGTAAGTATCCTGTGTCAACCCAGTCACACATACATGGGTAAGTATCCTGTGTCAACCCAGTCACACATACATTGGTAAGTATCCTGTGTCAACCCAGTCACACATACATGGGTAAGTATCCTGTGTCAACCCAGTCACACATACATGGGTAAGTATCCTGTGTCAACCCAGTCACACATACATGGGTAAGTATCCTGTGTCAACCCAGTCACACATACATGGGTAAGTATCCTGTGTCAACCCAGTCACACATACATTGGTAAGTATCCTGTGTCAACCCAGTCACACATACATGGGTAAGTATCCTGTGTCAACCCAGTCACACATACATTGGTAAGTATCCTGTGTCAACCCAGTCACACATACATGGGTAAGTATCCTGTGTCAACCCAGTCACACATACATGGGTAAGTATCCTGTGTCAACCCAGTCACACATACATGGGTAAGTATCCTGTGTCAACCCAGTCACACATACATTGGTAAGTATCCTGTGTCAACCCAGTCACACATACATGGGTAAGTATCCTGTGTCAACCCAGTCACACATACATTGGTAAGTATCCTGTACCAACCCAGTCACACATACATTGGTAAGTATGTATCAACCCAGTCACACATACATTGGTAAGTATCCTGTACCAACCCAGTCACACATACATTGGTAAGTATGTGTCAACCCAGTCACACATACATTGGTAAGTATCCTGTGTCAACCCAGTCACACATACATTGGTAAGTATGTATCAACCCAGTCACACATACATTGGTAAGTATGTGTCAACCCAGTCACACATACATTGGTAAGTATGTACCAACCCAGTCACACATACATTGGTAAGTATGTGTCAACCCAGTCACACATACATTGGTAAGTATGTGTCAACCCAGTCACACATACATTGGTAAGTATGTGTCAACCCAGTCACACATACATTGGTAAGTATGTATTAAGCTGCTCAAGTATAGTACCTTTGATAAGGAAGTGGTCACTTTTTAAGTCACACATACATTGGTAAGTATGTATTAAGCTGCTCAAGTATAGTACCTTTGATAAGGAAGTGGTCACTTTTTAACCGGGGGAGGGGGGAAGTGGTGGATTGGAGGGAAAGGGAAACCAAAATCATATGCACAAGAAAAAAACAGTCACCCAATTAAGTGAAAAAGCTCAAAGGGACCATCCGCAATCAATTTGAAGCCATCTGTGGCAAGGACCAAAACAATCTGGACCTCTCTTGCTAAACGTCGGAACAAAATGTTGGCACCCCATGTAAAGATCCACCTCCCTCTTTCCTCATACCCTTTGTTGAAATATTAGCACCCCCTTATAATACTTTAGTAGGTTATTGAGCTTTATGGGCACACAGTAGCTATAGCAATGATAAAAAAGGAAAATCACAAAATGCGCTTTCCAGATTTTCAAAATAGCTTCGATGTGTTATAACGTTATTTTGTTCTCCTAATCTTACAAAAGTAAAATAATAACGTTATTCATCAGGGCTGCATTCATAAATCATGGCTACCAAAGGCATAATGCATTAAGGGTGTACATAGTATAGCATAGCCTACAGATCTGAAGTTTCCAGGTCACGGATGTGGTCAGGGTTATGGTTAGGGATGTGTTGGGGGTTAGAAGTAGGGATATAGATAGCAATACGGATTGCAATTTCTAGGTTTTATGCTCATCCGTTATTTCCGATTTCCCAGTTTCTGTGAATCCTGGTACGGACATCTATGACTGGTGCTGGGGCTACACGGTGGACTTCAGTGGCACCGGTAACAGCTGGCTCAGCGGCACTTACGACAGAACCGATATCCTCTGCGGATCAACGCCATCCTTCAAACGGGTACGTTATTTTCATTGTTATAAGGAAGCACATTTCTAACATCTGGGGCAGACACTAACAGTAGTCCGGGAGCTAATCATCTGTAATTATATGTCTGGGCCTGTATTTTCTTCAGAACCTGATAGGTATAGTTATGAAATATGCCATTAGGAAGAGAAAGATGTGAGTCAATGTGGCTTCACTTTAAAGTGGGTATATCCGATTTTTGCCAAATTCTAAATCCTACATAAATATGTTCCAAATACCGTAAAATTGTATTATTTATGGGTTGGGGCACATTAAAATGGTATCCATGGGCAGTAGCAGCTCAGAAAGTAGGTCCCATGGGGTTCAACCATTGTCTTCTCTAGGGTTTTTACCTTGGAGCATTAAAATCGTGCACAATTTTATTCAAAATGACCATATTTTAGGAAATATATAAAATTTGGGCAATATCGGTGGGAATGAGTGAGAATTGAGTAAATAGAAAGTTAAGTATGATATTTGGGAACATCCTGACACAATTTTAGGGGAATTAATTTTTTTGTCCCATATATCGGATATACTCACTTTAACATGGATTAATCAGGAATTATCTTTTTGAAAATAATCAAAACTTGTTCCCTAGCCCACAGCTAAAAGTCTGGTACCATAGTTTTCTGGAGCTACGGGCCCAAGTGGTCCAGAACTGAGAAAATGTGTGTCTACCCCTGTCACTTGACACTTGACAGTTTAAATAAAATGTTGATGGTAATTTGTATTTCAACCTGATAGTTGACAGGTGAAAAGTCCATATTTATAGCAAAATAAGCTATTTGTATTTCATCTTTAAGGCATCTTTAGATAACATGTGTAAATAGTATAGTGTTTCTAGGTATTTGTGTATACATGGGTTATACTGTCGGTCAAACCTTTAAGGATGGCATCATACCCTTGGTCGTCATGATGTATGAATGCAGCCCTGGTGAGTATAACTTGCTAGTGCTGCATTCAAGCATCACGCCAACCCTACAGGATTGAGACACTCTCGAAGGGTTGGAATAATGCACTAATGCAGCACCGGCGAGTTACTCATCAGGGCTGTATTAGTCGTGGCATTGGTGCATCATGATGACGAATGTCATCTTTTAGCAACATGGCTCCTTAAAGGGATAAGCATTTAAAATATATAGACAGAGCTGCACGCTAAAGTGACTGAGTCAGTGGTTATTTCACGAGCAGTGCTTGGGCCGTATTGCACGCTGGCACCAGTGACGAGGTTATTTTAAGTGACACTCTGTATTTATTTCAGGGTATTTTGATCTAAAACATATTTGCAGTCCATGTTTGCTTACTTCCACCATGTTTGTTTACTTCCGCTGTGTTTGTTTACTTCCGTCGGCCACCATTTTGAATTTCCCAAGGGTCACGTGACCCTCGGGAGCGTGCAATATGGCCAAAGCGTGCAATATGGCCAAAGCGTGCAATATGCCCGAGGGTTATTGCACGCTGCCCTCACATATGGTACTCCCATACACTTAACCTTGATAGATCATATCCACCATGAAATAAGATATTATTTCTGCTTGTTTCCAGCCGGGGGGCAGATACCTGTACAAAGTGGGGCAGTGGGGGTTTGGTGACACTGTGTGTGTTAACTGGGCCTCGTACTGGGTGTGGGCCACCTCCCCTGTGGACGGCTATGGAGCTACATGTAGCAGAACACGTGAGTCAACGTTAACCTGGTAGTCAAAGAGGCCAGACAGATCATTTCCTGTTTTGAGCACCGAATGATTTGACAGCAGATTCTTTTGTAAAAAAATCTTACAAATTCAGATCTGCATTTCTTACGAATATCCGATTTGGCGTTATCTCACAATCAGCCCTTAAAGTAGGTCACTGTCTATTTCCTTAAAAGTAAACTTATTTCACTTTGGCCCTCTATTATCATGTAATATTCATGGTCTTAAGGGTGAGGGACCCTCCCTTGGTATTTACATATTTTGTGCATTATATTTTCCAAGATGACCGCCATGGTAATTGAGATTTGGGGACTTCAACCCTGCAACCCTTTAGGGCCATTTTCCATTAGCCGCTTTGGGGTGATCGGCAGGCAATCGGCAGACAATCAGCAGGTAAAGCCACAACCGTTATACTACACAGAGTATAATTGTTGTGGCTCTACCTGCCGATTGTCTGCCGATTGCCTCTCCGCTGATCACCTCCATATCGGCTAATGGAAAATGACCCTTAAAATGACAGATGTCGCTATAGACCATTGCTTCAAGAAAGGGTGACTTTTTGAGAATAAAGTTGTGTTTACGTTGCTTTCGTTAGAATGCACCTAACGTTGTCTGCAATAGCTATATCTCTCAAAGAGTATATATTAGGATGCAAGATTTTGAGGCTAGAGTCATGTATTTGCAGGTCACACATCAGAAATATTTAAAAACTTTATCAACAACTTTTCTGAAAAGTCACCCTTTCTTGGTGCATTGGTCAATAGAAGATGACATTTGTCATCATAATGCACCAATGCAGCCCCGGCGAATAACTCGCCAGTGTTGGTGCATCATGCAGACACTTCGGGAGTGTCTGAACCCTGTAGGGTCAGCATGATGCTTGAATACAGCACTGGCGAGTTACTCACTAGGGCTGCATTCATGCATCATGACGACCAAGGATATGATGCATTAAAGCATCATGCCCTCCTGAAAGGGTTAAGGATGGCATAATACATTAATGTATCATGCCCTTGGTCATCATGATGCATGAATGCATCAAACTCATCAGGACTGCATTCTAGCACCATGCCAACCTTATTGGGTGCTGGCAAGTTACTTGTCAGGGCTGGATTAGTGACAACAAATGTCATCTTTAAGCAACATGCCATCCTTAAAGAGTGTCATTAATAGACAACATTTGTTTCATAATGCACCAACTTGGCTCCAGTGAGTAACTTGCTGGTGCTTCATTGGTGCATCATGTTGACCTTTGGGAGGGTATCAAACCCATTGGGTTGGCATGATGCTTGGACGATGCCCTGTTAAGTTATCTACCAGGGCTACATTCATGCATTATGACAACCAAGGGAATAGTGCATTAACCCTTTAAGGACGGTATGATGCCTTGATGCATCATATCCTTGGTCATCATGATGCACAAATGCTTCCCTGGTGAGTAACTCGCTAGTGCTGCATTCAAACATCATGACGACCCTATGGGATCGAGGCACTCCTGAAGGGTTGGCATGGTGCACTAATGTAGCACTGGCGAGTCACTCGCCAGTGCTACATTGGTGCATCATGCTGACAAATTTAATCTTTTAGTGACAACCTTCAAAGGTTAAAGCATCATGCCACCAGAAATGTGTAATACTGTTCATTTGCGAGTTGGTTTGTGTTCCTCAATAAATGATTTGCCGTACCCACAAAGCTTTCGTGGTAAACTGCAAAACACATATACATAACATCTGCAAATTATTGCACTTTTTAATTAAAAAACGCAAGGCCTACATGTGCAATGAGTTCAGGATAATAAGAAAATTGCTGCCAATGGCAAAACTTGGAATGATACAGTGCAATGTTCTGCATGGCTGCTCACACTACAGACCAATGCGACAAGAAAGGGTGACTTTTCCGAAAAGTTGTTGATAAAGTTGTTGAACATTTCTGAAGTGTGACTGTCAAAAACATAAATATAACCTCAAAATCTAATATATATACTATTTGAAGGATAATTGTCCTTTGAATATGCTGATATGTGATTTTGTAAACATAACCATTACAAACAATGCTATCAGGATTCTGCTAAATCCAACAGAAACACAACTTTATTATGAGAAAGTCACCCTTTCCTGCTGCATTGGTGTATAGAAGCATGCATATACACTGAAAAAGTAAACTTGTCTCCAGACTCCTCTAACGAGTTAAAAATGTGTCTATGTGACAATGAAGCGGGTCTTCTAGATGGAAAAAAAAGACACACTTGGCATGTGCCAGCCCAAAACCTGACATTTGCCAGCTCCAGATTCTATTTGTGGGATGGTAACCTGATAGGTTAGACAACTTTTGACTCATTTATTTTATGACCGTCACTTACACGAGTCTGGAGACAAGTTTAATTTTTCAGTGTAGGTTATCCATTTTGTAACAACAGTATGAGCAGCCGAGCAGAAGGATAGACCCCCATTATGGTCCTACATGCTATTATTATCTTGGTGCATCTTCTATTAACTATTAAGTGTCACATAGAATGCCTTAATGCATAATGTATCAATTTTATTGTCATAACCCATGCTATGACATGCTGCATGAATGTAGCCCATTCATGCAGCATGACGGCAGCGGACATGAAATGGCTATACATCAATTGAACTGATTTATTCAATAGTCATATATATATATGACTATTGAATAAATCAGTTATATATAACTGCGCCATGGCAACATGCCAGGTGTGTTGATGGTTTGAGGAGTTATATTTGGCACTTCCGCTGTTTAACAATAGGGTGCGTAAGTGACCCGGTGCAACGGAAAAAACGGGTGTTGAAATAACCTCGAATCAGGACAGGAAGCGATGTCACGCTATGGGAGATTTTGGAAAAAATATTAATCCTCAGCAAATAAAGATCTCTACTGGGCATCCTTTCAGATATTTGTGTGCCAGACATGCCCCCTGCTGTACTATAAATTTGTTTTTGAAAGGATCCTCTGGAAGGAGAAATTTTTAAGTTTTCAAAAGTGGCCATACCTAATACGTACCGCGCCGTGGCTTTCTGTCCTGATTCGAGGGTTTTTGTAGCCCGCACTAAAAGTAAACGGGTAGGCTATCGCCCCCTATGTATGAGAGCTGTGGTTGAGGAGGTGTGAAGGCAGGACACATCACCACACTCGTGAGTATAAGGCTGTGTCTCACGAACTTGGGCCAATGTTTTTGTCTCTGGCTGGGTGCCGTTTCTGACCGGGTGCCGTCTCTGACCGGGTGCCGTCTCTGATCAGGTGCCGTCTCTGATCAGGTGTCAGAATAAGGGTGTTTTAAAAAAGATTTTGCTCATATAATAAGGATTTGTAAAAAAATTATGGCGGTTGTTATATAATTATGATTATAATTAGCCTCCTGCTGTTGGTATTTTGACCTAATCGTGCCAAATCAGTCAGAGATGGCACCCAGTCAGAGATGGCACCTGGTCAGAGACAAAAACATTGGCCTAAGTTCGTGAGACACAGCCATAAGGCTACTTGAATTGAATACAAAGGTTCAGAAGATAGGTTCCTCACTGAGGGTTATTTCCTGAGGTAAAACCGGGTGAAAATAACCCTCAGTGGGAAACTATGCAAGTGCTTCTTTGTACTTAGCTTATGTCATTATTCATCAAAATGTCAATTGATTTATCTGAATAATCCTAATGCTATCATTAATTTCAATGATTTAAAATGTCATGAAAATACAGGAAGTTTATTTTCCAGGGGGTGTGAAATACGGCCTCCCTTGGGAATGCCTTATTCACCATGAAATAAAACACTTGTTTCTCACCACTAAGCAGTAAAAAGGATGATGAAGGGAATTTCTATTTTACAGTTATGGGTAAGTATAGAAGCAGCATTTTAGTAGTTAACAGGTTCTGTTAATTTTCGTTATTTTGTTAGTGATTATTGGTTATCCAAACCTGGGAACTCTTTGGTATGTTGTGAGGATATAGTTTTTAACCGAGCCGGGGCAACTGCGCCATGCAACTGAGCTGGCAAACTGTGCTGGACAACTGAGCAGAACAATTGACCAGAACGATTGAGCAGAACGATTGAGCAGAACAACTGGATTGGCAACTGAGAATGGCAACTGAGCGGGGCAACTATGTTTTGGTTTTGTGGTTTAGTCTAGTGAATTAAGGGAACGAATTGGCATTATACTTTATTACTGGATAAAAGTGCCAAAAGTTTTTTACACATGGTTTGAACCAAGAACTTTCACTTTTCTCCTTGCTCCAAAAGAAATTTCCATGCTATCACCATTTTTCAGCCATTTTGAAATGTGATCACCAAAATCATTGAAATATACAGGAAATCTTAATTTGTAGAGCTTTTATAGAAATATTTAGGGCTGAAACCATACAAGATGCTTAACTGGTAACTATAAATGTAGGTTAATATCCAAATCTAAATCATGCATTAAAAATCCAAGATGGCTGCCCTTCATAAAGATGACTGTCAGATCACATGAAACCATATTTTTTAGGTTCATTTAGCTGTTTCTTTTGATTTGAAAAAGGGCTGATTCAGGGGGAAGGGGGGGGGATGCAACAGGATTGCCCCAAGCCCCAACACAAAAAAAAGAGAGAGGAGAGGAAAGATGGAGGAAAAGGAGAGAAGGAAATGAAAAGAAAGATTGGAAAACTAGCTCTTAACTTAAGAAAAGTATTTCAGGGGAGTAGATAGTATCTTTTCCTGAAGGGGGGGATTCATATATTTCTGAGCAGGTGGGGGAAAATGTGACTGGGGGGAGGGGGTAGTTCTAGTTTTGCCCACCAGGGGGCACAGTGATAGCAAAAGAGTGAAAAATAGGCCACAAAATGCACTAGGGTACTTTTAATGTAGAATATTCTCTTCTAAATGATCGTTGGTGCAAGTGTTCTCTATTTATTGTGGGACATAATGCATTATTTTAAAGCTTATAAACTGTTTTCAGTTATACATTTTAACTCATGTTTGAGAAGTGATTCTGACAAAACGTGCAGAAATATTTGCTATATTTTATATAGATCCTGTACCAGGTTATTTCCAAATTCCCCTGAGAGCAGGGGCATTGTCACGCCTTCTGCCACCCCCCCCCCCTCCCCCATTCCTCTTCTCAGGTTTGGGAGGGGGGCATGCTGCGGGCTGAGGGATTTCTTGAAGATGGAGGGGGGACGTGGTCCCTCCCCTACCATACACCTCCAATATCCCTCAACCTCACCTTCCATTCCATGTCCACTCTCCTCCCCTCCAGATCACCTCCCATGCCCTGGCCTACCCCTGTGGCCTCTCCTCCTTCTACGACCTCTGTGTACTCAAGCCTAGGGAGAGGGAAGCAGTTGGAGGGAAAGGGAAGCAATGGAAAAAAAAGGACATTCAGGAAATAGGATGCAAAACAAAAGAGTGTGGACAACCCCTGACTGCTGGCTGCAAATGAATCTATACAGCTCTCAGAACCCACCAGAAAGAACCCTTTTGCCTCTAGATCTCGAAAATATCCTGTGGGTACCAAGCTCGCTGTACCCTGCTTGCAACTTTATATGTGACCTTAAGTTTTTACTAAAGGTCCACAAGTTCAGTTAAGCTCTCCAACCACACCCCTTCTTTCCCCTCAATGCCACTCCCTCCTTCTCAATGTGTTCAAATATATGTTATAGGTGGGGAGGCATGCCTTCAGGTGACAAAAGTATTTTTCCAAAGGATCTCTCCCTCCAAAAAAATCCAAAACCAAATGATAGAGGCTAGATGTAGATCAGACTTTTCATAAAGTGTCTGCAAAATTCATAAGAATGGACTATTTGAAGGTTATAAATTCAGAATTGTCTTGAGGGGGCATGCCCCCAAACCCCCCAGTGTGACAACTGCAGTTCACTTGTGGTGGCTGCAGGCCTTTGTTTGAGGTGTTCTGCTGCAATACCCATTCCATATAGATTGATCACATATCTCCCCTAGATACTCCTACTACTACCAATTTTGTAACCTAACAGGGTATAACATACATGAAAACACATAGAATTACCCTTAAAACATATGAGTGGTTACAAAAGTACTATTGACAGCTTGTGAAAGTAATTAAAATGAAAGCATCAAGCCACAATTAGTTTTGCCTTTCAGCTTTAATTTTGCACCCATATTGCATTTTTTGGGGGCTGATTCTTTCATATTTATGACAATTAATGTCTATTATGGCAATATTATTAGGTCTCAATGCTAGAAACCTGCAAAAGATTAACTTATAAAATTATTATTGCCATCTTTCACATTTTTCAGGAAAATGACCCAAAAATAGTGTTGCAGGACACTTTTTGCTTGGAGCAAGGAAAAATATTCAATAACATATATTCATCTACCTATTAACCAACTTTGGTACTTTTATCCAGAAATAAAGTATATTTCCCTTAATTCACTAGACTAGTTGCTTGTGGCAACCACTTGAAGCATGGCACCGAGCAGGTCTCAGCTAACACAGGGACTCCCGGGGTTGCCATTGGTGGAGTTAAGGGCAGTTATACCAATGATTGGGTCTTCACCTTTGCCCATGTCAGCAGGTTTGGCAATAAAGACTTATAATGGTTTTAGATTTTGAATTAGATCAAATTATTCAAGCATCTGGCCCGAAATGATACTCCTGTACATATCTATTAAATATGCACATGTGGGCTCAAGTTGTTTAAACAATAGCAACCTTTTATTTATCTTCATGGGAAAAATAAACTGTCCAAAAGAAGGATATGTTTACTCTTAGAGGAATCTGCACAGTAATAAATAATCATATTCCCTGCTAGCACCACTCGTCAGAATTACATCATTATCATGTAAGACTTACATGTTTCTCGCCTTTTTGCATAATATTGACGTGATTTAGACGAGCTGTGTTACCTGGGATCATAATGTGTTATGAGTACTTTTTATCAACCGTTAGAACAGATAGACCTAATAGAGAGGGACACTATGGTTTGGCATCTTGCACTGTAACCCATCTGACAACGATGTATCTCTTTGGGCCGCACCATGGAATCGTTTGACGCATTGGTACATATTTTGACAGATACTATATAGGGGCCAATGGACAAGTATGTCTTTATCCCAAGGCCAGTTATCATGCGAGCTACTTATCCAGTGTCAATTCCCACACATGACTCTATGAATTGCCACATTTGTTCCATCCCAATGCTGAAGGATAGCTGTCACAAGTTGGCATCCATCAGCTTGACAGCGACAGTGAGATTTTCATTTTGAGAACATACAACGCAAAATAAATCTTCACTTTGGAAAAAAAAACTTCACTTTGAAAAAAAAGATCTCCACTTTGAAAAAAAAAAAAACTTAACTTTGAAATAAAAAACCTTCATTTTGAAAAAAATAATTCACTTTTAAATTTACTTTTTTACGTGAGCCTCCTGGGTCACCATAGGAACATATATGTCGTACAAAATATCACTGGTTCGCCCACGAAACACCAGGGGGCAACACCACAGTACATGACATTCTGAGCAGAGAGTGATGGGAGAATTCCCTCTCTGAACACTGCAGGACTTGTTGAGCCACCAACAGGTACAGTATGATATATGCAACTTGATTTACGTCTGAACCAAGACTGCGTTAGGAGAGTGAAAGTCTCTGTAGGAGATTGTCCTGGCAAGTAGACTCTCCTGGCAACAGATTTCTCATACAAGATCACACACTGTGTACAAGACGCCTAGTTTTACTATAGGCTGTGTCTCATAAGATCGGGTCATTGTTAGCGTCTTTGACAGGGTGAAATCTTTGACCAGGTGCCATCTTTGACCGGGTATCAGAAAAAGTGTATTTTTTTAAATATATTTTTATTCTGTGATATGTTAGGGGGCCAAAAAAAGTGCCCCATCAGAAGGACTCGAGGTCACTTGTCTCGATAGATAATTGTTATAACATTTTCCTAAATATAAATACCATAAATTCTATCAGTTTACCAATAAACATTATCTGGCACCAGAGGGCGCCCCCGCTACTACAACCCTTAGCACGGGTATAGACAACATATCATACAGAACTCATACACGCATAAACATGGCTAGGCCAAAAAAACACGATTTGTTTCATGTCACCCGACCGACCCTATCAAAACTGGGCCGACCCTACGTTTTTTATGCAATTTTGAAGAAATTTCCGTATTTTTGCCCTTTTATGGTAAATTTTAGGGTCTTCAGAGAAGCCAGCCAGTACTTTCCTGTTAAACAAAAAAGTTTAAAAAAGAAATCCGACCTACCGAACCTACATTTTCTACCCATGTTACCTGAAACAAACCTTCTTTTTTGGCCCATATTAAGTGGGACAGGCCTGAGGGTATGTACAGGAATACTCCATTATGCACATACAGGTCTGCATCATGTATGTACACCAGACATCTGTCTGTTGTAGCTGTTTACTTTTTCTGTCATACACAATAACACATGTCCCTTTTGGCACGAGTTAGATGACAATGTTAGGGAACCTTCACAAATGACGTTACAGGCTATATAGAGGTGGGGTTATGGTTTTAGAGATGTGATGTGATCCAGCCCAATCCATTTCTATTTACTTATTTGCCCAAAATAGTGACAAGGGGTAGGTGAGTGCTGGAAAATGTACTACAATAGGTGACGTCATTTGTCAATGTTCACGTCAGGGATATGCACACGGCTTGTGTTTTGTATGATTATTTTATATTGCATACATTTGCCAAGTGCCTGCTGATACAATTACTAGGTTAGCAGTGCTCTTATTTACGTTAAGGAACGTTCAGAAGTTGTATCACCGGCTTTAGGGCGTGGAGGTTTTGGGTTTAGTGATGTGGCATGCTCCTGGCCATCCATTTCTAAACACTTGTCCGCCTAAAAATAATGACAGAGGTGGGTTAGTATTGAGAAGGGAACAGATTAGCTGTCATCATTTGTGAATGTTCACATCAGACTAAAGTATTGGATATGCATACGGTTTGTTTTTGTATGATTGTTTTATATTTTAGATGTTTGTCATGTGCCAGCTGGGACAACAACCAGGTTAGCACTGCTCTTATTCACTCATCATTTGGAGGGAGAGGGAATGGAGTATTTCACCGATACACTCTTCGCAGAGTGGTCTATGCCCGTCATGAAAGAAAACGGCTTACTTATGGCAGATGTATATAGAAATGGCTGGGGACAGTTAATGGATGTTTTAAAACTTTATGATACTAATTTCATTTTTAAAATCTTTAATAATTATCTTTCAAATTATCGCTTGCCGGTCGTAGATTGTGCACCCAGTCATAGATTGCACCCAGTCATAGATTGCACCCAGTCATAGATTGCACCCAGTCATAGATTGCACCTTTTTATGGACAGTTTTCACATTTTTAATAGGTTATTGATCTGCAAAAGTTGTGATGATGCAAGTAATTCCTAGCTCACTTCATTACTGAAAGCATACGATTATATTTGATAGTAGATATGCCAACATTTATCCCATTTTTAACTTATTAAATTTCCATTACAGATGTTTAAATGCAAATCACGATGATGTTCATATGCTTGGGGTTTTGAGAAACCAAGGTGTTTTTATGAGGGGCGTAAATCTTCTTTTTTATTCCCCTGTTCTTCTTTACCTTCTTCCACCTTCCTTCCCCGCTTTTCGTCCTTTCTTTTCCTTCTTCAATGTCTACCAGCTGCGCTCACTGTACCCCCTCTGACTTCCCTCTACTCCTGCCCCTTTACTTTTACATGTGCCCCTTCTTTACAATGCGTTCCCCCTACACAGAAAATCTATGTGCCCCTGTCCTTAGTTTGTAGTGGCTATCAGGAACTACATGGCCGTGCATCGGGAGTAATCAGAATACCCCCCCCCCCTCCGGCCCACCCCCTCCTCCCCCTCCTCCTCCTCCTCCTCCTCCTCCTCCTCCTCCTCCTCCTCTTCCTCCTCACTCACTGTCTTAGGGGGTGCTCATTTTTTAACAACAGAGGGGGGGGGGGCGTGTGATTTTGAGATTTTTGTTCACTCTCCCCCCTAGAGGGGTGGATATTTTTTTTGCACCCCCCCCCCTGCCTCCATTCCCCTAGGTGAAGGGCTCAAAATGATTTCCTCCCCCCTTCCTTAATACATATACAGCACACCCGCCCCTGTTCTTATAGAATGGACACACCCTTATGCCACTAAAAATAAAGTTGTTTCTCATCAACGCGTGCATCATGAAAATTGTGATTAGGGGAAAAACTTCTTTTTTTTTAGATTTTTAATGAGAAATATGTCAAAAAGTAGACAAATATTGGCATATTTGGTATCAAATTAAAGCCTATACTGTCAGTAATGCAGAGAGCTAGGAATAGCTTGCATTACAACAACCTTTGCAGATCAATGTACTCTCAACTACTAAAATGTGAAAATCGCGTGCAAAAAGTCTTAATTTTCGTATATATTTTAGCTCCCAGTCCAAAAAAAAAAGAAAAATTAAAAAGGTAATTTTTCTAACTGGACGGTGATGATAAACAACTCCCTTTTTTTGAGTGGCCCTTTTGTCATGCATATTCACCCACATAGTCATGACGTGCAGGACGCGCGTCATACCCCCCCCCCTCCCCCCCCCCCCACACACACACACACCATCATAACATGTGCTAGGTCTCTGACCTGGCTCCGAGCAGTCACTATCCGTGTTATCATGGAATACCACAGGCATCTTCTTACAATATACAGGAAACACCCCCCCTCCCCCACTCACCCCCCCCCCCCTCCTTCCCACTCACACAGCCATACACCTACCGTATAGTCCCAGTTAGTAGGTGGAAAGGTGGGGTGTAAAAACGTTGGCATAGATAGCTTTTTTAAGGTGTAGAAATGTTTGTTAAAAGGTGTAAAGAGTCTATAGAATTCAGCTTCAGGTTTGAGTTCCAAGAAGTTAAAAATGTGTTAAAATGGACATTTGGGAAGAAGGCTAATTTAGCGTTTTGTTTTGTCAATATATAAATTGTGTTTTTTAACCTTTTGCCAAGATACTAGGTTTCAATATAATAAAGTTGTTTAAAGTTACTTTGATTTTTACGGACTTTCACCGTTTTCCCCTTTAAAGACCTTTTTTGTATATGGCTTTGTCTCATGAGATGGGACCAATGTGATAGTTTTTAACCATGTGCCATCTTTGACCGGCTGATAGAAAAGGGTTTATTTAGGGCAGATGAAGATATCAATGGGCTACTAATTACTAATTTAATGTGTTATAACATCCTTTTCAGCCCATTTTTCATCTTCATCAGGCCTAAATAAACACTTTTTTATCAGCCGTTCGAAGATGTCACCCGGTCAAAGATGGCACCCGGTCAAAGACTATCACATTGGCCCCATATGATGGCTGTGTCTCACGAACTTGGGCCAATGTTTTCGTCTCTGACCGGGTGCCATCTCTGACTGGGTGCCATCTCTGACTGGGTGCCATCTCTGACCGGGTGCCATCTCTGACCGGGTGCCATCTCTGACTGGGTGCCATCTCTGACCGGCCTGAATAAAACGGTAATCTAGGGCAGATGATAATAAAAATAATATCCATTAA
Organism: Harmothoe impar; assembly: GCA_947462335.1. NCBI lineage: Eukaryota > Metazoa > Annelida > Polychaeta > Phyllodocida > Polynoidae > Harmothoe > Harmothoe impar. The sequence continues at coordinate 68,447,452 of OX381715.1, read as the reverse complement.
TCTTTCAGCCAAATTTTATCTACATCTGCCCTAAATAAACCGTTTCATTCAGGCCGGTCAGAGATGGCACCCGGTCAGAGATGGCACCCGGTCAGAGATGGCACCCGGTCAGAGATGGCACCCAGTCAGAGATGGCACCTGGTCAGAGACAAAAACATTGGCCCAAGTTCATGAGACACAGCCATGAGACACAGCCATATCCTGATATCCTGCCCCACATAGTCTCCTACCTCCACAACCACCCACACCAACAATAGCGTACCTCTCTTCTTCCCTTCTTTTTCTTTTCCTTTTTTTTTTGTTTCTGTTTCTGTCCATACCTCAATATGTACATGTACATTCTTATACATTCCGTTTCTTCTTTCTAGTAGTATGCTTTGGGCGTGTGTATATGTTTTGGGGTAATACCAAGATATTGCAGTTCAATACCAAATTATTGGGATTTCTTTTGTAATAACATAATGTCCCTATATGTTTTCTTTTTAAATGAACAAACTATAGGATCTCACGAGTTCTTTTTTTCTGATTTTACGATGCTGTTGTCAGAAGTAATTCACAGAAGGGTCTACTAGTCCTACTCCTGTTATAACACATACACACACCCACCGTAGCAGCAAAGATGGACAACAAACAAGTCAACAAGACAAAAAATGAACCTCAAAAAGAAAACGGAGTGTGGAATGACTCATGGTGGAAGATACGCTGAGTCAGGATGAGATTCCAAATTTTAAACTATATCTGTAGAAATAAAACAAAAAAAAATTACGAAAAGAAAACAAACAAAAATGCATCAAAAATATACAGAAAACAACGATAGTGTGTGTCGGAGTGGGTCGGCTTGGTGGTATGGGTAGACGCATCGGAACGAGATTCCAAATTCAAAAGTATGTCCCTAGAAATAAAACAAGGAAAATATACTGAAATAACAACAACAAAGATGCGTCCAAAAATACAGAAAATTACAGTATAGTGTGTGGGAGTAGGTTGGTGGTATGGGCTGAGACCCGGGAGGGAGGGAGAGAATGGGGCCATGGTAAACACGCATGTATACCTGTATACCCCGGGGGTAAACACCACAAGTAGGGCACTGTGCTCCTCACACTCCATGTGTATGTATTATCATACATGATGTACCACAGCAAGAAGCCCCCATAGGGTTAGCACTGGGACTCTTTATTATACCACAGGAACAGGCCCCCATAGACTTAGCACTGGGACTCCTTATTCTACCGCAGGAACAGACCCCCATAGGTTAAACACTGGGACTCCTTATTCTACCGCAGGAACAGGCCCCCATAGACTTAGCACTGGGACTCCTTATTCTACCACAGAACAGGCCCCCATAGACATAGCACTGGGACTCCTTATTCTACCACAGAACAGGCCCCCATAGACATAGCACTGGGACTCCTTATTCTACCACAGGAAGAAGCCCTCATAGACTAAGCACTGGGACTCCTTGTTCTACCACAGGAAGAAGCCCCCATAGACTTAGCACTGGGACTCCTTATTCTACCACAGAACCAGGGCCCCTTAGAAGCCCTCGATTATGATATTTATTAAACCTAATAAAACATTAAAAAAACTGTGACTCCTTATTCTACCACAGGAACAGGCCCCCATAGACATAGCACTGGGTAGGGATGTCATTGACATCCGTTTTATTTCGATTTCGATTATCAATATTTTGGTCTCGATTTTTCGATTATATCGATTTATTGTGATGTTCCAAAAACAGTGAATATGTGTTACAAAAGGGCATCTTTGTCTGTTTTATTTCCTTCCTCATACTTGAGTCTACAAGGATTAACACTTGGTAGCAATTTAGACACAACCTGAAGTCATTTTCCCTCAACATTTTAGGCAAAAAGATGTCATTATTTTTCAATTGCAACAAAAAGGAAATTCTAGATGGAATATTTACACAATCTTTACAGTTTTAGAAAGGTAAATGATGAGGCTTTATGTAATACAAATACTGTATCGATATAATGCCTTTGTCGATGCGATAATCGGAATAATAGAAATGTCGGTGTATCGATTTTGGGGGTATCGATGACATCCCTAATACAGTCAACCCTGATAATCCAGTCTTTGACAATCCAGTCCCTTACCTTCCAGTCATAATTTACTGGGGACCGTTACACACCCTATCCGCTCAGCACTGCTACATCTGTGTTTAATGAACTTCTACGTTGTTGCTAAGGGTCCCAAAAAGGGAAGAAATAAGTGACATGACATGGGCTATTTCTTAAATAGGGCCCATACTATAATGGACCGAAACCTGTGGTACTCAACACCTCACCCACTATGTACTGGCGCCATGGCCGAGTAGTCTACGTGCTGATATATTGACCCTAACTCCAGGGTTCGAGCGCCACGGGAATGGGAACAACCAATAAACCATTCTTCAAGGTCTAGTAATAGTGTAACTATAAAAATAACAACTCTAATGATACTGTCCTTAGCCTTGTATAACGATAAAAGTCGACATAGATATTTAATATTTTTTAATATATGATACTAATGATAGGGGCATATAGATCTAACCTGTTACAGGTGACGAAATGCCAGTGTATAAGTGAGTGTCCCTTATGTTCGAAAGCACCCTTTCTAATGAAGCATATAGGCCCATTAAATTTGCCTATCAATCATTAGGGATGTCATTGACATCCGTTTTATTTCGATTTCGATTATCAATATTTTGGTCTCGCTTTTTCGATTATATCGATTTATTGTGATGTTCCAAAAACAGTGAATATGTGTTACAAAAGGGCATCTTTGTCTGTTTTATTTCCTTCCTCATACTTGAGTCTACAAGGATTAACACTTGGTAGCAATTTAGACACAACCTGAAGTCATTTTCCCTCAACATTTTAGGCAAAAAGATGTCATTATTTTTCAATTGCAACAAAAAGGAAATTCTAGATGGAATATTTACACAGTTTTTACAGTTTTAGAAAGGTAAATGATGAGGCTTTATGTAATACAAATACTGTATCGATATAATGCCTTTGTCGATGCGATAATCGGAATAATAGAAATGTCGGTGTATCGATTTTTGGGGTATCGATGACATCCCTAGCACTGGGACTCCTTATTCTACCACAGAAACAGGCCCCCAAAGACTTAGCACTGGGACTCCTTATTCTACCACAGGAACAGGCCCCCATAGGCTTAGCACTGGGACTCCTTATTCTACCACAGGCACAGGCCCCCAGAGGATTAGCAGTGGGACTCCTTATTCTACCACAGAACAGGCCCCCAGAGGATTAGCAGTGGGACTCCTTATTCTACCACAGAACAGGCCCCCATAGACTTAGCACTGGGACTCCTTATTTTACCACAGGAAAGGCCCCCATAGACTTAGCACTGAGACTCTTTATTCTACCACAGGCACAGGCCCCCATTAAGGTTAATACTGCGACCTATTATTCTATCACAGAAACAGACCCATAGACCTAGAACTTGGACTCCTTGATTTGCCCCGGGAATATGTCCCCATATACGACAGGAACATTCTGCCCTAAACTATGTTGAAATATATTATATGGCTAGACAAAAGTGCTATTCCCTCCGATAATTAATTTTTTGTACAACTATCTGTTTTCCTGCCACCCTACTGTATAGAATTGGCACCAGCTATCTAGGTTAGGTGCATTCAAGCAATATACCTAGTACCTAGTAGTAAAACAGTCATGACAGAATTAGTTCAAACCAGAGTGTTTGTTTTTTGTGAAAAGTAAAAACCATCTTCCCAGACAACGCTGATGCTTCAGTAAAGGAGTGCTCATTTCAACAGGGAGGGGGCTGTGAGTTTTGCATGTGGAGCACGCAGAATGCTTTCAGTCTCATGAGTGTGTAACAATTCAAATGTCTTTGACCAGGTGTAGTCTTTGACCGGGTGTAGTCTTTGACCGGGTGTAGTCTTTGACCGGGTGTAGTCTTTGACCGGGTGTAGTCTTTGACCGGGTGTTGACTCATGAGACTGAGCCACCAGCTCCCCCTTGCGAGTCGTAAATTGTGTGCATTAGCGCCCCTTTGTTTCATATCAATGCGCTTTTGCTCAAAATAGTTGAAATTTATTTACCGCCCCTCCCAAGAGAGGTTAGAATTATTTACCCTGTTGTTAAAAATTGAGCACTCCTAGGCACCAAGGGGCAATATATCACCCTAGTCATGTCACGTCTGGTACTGTGTTTTTGGCCTCTTCCCCCTGTCATGTCCGACCTTCCCTTTACCCTACAGCCTCAGTATCTAATGTGTCCTATATTAATAGTGGGATATTAACAACAATATAATTATGTGTCCATGTCTCGTGAGACAGTTTCTGGTACTGATACAAGGCAACAGTTTGTACATGTATATTGAGAAGAATGAGTGCCCAGCTCATAACAGACTACCATACCATCAGTCCACTTATTGGAAAAACATCTTCCACTTGGCAATGACATCAGCCTTTTATCATTGCATACAAAACTAACATCTGTCCTATTATACTAAGTCATGGCTCTAAGCCAATGCTCTGTATATTTTTATTTTTATTTTTGAATAACATTTGTATACTCTATATATATTTGCATATCGTTCCATTGACTGGAATAAGGAGAAATACAGGTCATTGACCTAACATATTTCAGTATAAATAAAAGAAATTTCAATCAATTCAATACCTGATATATATTGTTAATGTTGTTTGGGAATGGTTGTTGATGCCTCAGTTGACATCAGGGCATTGTATAACATGTGTAATTAGCTTAAAAATCATGGATTTTACATATTTTCCAATTTTGGGGGCTCATAAATCAAAGAAACACCATCGTACATGAAAACTTTTATCTAAACGACTGGGTAGGGTGTCTCCTTTAATACAAACCCCAATTACGGACAATACCGGTGTATGTATGTTTATTCTGTACCTGTAGCTGTTGGAACCCAAGATAACCCCTAAAACCCAGATCATTATCTTTTTTACTCCAACACATGTACTCCAGACTATGATGTCATTTAGGAATGTTCATTTTTTAAGATAACATAGTTGGGGTTGGTGAAATGGGATGAAATAAGTCTGACCCCCTTCCTTCTCCTTCCTAAGGTCCCTCTGAAATCCACCATTATTTCCTGTTATCATATAAATGACCTCCATCTCTGGTTTCAAGTAGAACATAGATATGAGTGTGTGTCGTCTGGAAATGTGCACATTGACACCTATCACTAATACCCCTATCCCTTTTAGTTTAGCCATCAACCACAACTAGCATATCCACGAATCTCTAAATCCAGGACAATGAGATTCAGATCTGGTCAATTATTTGTGATATTTTCTATTCACATATTCCAACTACTGAATAGTATATATGTGTATACTGCTCTGAGTTATTTACTATAGTCTCTAATCCTATATTCCACCCTTTTCATACCTACTCTTTGACTACTGAATTTCATTTAACAGATTCCTATTCTTTTCGTCCTCGAAGTTGACTTTTTTACAGGCGAGTCAGCGAGTTCACTGACTCGTCTCGCTTGAAGTCCATTTTCCACGACTTATCATTGTTTCTCCTGCCTTAAAAGCTGACAACGTAAAGAAAACATATTATTCTTTGTTAATCCGCAATAATTTACTACTTACATGGCCAAATTAAGGAGGATTGATTGATTTTCGGCCAAGTTAAGTCGCCGAAACTTGACTCGTCGGGTTCTTGAGAAAAGGTTTCCCGTTTTACGACATCAAAAATGACATCCGGTTTACTCGGGGGTCGGCACGAACATCTTTATCTTCCGAAATAGAGCAAATTGCGGACTTTGTAGGTAATATTATTACTCCTACAGGTAATATAGAGGCATTTGCGGACATCTTGGACAGTATAACCGCCTTGATCAAAAAATAATTAGTTTATCGCGCGCTTCGGCAATCTCCGGTATCAAAATCCAACATGGCGGACAGTGGAACGCCGAGGGACGATGAATCGGTACCAAATTGGTTAATTTCATCGATTACAGCTCAAATATAAAAGGTAAGTCCGCAATTTTTGTTGATATTGATAGATTAGGCTTCCACTATTTGGGGGGTGAAATTGCGGACAGCTCAGTAGCCGAGTTCTTCCGCAAAATGACGAAGACTGGGCTCTAAACTTGCCAAGACCTAAAAACAGAGCCAATGATCAAATGATAGAAGTTTGAAAATGACAGCGTGGCTGGGCGCCCCTGTTTGAAAATGCTTCAACCAAATTTTCTGGGGGGGGTAGGGCCTAATTCAGCTATCAGGTGTCTAAATATAGAATGTTTTGTAACGCTTAGGCTTTGTTTCCATTAAATATAATGTATTTTAACCCCCAAACGAAGCCTTGTGTGGTTGGGGGTGACTTGAAACCGACGCAGACCGGACTGTCATTTCTCAACTTGAATCAAATTTCTTGAAAATGGCTCATATCAAAGGTAAATCTCAACCAATATTCACCTTATTAGGCTCGTTAGATGCAGAAATGTCATATCTATTAGGCCCTAGTGTGTCAGCCGTCCATCCCCCCTACTTTTTTTGAAATTTGACATTGTTTGGGAATTTTTGGCGAGTAGAACGCTTCGACTTAGACTCTTTTGCGTAGCGCCAAACGAAGCGTCTTGGCGAGAGGAGTTCAGAAATGTTCAATTTATCTCTCTATCATGTTTAGTTCCAGAGCTAGGTGCATATTAGTAACCTTTTGCCCCCCCCCCCCTTCCTTGTGAATAAGCTGCTTTAGTCCCAACTAAGAATTCGGAGCCTAATTTATATAATTTGTCATTCTTGGAACTGTCACTGAAATCTGACGAAATCCACAATTTTCAAAATTGGCTGTGTGAGGGGGGGGGGGGGGTATGGCCTAAATGTTAAAGCATTTTATATGGGAGAGACATGAGAAAGTAGATAAACATGTTTACTATACTGTGTGCAAAGGATAGATTTTAATTTGGTTCCTAAGTATCCCACAAAAAATAAAAGCATTTTGATGTCTGGTCTAGGATAGACTCTATGAACTTTTATCTAAGGGACCCCGGCCCCCCCCCCCCCCGGTTTAACAATGTACTACACTAGTCCCAGCAAAATGATTTTCTCAAATATCATGTCTAAGAACCTCAAAATTGAACATTTCCAAAGGGCCCATGGGGGGGGGGGGGGCGAAAAAATTTGCGCGCGCCCCAGTTAACACCAAACGAGTTCAGTTCATGTTTACTAAATAACTACTGCATATTATGCAATATCTCCCAGAAATTCTCATTCTTTGGACATCTGTGGTAGTCCCAGCAAAAGGAAATTCTCAAATATCATGTCTAGGTACTTCAAAACTGAAAAGAGCAGAATGAAGAATATTATGAAAATCGAAACTAAAATATGGCTCCAAAAAAGCGTCTTGGCGAGAGGAGTTCAGAAATGTTCAATTTATCTCTCTATCATGTTTAGTTCCAGAGCTAGGTGCATATTAGTAACCTTTTGCCCCCCCCCCCTTCCTTGTGAATAAGCTGCTTTAGTCCCAACTAAGAATTCAGAGCCTAAATTATATAATTTGTCATTCTTGGAACTGTCACTGAAATCTGACGAAATCCACAATTTTCAAAAATTGGCTGTGTGGGGGGGGGGGGGGGGTGGGTATGGCCTAATTGTTAAAGCATTTTATATGGGATGGACATGAGAAAGTAGATAAACATGTTTACTATACTGTGTGCGAAGGATAGATTTTAATTTGGTACCTAAGTATCTCACAAAAAATAAAAGCATTTTGATGTCTGGTCTAGGATAGACTCTATGAACTTTTATCTAAGGGACCCCGTGCCCCCCCCCCCAGGTTAACAATGTACTACACTAGTCCCAGCAAAAGGATTTTCTCAAATATCATGTCTAGGTACTTCAAAACTGAAAAAAGCAGAATGAAGAATATTATGAAAATCGAAACTAAAATATGGCTCCAAAAAAAGCGTCTTGGCGAGAGGAGTTCAGAAATGTTCAATTTATCTCTCTATCATGTTTAGTTCCAGAGCTAGGTGCATATTAGTAACCTTTTGCCCCCCCCCCCTTCCTTGTGAATAAGCTGCTTTAGTCCCAACTAAGAATTCGGAGCCTAAATTATATAATTTGTCATTCTTGGAACTGTCACTGAAATCTGACGAAATTTTGAACTCCACAATACTGACTGAGCGCCCAATGTGACCAATTTTCATGGGATACTTTCAGGGGGTTAGGCGGCCTAATTCTCAGTACTGCCACTAACGCACTGCTAAATATAGACCTTGAATTTATATAAGAAACAATTCCCAGGTCATTTACCCAATTTTTGACTTCAGGGAGTCTCTGAAATTTTTCTTCAGAGCCAATTATAGTGCCAAACGAAGCGTCTTGACGAGAGGAGTTCAGAAATGTTCAATTTATCTCTCTATCATGTTTAGTTCCAGAGCTAGGTGCATATTAGTAACCTTTTGCCCCCCCCCCCTTCCTTGTGAATAAGCTGCTTTAGTCCCAACTAAGAATTCGGAGCCTAAATTATATAATTTGTCATTCTTGGAACTGTCACTGAAATCTGACGAAATTTTGAACTCCACAATACTGACTGAGCGCCCAATGTGACCAATTTTCATGGGATACTTTCAGGGGGTTAGGCCTAATTCTCAGTACTGCCACTAACGCACTGCTAAATATAGACCTTGAATTTATATAAGAAACAATTCCCAGGTCATTTACCCAATTTTTGACTTCAGGGAGTCTCTGAAATTTTTCTTCAGAGCCAATTATAGTGCCAAACGAAGCGTCTTGACGAGAGGAGTTCAGAAATGTTCAATTTATCTCTCTATCATGTTTAGTTCCAGAGCTAGGTGCATACTAGTGACCTTTTGCCCCCCCCCCCCCTGGTTTGATACATGTCCGACCTTAAACTCCACAGTACTGCCTCAGAAAGGTTATTAGAGTTGCCTGTGCTTTAAAAGATGTAAATACCCGGTATTTAACACTCAGAAAGGTTAATAGAGCTGTCTGTGCTTTAATACATGTAAATACCCGGTAGTAAAGGCCATGGTTCTTCAGAAGTTAAAGTTCTTTTTCTGCCATTTTATATGTAAATTCTTATATTTTCCAGTGAACATGAGCGGTACGAGCGGGAGTCGCACAAACGGGAGCCACGGGAGCGGGAGTCGCCGGAGTCGCAGGAGCAGGAGCCTTGGCCACGTGGACACAGCACTCAGAACCTTGATCAGGGGCTCTTCAACACCTCTAAGGGCTCCAACCACTCCTCCTCGGGTCAGCATTTACCCAATTTTTGACTTCAGGGGGTCTCTGAAATTTTTCTTCAGAGCAAATTATAGTGCCAAATGAAGCGTCTTGACGAGAGGAGTTCAGAAATGTTCAATTTATCTCTCTATCATGTTTAGTTCCAGAGCTAGGTGCATATTAGTAACCTTTTGCCCCCCCCCCTTCCTTGTGAATAAGCTGCTTTAGTCCCAACTAAGAATTCGGAGCCTAAATTATATAATTTGTCATTCTTGGAACTGTCACTGAAATCTGACGAAATTTTGAACTCCACAATACTGACTGAGCGCCCAATGTGACCAATTTTCATGGGATACTTTCAGGGGGTTAGGCCTAATTCTCAGTACTGCCACTAACGCACTGCTAAATATAGACCTTGAATTTATATAAGAAACAATTCCCAGGTCATTTACCCAATTTTTGACTTCAGGGAGTCTCTGAAATTTTTCTTCAGAGCCAATTATAGTGCCAAACGAAGCGTCTTGACGAGACGAGAGGAGTTCAGAAATGTTCAATTTATCTCTCTATCATGTTTAGTTCCAGAGCTAGGTGCATACTAGTGACCTTTTGCCCCCCCCCCCCCTGGTTTGATACATGTCCGACCTTAAACTCCACAGTACTGCCTCAGAAAGGTTATTAGAGTTGCCTGTGCTTTAAAAGATGTAAATACCCGGTATTTAACACTCAGAAAGGTTAATAGAGCTGTCTGTGCTTTAATACATGTAAATACCCGGTAGTAAAGGCCATGGTTCTTCAGAAGTTAAAGTTCTTTTTCTGCCATTTTATATGTAAATTCTTATATTTTCCAGTGAACATGAGCGGTACGAGCGGGAGTCGCACAAACGGGAGCCACGGGAGCGGGAGTCGCCGGAGTCGCAGGAGCAGGAGCCTTGGCCACGTGGACACAGCACTCAGAACCTTGATCAGGGGCTCTTCAACACCTCTAAGGGCTCCAACCACTCCTCCTCGGGTCAGCATTTACCCAATTTTTGACTTCAGGGGGTCTCTGAAATTTTTCTTCAGAGCAAATTATAGTGCCAAATGAAGCGTCTTGACGAGAGGAGTTCAGAAATGTTCAATTTATCTCTCTATCATGTTTAGTTCCAGAGCTAGGTGCATATTAGTAACCTTTTGCCCCCCCCCCCTTCCTTGTGAATAAGCTGCTTTAGTCCCAACTAAGAATTCGGAGCCTAAATTATATAATTTGTCATTCTTGGAACTGTCACTGAAATCTGACGAAATTTTGAACTCCACAATACTGACTGAGCGCCCAATGTGACCAATTTTCATGGGATACTTTCAGGGAGTTAGGCCTAATTCTCAGTACTGCCACTAACGCACTGCTATCTATAGACCTTGAATTTATATAAAAAAACAATTCCCAGGTCATTTACCCAATTATTGACTTCAGGGGGGGGGTCTAGGAAATGTTTCTTCAGAGCCAATTATAGTGCCAAACGAAGCGTCTTGGCGAGAGGAGTTCAGAAATGTTCAATTTATCTCTCTATCATGTTTAGTTCCAGAGCTATGGGCATGTTTGCATTCTTTACTATACACATCTATGGTAGTCCTCGCAAAAAGAATTTCTCAAATATTGTGTCTAAGTACCTCAAAATTGAACATTTCCAAAGGGCCCATGGGGGGGGGCGAAAAAAATTGCGCGCGCCCCAGTTAACACCAAACGAGTTCAGTTCATGTTTACTAAATAACTACTGCATATTATGCAATATCTCCGAGAAATTCTCATTCTTTGGACATTAGTGGTAGTCCCAGCAAAAGGAAATTCTCAAATATCATGTCTAGGTACCTCAAAATTTAAAAGAGCAGAATGAAGAATATTGTGAAAATCGAGACTAAATTATGGCTCCAAATGATGCGTCTTGGCGAGAGGAGTTCAGAAATGTTCAATTTATCTCTCTATCATGTTTAGTTCCAGAGCTAGGTGCATATTAGTGACCTTTTGTCCCCCCCCCCCTGGTTTGATACATGTCCGACCTTAAACTCCACAGTACTGCCTCAGAAAGGTTATTAGAGTTGCCTGTGCTTTAAAAGATGTAAATACCCGGTATTTAACACTCAGAAAGGTTAATAGAGCTGTCTGTGCTTTAATACATGTAAATACCCGGTAGTAAAGGCCATGGTTCTTCAGAAGTTAAAGTTCTTTTTCTGCCATTTTATATGTAAATTCTTATATTTTCCAGTGAACGTGAGCGGTACGAGCAAGAGTCGCACAAACGGGAGCCACGGGAGCGGGAGTCGCCGGAGTTGCAGGAGCGGGAGCCTTGGCCACGTGGACACAGCACTCAGAACCTTGATCAGGGGCTCTTCAACACGTCTAGGGGCTCCAACCACTCCTCCTCGGGTCAGCATTTACCCAATTTTTTACTTCAGGGGGGTCTCTGAAATTTGGTCTTCAGAGAAAATCTTAAACTCCACAGTACTGACTGAGCGCCCAATGTGACCAATTTTCATGGGATACTTTCAGGAAGTTAGTCCTAATTCTCAGTACTGCCACTAACGCACTGCTAAATATAGACCTTGAATTTATATAAAAAACAATTCCCAGGTCATTTACCCAATTATTGACTTCAGGGGGGGGGGGTCTAGGAAATGTTTCTTCAGAGCCAATTATAGTGCCAAACGAAGCGTCTTGGCGAGAGGAGTTCAGAAATGTTCAATTTATCTCTCTATCATGTTTAGTTCCAGAGCTATGGGCATGTTTGCATTCTTTACTATACACATCGATTGATTTATTTTTTTACCAAAGGCTCCCAATACGTCAGGAAGGCTCCCAACACGTCAGGAAGGCTCCCAACACGCCAAGAAGGCTCCCAACATGCCAGGAAGGCACCCAATACGTCAGGAAGACTCCCAACACGTCAGGAAGGCTCCCAACACGCCAAGAAGGCTCCCAACATGCCAGGAAGGCTCCCAATACGTCAGGAAGGCTCCCAACACGTCAGGAAGGCTCCCAACACGTCAAGAAGGCTCCCAACACGCCAAGAAGGCTCCCAACAGATCAACTTCACTCACCATTTGAAATCTGAGCACAACTTAAACTATACAGTACCGGTATGGACTCACAGACCAATGTGACCAAAACTAAAGTGCCCATTTCGGGGGGTTAGGCCTATTTCTCAAATATGACACTTGCACACAATCTAATATAGACCTTGAAATTATAGAAAAAAATATTTCCAGGAAAATGGGTCAATTTTTTACTTCAGTGGGGGGGTTGGGGAATTTTGAAATCTGAGCACAACTAAAACGACACAGTACCGGTATGGACTCACAGACCAATGTGACCAAAACTAAAGTGCCCATTTCGGGGGGTTAGGCCTATTTCTCAAATATGACACTTGCACACAATCTAATATAGACCTTGAAATTATAGAAAAAAATATTTCCAGGAAAATGGGTCAATTTTTAACTTCAGTGGGGGGGGTTGGGGAATTTTGAAATCTGAGCACAACTAAAACGACACAGTACCGGTATGGACTCACAGACCAATGTGACCAAAACTAAAGTGCCCATTTCGGGGGGTTAGGCCTATTTCTCAAATATGACACTTGCACACAATCTAATATAGACCTTGAAATTATAGAAAAAAATATTTCCAGGAAAATGGGTCAATTTTTAACTTCAGTGGGGGGGGTTGGGGAATTTTGAAATCTGAGCACAACTAAAACGACACAGTACCGGTATGGACTCACAGACCAATGTGACCAAAACTAAAGTGCCCATTTCGGGGGGTTAGGCCTATTTCTCAAATATGACACTTGCACACAATCTAATATAGACCTTGAAATTATAGAAAAAAATATTTCCAGGAAAATGGGTCAATTTTTAACTTCAGTGGGGGGGGTTGGGGAATTTTGAAATCTGAGCACAACTTAAACTACACAGTATCGGTATGGACTCACAGACCAATGTGACCAAAACTAAAGTGCCCATTTCGGGGGGTTAGGCCTATTTCTCAAATATGACACTTGCACACAATCTAATATAGACCTTGAAATTATAGAAAAAAATATTTCCAGGAAAATGGGTCAATTTTTAACTTCAGTGGGGGGGGTTGGGGAATTTTGAAATCTGAGCACAACTTAAACTACACAGTATCGGTATGGACTCACAGACCAATGTGACCAAAACTAAAGTGCCCATTTCGGGGGGTTAGGCCTATTTCTCAAATATGACACTTGCACACAATCTAATATAGACCTTGAAATTATAGAAAAAAATATTTCCAGGAAAATGGGTCAATTTTTTACTTCAGTGGGGGGGTTGGGGAATTTTGAAATCTGAGCACAACTAAAACGACACAGTACCGGTATGGACTCACAGACCAATGTGACCAAAACTAAAGTGCCCATTTCGGGGGGTTAGGCCTATTTCTCAAATATGACACTTGCACACAATCTAATATAGACCTTGACATTATAGAAAAAAATATTTCCAGGAAAATGGGTCAATTTTTAACTTCAGTGGGGGGGGTTGGGGAATTTTGAAATCTGAGCACAACTTAAACTACACAGTACCGGTATGGACTCACAGACCAATGTGACCAAAACTTAATTATTAATAAAATCAGTTTCCATTATAACAGAAGGAATTCCTTTGTTGTCATTTATAACCTCTATGTCATCAAGTAAACAAATTTCCTCACCAGCTTTGAAATAAATCCCAAACGCACCTCCAAATGCCTAATGCGTTTCCAAACTCAGCCCCTTCCAAAATAGTAAATCCAGTATCTTCTCAAACAAGTGAGGGCTAGCAAACAGATGGAATCTGTTTGCGCCCTCACTTGTAGATTCACTGACAATTTGCCACTAGACTGATGGACAATTTGCCATAAGATTGCCATGAGATTATTTGCCACTAGAATGTCTGCCCATTTGCCATCAGTCTAACTCACCATTTTCCATTAGGTTCACGGACGATTTGCCACTTGACTGACCGACCAGATTCGCTGACCAATTGCCATTAGATTTGCTGACCACTTGCCATTAGATTCACTGACCAATTGGCACTACTTTGACTGACCATATGCCATTAGATTCACTGAGGATTTGCCATGGGACTGACCGACCATATGCCATTAGGTTCACTGATGATTTGCCACTAGAATGTCTGCCCATTTGCCATCAGTCTAACTCACCATTTTCCATTAGGTTCACTGACAATTTGCCACTTGACTGACCGACCATATGCCATTAATTCACTGACAAATTGCGACTAGACTGACCGACCATTTGCCATTAGATTCGCTGACCACTTGCCACTAGACTGACCGACCATTTGTCATTAGATTAGCTGTCCATTTGCCATTAGATTTGCTGACCACTTGCCATTAGATTCACTGACTAATTGGCACTACTTTGACCGACCATATGCCATTAGATTCACTGACGATTTGCCATGGGACTGACCCACCATATGCCATTAGGTTCACTGATGATTTGCCACTAGAATGTCTGCCCATTCGCCATCAGTCTAACTCACCATTTTCGATTAGGTTCACTGACGATTTGCCACTAGACTGACCGACCATATGCCATTAGGTTCCCTGACAATTTGCCACTAGACTGACCGACCAGATTCGCTGACCATTTGCCATTAGATTCGCTGACCACTTGCCATTTGATTCACTGACCAATTGGCATTACTTTGACCGACCATATACCATTAGATT